>JAYKAV010003166.1:721314-793736 GCA_035582835.1 Phoebastria nigripes | reverse complement strand
TTTTTTTTTTTTTTTTTCCAAAAAAGATGAAGTCAAAATAGGGGAGAGCAGGAGAGGAGCAGAATGGGCTTCTCCAGGGGACGGTTCAGCATTAGATGTTTAAAATTGCCTTCTGGAGGGACCTCCCTCTAGTGCATCTCCAGTGCCCAAAATGGCTTTATTAATCAACACCCCTATGCTTCTGTGGGGGTCTAGGTAGGTAACAGAGACAAAACTTCAGATTTTGTTTATAACAAGTAATTACTTGAAGAGGTCTGGGTTTCAGCAAAAGCCAGAAGTTCTCATGTTCCGCCATTTCACTTAGTCAATGACTGTATTTGACCTGAATCTAACACATTCTGCTGTTACAACCTCCCCTCTCCTTCCCAAATCTAGTCAGGCTTTTGTGCATATTTTCAGTGACAGTGGATGAATTGATACTAGAAATGTCGCAATTTAATTTATAACTAGAAAATAGAGAATGTGACTGCAAAGCAAATATTGTGACCCAACAACAGAACTGTCCTAGATTTTCACATCTTGTTCTGAAATTTTATGACAGCCTTATTGCCCAAGGGTACAACATAATCACTTTGCAGTTCACTGATACGCTTTCTTTCAGCATCTGTACTAAATGTGTTTTTATCCCTACTGCATGTACGAGCACTTTTTAATTCTTCAGATGCAAAGCAAAAACCCATCTCAAAGTGTATAATGGCTAGAATTGCATTTATTTTCATTTTGAATGTAAATATGCTTCGAAAATTAACAACCTTTCCACCCCCTCACCACCCAAATTCTTCATTGATGATACTGTTTTTCTGTCTTTCATAAGCATTAGCCCTGGATAACACTATCATAGCTTACTCTATTGTAATATTTGCCAAGAAAACTTCTGAATATCTGAACCACAGGCTCATCATTTGCAAAATTTACTGGCGGCACCAGGAGAGGTGTGAGGGGCTGCAGGATCTTCCTGGCATTAAGTCAGGTCCTGCATGGAGCATGCTGGGTGCTGCGGTATTGGGCTGATGGGGGCTGACAGTGCAGATACAGTGTAGACTATATCTACATATTCCTATTTATATGTGTGTGCAAATAAAATAAATGGATATTGCTCTATTTTTCCATTAAAGTCATATGGGCAAGGTCTGAAAATCAGTGTTTCAGATGACTAAAAATGTAGTCTTTACCCTGAAAGGTGCTTTCAATGGCACATTTTTGGATGGTATTAAACAGTTTGGTAAAATAGCTCAGTAGCTGAGTAAAAAGGAGGTGTTCTTACTTTGACTCTTGTCTCCCCAAGAACCGTGCCTGGGTCTTTGAGGAGCAATTTTTGTGCTCACTTCCCCTGAAATCAAACTGCCTTTCACCTCGAGTTCGATGAAACTTTGACCGCAGTTGAGTTCCTCTAAAGCCCCGCTGCCRCGTGAGGAGCTGATGAAGAGTGAAACGAACTTTGCTGACAATTAGCAACACCGTTCCAGAGGAAACAAAAAGCCCCACTGCATTTGCTGCCGAGATCTGACATCTCTCTGAAATGTGGATGGGACGAAGCAACACGGTGAGATAATGAGCCAGGAAGACCTTTTTCTCCTTGTCCCAGCCAGACCTCCACAGAGCCTCTCTGACTCTTCCTCCTCACTTTTCTGGATGATAGATTCGACATTTGCCAATATGCTGTTGTGTGTCTCCACAGTGCCCCGGGCTCTCAGCGCCGTGGCAGCCTTGGACAGAGGTTATAAATGAGCTGTGTGCCCTGAATCGTTTCACCTGGCTATTACCGCGTGCTTCTGAAGTCTGTCATCGAAGAGAGACTTTTATGTCTCAACATTCCTATTTTCTATTGCCTTGAATAATACAGGACCTTCACATGCCCATGACCAACACAGCAGTTTCTCATCTTTTCTTGGTGCTTGGATTAAATGCATAAAAAAAAAAAAAATCTGTCAGTGATTTGCAGTAAGTTTTTGGGRAAAAAAATTGTCCTTAAATTAATAAGCAGAAGATAAGTCATGAAATATTGTATTTGCATCAATAGGTATTTATTTTTTTACAAAAATCACATTGTTGCTTTCATTTACTAGAACTCTGATTTGGGGAGCATCACCAGTGCAGGCAGAGCACCACTCTGGAAGCCCCTTTGCTGCAGATGAATGTTGGTGATCCTCATACGCTGAAAGAGCTCATATTAAAAAAGTAGACCTCCTGTTATACTAGCAGAAAAGTAATTAATATAAAGAGATGGGAGAGTAGAATGTTGATAATCTCAACCTTTTGTATTTCATTATGATCTGTTGTTTCCTRTCTGTGGTTTTAATAGATCGGCTTGTCTTATAGCAATTAGATATCTCATAATTTATCTGAATTTCTGACTTTGAAGTTCTGGGAGAGGGGATGTAGCTGTTATTCTTCATATTCTTTCATTTCTGCTTTTTCTTTTCAGTATCTTCTTCTTTTTAGGATATGCATTGATACATAGATCTATTTTAATTTTAACCTATATATGCTATGTCTTGATTAGTTAGGAGTATTAAAGCAATTTTGAATCTTCAAATCAGCTCTTAAATTGCATACAAAAAATTGAAAATGCTTTCTGTATGGCCTTCTCCTACAGGGCAGCATCAAGCCTGACAATGATCTTTGCTCCTGGAACATAAGGAGCAAATTTAAAGGATGATCTAAAGCATTTCAAAAAAGCCATAAGCAATCAAAACACCTTTCTCTAGCTACATGAAAATAATCCTTTTTTCAAGGGTACTTTTTATTTATTAGGAAGGATTCAGAGAGAAGTGAGTTATTTATCATATGTAAATAATTAGTCTAGTGCTGAAAATGAGACCGCACTGATTTAGCTCAATGAATGTTTTTGAAACCTTCATCCTATGTAGCAAAATTTTTAAATATTTCCCCAAGAATATTTATACCTGTGCCTGCACGTTGCTATTGCACGTGCATGCTTTGACATTCATGGCAACATCATGCAGTTATCATATCCTAAATAGTCCCTTCCTGAGGTATGTACTGCATCCCAGCGTTTTTGAAGCTTTCCACTTTAGAGACATTTTGCCCAGATAATAGGCTTAAGATTTATTTTAGTTCCGTTTTCTTCATTTTGCACACCATTTGATCAGTTTTATACTCTGCCTGCACTGCACCTCACATTTTTCTGTGCCACATGGACTGCTTGCTCCACTTACTCAAGAGATCAGGAACCTGTTGAGTAGCACTTGACTCAGCTTGCAGAGACAAAATTTCACTTAGACCTTTCTATAAACAAATATCATCTGTTTTAGGTAATGAAGCAGCTCTGACCAATTGTCACATTTCAGGCTGCATCCCCAAAGCGTGTTTCTTACTCAACACCCGGTCAGGAGGAACAAGCGTGTCTTTCTGGAAATCAAACTAAATGGTTATATATGCACTGTCGCTACCACTGTTTTAAACCCATAGAAATTTAAGGTTTTTCATACAGTTTTTGCTCTCCCAGGCTGCTAGTACATATGAATTAGTTTCATTTTGCTTTTGGTATTATTTGCATTGTTTTTAATGTCACAGCCCTGGACATAGTTTGCCACGCAATTTTGAATGCAGTCAGAAGACACGCTCGTGCAATCTGTCATCCACAAATGGATAAATACCACCTGCGTGCTTCAACTCTACATGACTGAAATCAGAAGAGGTTTTCACATTAACATCAGTGGGAGAAAAATCTGGCTCAGAGTGCTCTTGCACACATGTACACTCAGATGCCTTAACCGCTCATGCACGTCTCGGATCCACCTGCCCAGTACTGCAAAAATACCACTTTTGTATGTTACGTCTGAAAACCAGTGACTGTAACTGCTCTGGTAGAGGCAGGGAAAGGGCATTTTAACTATTACATTTCATAACCGTCACTGATGTCACCTAAAATCCTCACTCTCTTCCACCACCTTGAAACTAATGGTAAGTATTAAAGTGGCTTTGGTGGTCCCGGAGTGGCCCAGGGTCTGAGCATGCAGGCACCACCCGGGCGTAAGGAGCTGTAGACGTGGGCCGAGAGGAAGCAAAATAGTCCATGTCAGGAGGCACGTGGTTTACACAGTCTAAACACGTTTAGAATTTACTGTTTGCATCTGCACTCCTGCGGCCTGGCAGCAGCACGGTGCACCACCGCAGCTGGAGAAAACCCTCGACAGCACCGGCGGGACTGAGCAGAGCTCGCTCCAAGACCATGTGTCCCTTCAATAACCCATGAAGCACTTTTTGGTGTCCACTCCAGAGCAACAGACCTGTGCCGTCTCGAGAGGAGCTGGTATGAAGGCAGGCRATGGCCCGGGCAGAGCAATTGATTGCAGAGGGAAAGCAGGAGAATGAAAAAAAAAAGAAGGAATTGGAGTTTTCCACCCCATACCCATTTCTAGTAGTTTTGGACCTGAATGCTACCCTGGAAAAAATAGGGAGCTATGGGAAAGTACTTTCCAGTTGGGAAAAAAATTGCTGGGAAGTTGTAAAGCACAGACGCTTTGGCAGAAAAAGGTGAGCTGTCCTGGAGGAGGGCTGCTAACATTCAAGAGAGGGAAGGAGAGGTGGCGGGTCCATCATGCAAGCGTCGGGAGAGGAAGCTTTGCTGGATGCAGAAACCCATTTATAAAAACAACCAAGTCACAATTTTGACTGACTGGGCTTCTTCCTTGTTGTGTGACATCCGGATGAAGAGTTATCTCTTCAGTGAGATTTAGTTCCTTTTCTGTCTTCATTCACGATGACCCATGGCATTTCACTCATTGCTATTGAGAAATGTCTCCCAGGAAGGGAGATCCTGCCACACAGACGTGAGCTACGTTGGGTTTGTTGGGACCTTTGGTGAAAGCTGGCAGGAGAAGGACCATTATCCACAGTTGTCTGATGTTAAAAACATTCCTCTTCAAACTGCAAAATAATTATCATTATGATCGATGTTCATGCAGTGCTTCATTTCTGGGGACACCTGTTTTTTGACAGGTCCTTTCTCAGGAGTGTGTGTTGACAGGAATGGCTTAAGCTATCCTCCAAAAAAATCAGGTACAGCTAGGGACGCTTTGTCTTATTTCTTATAATGCGAAGTGCAGAGCGGTCCTCATACCTGATTGGGATTCCCAGGCACGCTGCATTTGAGACAATGAATAACAACAGTACCAGGACAAGACTTCATCAGCTGGCAGCAAAACCCCGTCCCTCCTGGGTTGCAGGGTGCTGCCCTTTGCAGGCTGCCGTGATGAACCGACGTTCCCCGCGTGGCCTCGGTGGCCGCGGGCATCGCTCCAGCCCTGGCAGCGCTGGCTTCATTACTCTGCCGCATCATTTCCATYGCAAGGCGGTTTTAGGGCATTTGCACCTTAACTCACTCTCACACGCTAATATGCTCTTGGTCGTTAACTGCAACACAAAACAGGTATTAGCTTTTCCTGATAACGCCTCTGACATAAACCCACTTATTTCATCCATCATTTCTGTCCTCGTTGTTCTCTGCGTCTCAGAATTTAATACTGGAAGGGTTGAAATATTGCATTGCAGTCTCTGCCTCATTGTTTCTCCACTTCTTCCTTGTTTGCTGTGTGAATTGACCTGGGAAACGTCTACAGACCACAATAAAGACCTTTTGACACTTCTAGACAAATTGCTGTTACTACAGCAAAGAGCTGGCAATAGTTCTCAGCTCATGGAAAGCTGTCTGGAAGTCTCATTTTCATGTCTGTGAACGGCCGCAGACTTTTGTATATCCGCAGGCTTCTGTATAGCCACTTCATTGCAAATGGGTTGTGAAAGCAGACATTTGGCAAAGTAATTAAAAGTTGTGAACACTTTATGTCTGTCATTGCAGGTGGTGTGTTGTGCTGTTTGACTATTTCATTCAGTCACTGCGTGAAATGCCTCCATTTTCCAGCGCTTCCTAAAATAATTGATGTTATTGTTACTGATATATTTTGAAATCTATCTTTATGGGCATTCTTTTGCACCACTTTTTTTTTTTGCATTCTTGTGCATTCTTTTTGTTGGAATTAGTGTATTCAGCACAGTCCCGTGCTCAGGCTGTTGATAATGATAAGCTGCACAAAGAAATGTAAACCAAGCTGATGCAAATATTTAAAAGGACGTCACTGCCACATGCTTTACCCGAGTTTGGGACAAAGTACCCTTTACTTCTCATCTGAGGACGTTTTTCTTGTCAATGCTTTTTCTAACTGACTTCCTCATTGTAATGATTTCTCTTAAATTATTTGATAGGCAGTGAAAGTCCAGATTACTGCCACCACTACTGAAATCCTAGAATTTTCCATCATCATTGAACCTGCAGCCAACTAAACATCGCCTCAAAAGTCATGAGCTCCCACCCCATACTCCTGTCCCAGAAGCTGTCTACTGTCTGTTCGAAGAAACTGGAGGAAGACTGAAAAACTGTACTTTCCAAGGTAATCACTTTAATACGTACTTTTCTAGCTGAAATCTCAGGCAGAAAACATGTCCATCCCCATTTCTGTGGTCAGAGGCATTGCATTAGAGTCGGATAGGAATGGTCAATACCTGCTTGCTGCAGACAAATGGAGCCCTTCATGGGACCTATTCTAGGAATAAGTTTAAATTGGTTCTCTGAGGACATCTTACTATTAAAACTGATGAGCTGAAGTCTTTGCAAGAGTCGGTTTTCCAGTTCTCTGCCACTGCAGGACAGGGTTGTACAAAATGTAGTTGTACTGGCTCAGAGAAATTTCAGGGTAAACAGATGCAAATGTTATAAACAAAATCAAAACACTGCAATGATCCTAATTATGAAAATAAATGTAGGCTCTGCTAAGAGATATGTACTATTGCAAAATAAATGATAGAGTGCAAGATAAATCACACAGTCTAGAAGCAAGTACAAAGCACTTTATAATACAGAAAACCTGTTTGAAATTATAATCGCAAATAATTTAGGCACTTCATTTACAGTTGCATACTGTTTTCAGGCATTTCCCAAAATTCTTGAAGTTCTCAGCTATTTCACAAAATAATCTGCTTCATAATGTGGCTGTAACATACATAGCCCATATGTTTGTTGACATACGGTCTCTCTGGCTATCGAACTTAAATCCTTTTTGGGGCTAAACACAGGACTGTGATGTGCACAATAAATATCGATTCCTATTTTCCACTTAACACAGAATAAAATAGTAGTATAAAGTTCTAAAGTCTTAATTGCTGCTGGATTTTTCCACGGGCAAAGGCAGACAAAGGAACACACAGAGTTTTCCATCAGCATCCCCCAGGGCAGTAGCATCACCATTTTTTTTCCAAGGACGTTTCAGTCCAGGCATTTTTCTGCTCTACGTGCAGTAAAACAGCAGAGGGGAGCAACAGATGTGATGTAAAGGAAACCTGTGACTTTTTAGGGTTTTTAACCAGGGTTCTCTCCAGAAACTCCAGATGTCTTTGACCTGCTAACCCCAGCCGCCTGGAAATTGGGGAAATGAAGACTGCTTCTTCATTATTGCTTTATGTTTCACTGCCTCACTCTCCCTGACAAATGTGAAGGGAAGTTTATTTGCAGAAAGGCTGAGAAGAAAACGTGGTTATAAAAAAAAAAAACAACTATGGCTTGTCCATCAATACGTGAAAGTCTTTTATGTGGTTACTTGACATTCAGTTTGTTTACTTGCTAAGCTTCATCACAAAATATTTCATAGTGAAACTAAAGAACTTCTGTCCCACTTCAGAGGTTTTGTTGTTTGTTTGTTTGTTTTTTTTTCCACTCTTTGACATGGGATATGGTACTCCTGGGGAAACAGTCATTTTCTTCTCTGCGTTGGAAAACTGTTCTCATGGAGGTTTCTGGTGAGATCTTGTCTGCCGGTGGCGTGGAGACCTTGCAGGGTATTTCAGCTTTTGCCTTCAGGAGGAAAGAAGGTAAAAGTGAGTTGCTGGGCCCAGCTAGGACCGTGCTGCTGGTGCAATGATTTTGCAGTATGACCAGAAGTARTGTAGGTTCCCCTTGCAGCTGCTTTGGCAGTGGCCAGTGGTGCTAGGTGGTTTGTTTGGAGTGCCTAAACAGATGACAAAAAAATAACCACGGGATATAAGAGTTGGTTAGGTGGCATCATTGGCATTCCTGCATCATGATAATATCTTGAAGCTGTATTTGTTTTTAAAATGAGTCTTTAGAGCAGGTTGGATATCTCCAGGCACTGGATGCTGGATATCGATTCCCTCCCTCCAGGTGGCTAATACAGCTCTCCAGCCCTTGTCGATAGTGGCTCTTTGATGCCCAGCCTGAAATAGGTTTTCTCACCTACAGGAAAGAAGTCCACATCACAAGACACCATCTCACTAAGTGCTAATTTGACAGCCTTATTGGCAGCCCTTGCTGTGAGGCCAAGGAGCTGTCAGAGCACGTATGTCGGAATTGCTATCCCAACCCCTGGAAGTTGTCCCTTGGTTCACTGTCCCTTCGCGGGCAGCAAAGGCTGGCAGCTGCTTCACCAGCCTCTGCTGACTGGTGTCAGACTGGCACCACACTTACTAAACTTGCTAAAAATTAATGCTAAAACCAGAGGAAAATGTGCAAAATAGAATCTTTTCTTTTTTCTTTTCTTTTCTTTTCTTTTCTTTTCTTTTCTTTTCTTTTCTTTTCTTTTCTTTTCTTTTCTTTTCTTTTCTTTTCTTTTCTTTTTTCTTTTCTTTTCTTTTCTTTTCTTTTTTCTTTTCTTTTCTTTTCTTTTCTTTTCTTTTCTTTTCTTTTCTAACCATGCAGAGAGGCTGGTTGGTAATGGGGCACATAAAATCCTGTGTTATCCTCAGTATCATCAGATGTAAACTAAAATAGTATGCCATCTTTGCCTCTGATGTGACTAATTATTTCTAACATTTTCTCCTGAAACATTGCGTAGTGAAAACCTCAGTCAAATCAAGCCAGAGCTGAAATACTAAAAAAAGTAGCAGCAGTTACACTTAAAATATATGTTAGGAATCAATTGCATGCAATTTTCTGGAAGTTTAATATTGTTTGTGCAGTTTTGAAGGACCTGACTTTTAGCAGCACGTTCTCTTAGCTTGATAGAACAATCTCTGCACAGGCCTGATGGTGACCTAGCAAAAAACACAGGTCTGCCTTACAACACTGCTGTATTCGTCTAAGACTCCAGACGATTTTCTGGTGTACAACAATTTAGGCATCTATATTTTAGCAATAAAAAAATCAGCATTAGGAATGGAAGACTCAATTATATTTTGCTGTTATATTTAACAAGAAAGATGCAATATAAATTAGTAAGAATGTGTATAAACACAATTTAATAAATACAAGAAGAAAGATACTTATATCCTCCAGTATGTGGAGTTTATAGCCTTGTGCAATGTAATTATGTTTATATGAGTATGAGCATAATAAACTGTAGAAAGTCACACAGCAATGAATGATAACAGTGTAATTCGAATGATATACAGTACCACAGCTGAAATACTGAACAGAACCCCGCAATTTATGTAACAGAGACAAGAGTGGAAGGGTGTTTTGTTTTGTGGGTATTTGTTAAGTGAAGGACTGGAACGCTAGCCAAAGACTGGAGAAAAAAAAAACAACAACCCAAGATGCTCCCAGGCTGGTACTATTGCAATCTGCTATTTAAACACCTTTTTTCTTCCATTTTCCAGGCACGTGAACTGCATGATCCCAATGATTCCTTTAACATTCCCCTTCGCTCCTTGTTGAGCCTTGCACAGGAGCGAAGCTGTGAGCGGAGCCCTCCTGAGCGCTGCCGCGCAGCTCCGAGCTCYGCACCTCGCCTTCCTCTGCAGCTTTGTAAGCTGCCCAAAGGGTACGAGGCATTCGGAGTTAAGAGCTGAACAAATTCTTTGCTGACCTTAGCCAGTCGAGCAGCCTCAGAGATTGAAGACAGACCCTAGCAAAGGCCTGGTAACTCGGGTTTTAAATCCTGTAGGGATTTCAGCCTCTCTTTTTTGGCTGCAAGACTTGGCTCTTTCAGAGCAGGGGAACCTGTGCAGTTGATGCCCTGGGAGCCTCGAGCACAGGATGGAGTTTTAGCATCTATTGCAAAGCTTGAAATTTCTCGCTATTTCCTATGTTGCTTCCCAGCCTGTGACCTAAATTATGAGTAGAAGTTATTAAGCCTAGATTTTAACTTAAGAGCTGACTACACCCACAGGAGAAATTAAAGCACAGTGTTGTTTTTTGATTGAAGGTAAGCAAGCAGTGAAATTATACTGGATTCTTTGTTTAAACTGCTGCCAGAAATAGGAAATTTGGAGCAATAGTCTGTTCTTCTTTATTGCTCTTTCTCCTCTAAAACCGGTCTCATACCCCCACCATATTTCGACACAGCACAGTCCTGTTTTGGCTTGTTGGTTTGTTATGTTGTAATAAAATGTCATCTACCCTTAATTCCTTACTCCTTCCTGCTTGCTATTAAACCTGTTTTCCCCCAAACTGGCATTTGCCAGCTCTACTGGATTTTCTTCACCATAAAGTCTGTGGGGTTTTGTGTGCAATGTCATGATTGTGGTACCGGAGAAAACCTTGGGAAAGGAATGTGGCAGAGCTCTAACTTCTTGGTTAAGCACAGGTCCTGAATTGCTCATTGCTATGAGAAAGTGCAGAGACTGTACCCCACCATCCATCTGTGGCTGGTTGGTGGCTACCTGATGGCTACCAGCATTCCTTCTGTAAGTATTCAGTGTATTCTTTCTTAAAATAGAAAAAAAAAAATCCAACTTTGCAAGTATTGACTCTAAATAAATACTTTCAGTCCTTGAATAATCCCATCTCCTTTGATTATAGATCCTTTGTCTCACCTCAGCCAGCTCTTTCAACTGCTAATAACACACCAGCGGATTTAAACCTCGTGTCCTTTGCTGAGGAATGGGATGCTCTAACTGTAACCCACCTTTACTCTTTCAGGGAAGATTCGCTTGATGTTGGACAATGAGGCATTTTATATTGGGTTTAGCTCTCTGAAATTTCAGCTAATACCATGAAGAGTTAATTGATTTCTGCAGGTTACAGTCTAAGTTTATTCCGTGTCAGGATTTTCTCCTGACACTGCTCATAGACAAGGTGATAATCTTGTATCTGAAGGCAAACATATAGAATACATTTTAGTGATCCCATGGAGCGGTTTCCCAGGCAACTGTAACATCTTCATCCACAGCAGGGTGCAGGGCTTGCCTGGCCAGCTTCTCTTCATGCTAGAGAGGCTGCAATCAGCAAGTGTGCCTTGCCATGCTTTGTGGAGGTTAAAAAAGCAAATACGGTTTGGATGAGTTTTGGATAATTCCTCTTGAAGTTAAGGTCATTCATGGGTCTGGTATTGTCCAGAATAAAGAGTATTTGACTGCTCAGGTTGGAAAGATACATAGCCCGGTCACAACCTACCAGCTGCGATTGAATGGATGGATGATAGCTTCTATGACCACAGTGAAACACACTGCTCAGGGTCCAGAGATGGGGAGGTGAACCAGGAACTACCCCTTTCTAAAGAGAAATATTAGTGATACAAGAGTCAAAAAACCCACATGGCTAAAATTAGGAAGGGGAGAATCAAAAGATCACTTTATGCAGAGGGAAAAAAAAGTAGTAAATACATTTTGTTCTTGTACTGCATTCATTCTTGCGGAAAATGGGACTGACCTCAGAGGGATAGCCAAGAACATGAAGTCTGCATGAACAGGGTGTGCTCTTCTTCAAAATCCATCCCCAGCCCCCATTTATGCTACACCACCCAAAATGTGTCAGCGGGGCTTTGGGGGAGGTTGTAGGTTAGAAAATAGCCCTGGGAAATTCAAAGGTAGGCTCTGTGTTTCCCACCTCTGACATTTGGGACAGAAATAGCCAGCTTACAGCTTGTGAACTACAGGGATTGTAAAGGAATTTGATGTGACTTAATAACATAGTGTGTAATTTGGCACTGAAAACTCACACATTGACTCTGAGATGCACACCAAGAAACCACAGCAGGGCTGAGCTGTGAATCGTTCCAGGGAAATGGGAAATCTTTGGGTTGCACCTCTTGGTCACATCTTTGATGCGCAGTTATCAGTATCCGAGCTAGCTTGGTACGCCTGCGGTATAGACATGCCCTAAGGCCACAAGCTTCAACACTTTCAAAAAGCACATGTTAAGAGACTCTGCCCCTATGTCAGAAGCCTGCAATGAGTTGAGTCAGAGTATTTTTAGCTCCTGTCCTGTTGGCTTAGATGACACTGTTATTATGAAATTTGGCAAGGCAGAGAACTGTAGGGTTATTTGAGTTTCAAGGGATCTCTTATATGTAATGTGGTCTTGTTGTTCCTGCTGCAGTAAAGAGACTGGGAACTGTGTGAGCTTCACTTTCTTAATTGCTCATTCATAATTTGTTGTACTAGTCTGGAGCATCTCAGATCTCATGAAGTAATGACGAAGGGCAGGCCCATGCTGGGCACAGGAGCCCTGTGCAGAGATCCATGAGCTAATGGAGACGGAGCTCACTGCAGCACCAGGAGAAGCGTCACCTCATCCCCAGGGCACGGTCCCTACACCCATAACCCCCACTGAGAGGGCTTGGGTCCCACCATACTCACATGTTATTTCAGCATTGAGGACCAGGTGAGCGATGCATGTGGTGCTTCCATGGAGTGTTAATTCAGGTGTGCTCCTTGCTGCTGCACAGTTGAGTCCTTCAGCTCCCAGTGCTTCTTGTTTTTAAAAAGAAGCCCTCAGCCCCTTTGAAAGTTATACCCTGTCTATCTTCACTCCTCACAGCTGGGACTCGCTCAGTCTTTATTGAAGAGTGCAATATTGAAGTCCATCATGTAATTTTTTCACTGTACTTGTGTGATGGGAATTGGGTTTAAAAGCATGAACTTTTACTGCTCAGATGAAAGAACTAGCTGTCAGCAGGCAGGCTCTTCGGAAGGAAAAAAGAGTCACAGGCTTTTTTGTGGACTACATGTTGCTTCTGGCAGTCAATATAGCGTCAAGCTGAATGGAGAGCTGGTCCTTTTCACGTACTGTGTCTGCAACACTTTTCCTGTGAGACTGGAGCAATGAAACTCTGTAGAAAGTAGCTAGAGAATATCCACTGTCCTGTCCACAGAGAACAACGCTGATCCTCAGCATTTGTGGCCTTTCCTATTCCCTGGAGAGTGAGGTTATATTAGCTTTTCTAATATTGGATTTTGTGTTTATTCATAGTAATCTGTACTTCTTGATTGAGAAGTAGCAGGTGATTACCTCCAAAGCTAGCAGCTGTGGGAAGGGGTACGGATTGGAAAAAAGCCTGAAGCCCCTGATCCTAAAAGGGGAATTCACAAGGTGGAGACAGGGAGAGAGATGAGGCTCGTAAATTAGGTATTAACGCAAGTAATAGAAGAATAAGGGAGGCAGATATAACTTCTTGAGGAGTTATATCATGTGCTAAAACATAATTAGGTATGAAGAAATGCTTGCACAGAGCAAGAAAAATCCAGTCAGCTGCAACAGGTTTTCAGTGAGAAAACCAAAACTTCTGTCTTTTGGCATGTGATATTTTTGGATGAAGCCGTTTTTAAGAGGAGGAGAACACGAGGGGCTCCTCGGTAGCTTATGTTCAGACAAAAGGCATGTCAGCTTGGGCACCGAATTGTGTGACAGTAACATTACTTCTCTCCTACTTGAGGACCTTTATAAGCAATGATAGTCACCAAGTAATGATCCAGGGCTGGCATTTTGCAAGGTAGTGAAGCTCCTTGCCGTGACTCATGGAGAACCAAAGGTACCGAGCGGTACCTGATGCCTGGGTACCACCTCTGTGTCTCGACTGCCTGTAGAGCAAGGCAGGCTCGTAGTTTGATTTTATCTTCCTACCAGCAAATTTGAAAGTACAGGTATATTCACAACGTGAAGCTTGCTCTAGGGTTCAGTGCCTATTTGTTTTCTGTTTAGTAGGCCATTACGGAGAAGACTCTTCCTATCAAAAGGCTTTTGCGGAAAAGGATGGCTCCTTTAAAGAGGCTGCAATATCCTTGTTTATTTAAGTGGCACAGACAAGTAGAAAGAAAATAGCAGTGAGTTAAAAGAGCATGAAGAACAGATGAAAACACTCTGCATTTTGGAGAAAAAAGGTGTGTCCTCTCACCTYCTGCAAATGATGACTGCTGTTCCAGATGTAGCCACTTATCTCTTAAAGGTACTTCAGGTCTYGTGTCACAAATTTAAACTGGCATCCTACCCTTCTCCAGAAATGCCAAGAGCTAATCTGTGGAACAGCTGAGATTTCTCCCTCACAAATGTTGCCTGTTCAGAAGGAAATGAGCCACCCCTGAGTTGTGATTTGGATATTTTCTCATAATTCTGCRCCAAGCAAGAGGTAACTTTGCTTCTCTCCTGGCTGATCAGACCAGGACTGTTTGTAGATGACACGAGACCGTTGACAGATGTTTTGCATCCAGCTGACCTGTTTTCCACCCTGAAGGTCACTCCAGATTGCATAAAAACCTGCTCAGGTGTGAGCAATTCACCCCTTTCTGTCCAGTCTGTAGATGGTGAGTGTCCTGATGAGCATTTGGCATCCTCTGTGTCCCTCACTGACCTTGCAGTTACTACAGGTCTGCAGGTTTGTGTCCCACTTTTTGCCTCCCAACCGTAATTGTTTCATTGGGTTAGCTGTGCTACCGTGACTAACTTTTGCCCTAGGTCGCTCCTTTTTTTCCATTCCCAAATGACATAGTGCTTGTTGGTATGACATCTCAAGGACTTAGAAAGCAGAAAAAATGGTTTTGTACTGAGATTCTGAGGATGAAAATATGCAAACTTTCTTGAGCCAGAATATTCTGTTGGCATCTTAGCATAATAAAAAATATTGGATGTGTCTTCCTTGTCTTTCTTAGCCTTATCCACTGGAGAACCCTGAGATACAGTGCAATAACATATACAAAAAATGATGCCCTTCAAAGCCACCCAACTCTTTCTCCCTATTCCCGACTATTTATACTATTTATGTTAGCTTTCCTTGACTCCTTTAAAGTTTGATCCCTTTAAAGTTTGATTTCTTCTTCTTAAGTCACATCAGACTTTCCTACATCCTTTTCTCCTCGTTCTCCTCAAAAAACTTTGCCTTTTCTTGTCTATCTAGGCTCTTTTCTCTTTCTTGCTTCTACTTCAACAGCTATTCAGACTTTCTCAGATCATCGAGATCTTTTTTGCACCTGAACAGAGATTGGGTTTCAGCTTTGACAGGTGTCTTTTTAGCTCAGCACTGACTCTTTTCTTAGGCAGCAACTTCCTGTAGGATCTATTTGACAAATTTCTGAATGCATAAATTATGTTGGCATGCACAAATAAGCATAGCAAAAATCTTAATTACCGCCACTTTTCAGTTGCTGAGTCTCTCCTTAATGGGTTGAGCAAGTTTTGTCTGCTCTGCTTTTTTTTTTTTTTTCCCTCCAGATAAATTATCAAATGACTTCAACATTTGGTGGTGATGCATAGAGAATAATGAGAGCTTGTTCTTCATGTTGTACTTCATGCAGATTGTTTTTCTGAAGGCATGCTAAGGAATCTGACAAGAATACAAGAGCATCTCTAAATCAGAAATATTTTCTGCCATGTTTAAATATGTTTTTGCCAAAGGCATTATTCTTGTCATTTCCCATAGAATATGGCAGGAACGTGGTAGCGTCAGCAGAAGTCGTGTGGACATTCGTGCACTTGGCAGAGGGCCCGTAAGGCGCCATGCGCTGCGGTCTGTGGGAGATGATGACGTTTGGTATCACAGACTCAGGTTTTTACATCACTGCACAATGTGACACAATCAGCAGCTCTGCCCCGTGCCGGGGAGTGGGACTGGCAGACCCAGATAAGGAAACTCATGCTGTCTCTGCCCACATCATCTCTGTGTACATTGACTGTAACCAGGAAAAAGAATATATATAATTATAGATGATGATTTAGATTTTAAAATCCTGAGGATGGTGACTATGATGCAGCCGGCAATTCCTGTCTGAGGTAGGATCGAAAACGTGACTTTAAAGCTAATTTCTACTTCTGGCATGCAGGAGCAGACTGCAGCTTTATCCCCTTTGCTGTGACAGTGACGTGCACAGCTCTGATGATGCAGAAGTCCTTCGAAATCGGGTGGCAACCCGCACCCCGAGGTTCACGTTATCTGTTGGTCCACGAGTCTTACACCCTGTTCCTTACGTAGTCTAACACCGCTTGCTTTCTGCACACCTCCTGGCTGCTGAGTATCTGTCCAGGCAAAGCAAGCTGACCAAAATGCCATTACGGAGTGGGAGGCAGGAGTGGCAGTGCTGCTTCTTGCTTTAATGCCGTTTTTTATTTTATTTTTCTCCTCATAGATCAAACCTGTGCGTCAGAAGGTGCGTTGCTGGAGCCTTAACCATTGCTAATGCAGGCTTAGAGGGGAATGATGTCTGAGTGGAATTGCATTGAAAATTAGGTTTTAAAAGGGAGCCGTGCATCTTTTAAGCGAGGGCTGCCATGCCATGGCTCAGCGTAGGAGCTGTSCCCGTCTGCAAGGAGCTCGAGCAGTGTATCACTCGCAGGACTTTGCTCTGCGGGCAGCAGTGTTAGCAAGCAAAATGAAATTCAACAGATGTGTCTCTCCTTCTGGAGAACTTCTGAAGTTGAAAGAGGAAYGCAGAGCTGTTTATCCACAGTGGCCAACGCAGGCCTCGATGGACTCGGAAAATATGCACCCGACCTTTGATAGGACTATCGCATCCTCCACAGAGAGCACTTCTGTTCAAACACCTTGGTGGCACAGGAGCAAAGTAAATAACACAGAGGACGGGCTCCAGCCCACAGGCATGAGTGCCGTGTGCTCGTGGAGCGGTCGGAGACGGTCAGTCACTGCCCGGTCAAATATCCGAGGGCAGGAGGGGAGGCAAGAGCTGTGCTTCCCCCCAGCTGCACCATTTGGCCTTAGAACCCCTTACCCCTGTCAGCCAAGGACGTGCTCTTTCTGGATCATAACCCGGTTTAAGGGGATTAGAAACACCCATGGCAGGGAAATGCACAGAAATAATCACGTGTGCAACTACAGCAACTCTTTAGCTGCTTTGTGCCTCTGCAGATGAGATCTCAGCGGTGCAAGCGAAGGGTCTGGTTGCATCCCCTTGCTGGTAGTGAGAACACAGCAATAACGACCAAAGGAATAAACCTGCTTTCTGACTTCTGTTTTTCTTCTGTCTTTGTGTCTTGCTGGGATTTTCTATTATCACTGAGTCAGAAACAGATTTATAGGCTGTGAGTATGATTAATTTCCATTTTGCACCTTGCTAGGATCTCAAAGCAAACCATCCTGGCTCTTTGGTTTCTTGATGTTCTTGAAAGCAAGAAAAACTTTGAGCTCGGAGCAAAATATCCAGGCAGCTGTCTCAAAAAAAAGCCACGCTGAGGTTTCACTGTGAACATCCTAGAGGGGAACAACGAGATTTAGCACCTTGCCTTTATCCAGACCACCACCCTGCTATGGTTTTACAATGTTTGAGGTTATACCGATGGACCACGCAGATAGTCTTTGGGGTATGCTTTCAGTTTTATTATTTTGATCCCTTAGCAAAGGCACACAATACCACTTTACACACTTTAGATTTACTACTGTGACGGGGGAGGGAAATATCATGTTCTTAAACTTACAGGCCTGTTAACCTTATTAAGTTGCAAGGCTCGATAGGCTTATCAGTGAGCTTTGTGTTGTGTTTCGTATGTTTTTCGTGGGGAACCAAATGAGAGCAGCAGCGAGGTGCAATACACTATTCCTTTAACAAAGCAAGCAGGAGGGAAGAGGTGATGTTGTTGGCTTTGCAGGGAAGTGGAAGATACTGCTGCTAATTTATTCTCATAAAATGCAAATTTTATGGATGCTGGGAATTTTTATTATGGTTCTTAATGATTCATGTGACCTATGATACCTGCCAGTGAACCTTACCTGGGAGCAAGGCCTCAGACTGAGTGCTCTGCAGACAGAATAGAAGACAGAAATGTCAATTGCCACTTGTTCTGTTAAACCTGATTCATCCAAACCTGAAGTGGGAATATCTTGAATGCATCTAAATCTCCATATACACTTTACGCATGCAAATCACCGTTGTGGTGTGTTAAATTGCATCCTGAATAGCTAGAAAAAATAAACTCAAAGAAGTGAGAAGCAAATGTGAGAGCTTGAATCTTCACTCTGTTCAGACAGTACCAGTTCTGTGTGTCTCAGAGGTGGACAAACCCTTGAGCCCAGTTCTGGGCTGGCGATGTCTCAATAACTCATACTCGCCTAACTGCAAGCTGCATCTGCCTCATGTGAAAGCAGTTTGTGGTTGCTCAGCTGGTCAAAGCCTTTGAAAAGGTTGGATTTTGCGGGGGAAAAACCCAAATATTACTTGCCTGTCTCCTCTTAGAGTCAGGTCCTAAGGACCGCAGTCTGTCATAGGTGACTTTTAGGCAGAATTGGAAACAGAAAGCAAGCTAAAGAATTTTGCTAAGAAAGATCTTACTGTGAGCATTTATAATACAAACATGAATGAAATACATGCAAACCCTCAGGTTAACCATTATTGTCTTCCTAGTGTTCAGAGCAGTTGCAATTGGTTTTGCAAAGTGTTTGGGAGATTTGCTGCCATGCGAGCCTCTTGCCCTTTCCCACCCGCTGTGTGAAACATCCTTAATGAGCGTATTTGATCATCTTTTTGTCCTTCCTTAGAAAGTCACACAAGAGCTGTCTTCCTATGTTGTTCAAAGTTTCTGTAATCTGCTGTTTCACTCCAGGCTCCACAAAGCTTCCTCCTGTCTGGGCCCGCATGGCCATCTCCTTGGTGTCCCCTGGGAGCTGCTTGGTGTCCTCACTTGGTTGTTCTCTCACCACCTGCTCATACTGAAGGTGCCTACAGAGAAAGGCTCTGGGCACCTCTCATATCCAAAGCTTATGAGCTAGAAATGTGGCCAAATCCACTGTTTTAAAGGGATGTGATAATGGTAAGCGTAGGAGGTGTTGACCAGGCACAATGGGAGGTCACCAGGGACTCAAACAACTCATGATTTAAAAAACGAAGTCAATAATGCACCAAAGGTTACTTGGTGAGTCTAAGGTACAAGCTCCACATTGAACCTAGAAATCCCGATCTTTAATCACAAGGCTTTTCTTGTCCCTCGTCTTCCACAAATAATGTTGTGTGAAGGTTCATTTTGTATTAAAATGGAGTTAAACTAAATGCAGATACAATGAAAGCTGATGCTAAACTAYGCTCAAGCAAAATCCAACCTGACGTGCTTTTCATTGCAGCAGAAACACGGGCTAATCCGCTTATCGGTTGGAGTTGGAGGTCCTGTACGAGTCGGAACGGGATGTTCAATTCAAACGAAAGGATTTTCTCTCTGAATAAGAGGACACATACTGAATATGTAAATAGTCAAATGTTCTCTTGATGGTTTTTATAAATGCATTGCTTACTGTGGTGTTTAAATGAAGCTAATTTCATCTTATATTTCTATAGTCCTGTTGGTCCTGAAGAATCCTGAAATATTTTACCAGCAACTACAAGCACGTACTTTTAAAAGTAATTTAAGATTACTTTTAATCAACCACTGACATGATCAGCACCGGCATGTACAGAGATGATGAAAAAATATTCAACCACAATCAGAGATCAAATTATGAATTTTTCTATAAAAAGTGTTAAAGCTCTTACATGCCACTGTATTTCTTCTGGCCTTATCTGAAGGCCTTACTGCTTTCTACTTTCTGGAATTAAATGCATCTACATCAGGAGACTGAATGTTCCAGTTAAAGTTGCCATAATTTATAACAGCTCAGGTCTCCCAGAAGACTCACACAGAGTTCCCTTCTGGAGCCCTTGTACGTTGATTTTTCAGTGTAAACACTGAAGGAAATGCAATGTTTGAGGCTGCTGAGTCACTGGCGTGCATGTCTAACACCGGGTGACTGTCAAAAAAAGATGCTTAGCATTTTTATTCTAAGAAAAAAGAATTGAATTTAATGTTTTTCAGCATTCCCCTGCCTGTGTGGTCTAACATTCACAGACTTTGTGGGACTCTTACTGCTTTTACAGTGCTCTGTATAAATAAACCACAGGATCCCCTAAAATGTTGCGGTATTAAATTAAATGTTGCGCAATTAAATTTGTTGCAATAACAAATGATGCTCTTGGACATTAAACATTTGTTACATTGATGGAGATTAACAGAATTTATTAATCCTACAGAAGATTTGATTGAATAAACTTAACATAGGCTAAGATATGTCTGCATGCAAGAGAAGAAATTAATGTCCAAAGAATTTAAGTTCTAAGAAAAACACTTAAAAATTGGGTACATTAAAAACTAAGCGTGTTAAAAAAAGGCGGGGGGGAGAAAAAGAAAAAGCTATATATATTGTTACGTATTGTTCTATGTATTGTAGCTGCTCTGAGTATAAGATTCTTTGAGGAACTTTCTACTTAAAGTGCACTTTTACTGTTTTTCCCTTGCATCCAGGCTTTACAAGGTCTTAATATGATATATTGGAAGTGGTAAAAAAATTCTTGAAATGCGTTTTTGAAATCTTTAGACCTTTGACCATATTTGCTGTGATGATACAGACTTAACAGTAAACCCACTTGAGAGACATTTTAATGGAACACTTTAAACGGTATCAATTGGTAGTTTTATAATGGCAGCTGAATGTGTGTTCTTGCCATTTTCCCATTTAACAAGAAGAAAAGGCCAAACAAGGACCAATTAGTCATAATAAAATCAGCTTTGATGACATTTTCACTCCTGAACTCTGGTATAAAATGGTCATCTAAGAAAGAACTGAAAGGATATGTGAGGAATTTGGTAGTATAACTGCATGTACATGCATATACGCTCCTGAGTAAAAAATGATCAGGTAAAGACACAGCAGATTAGTTTGTATATGGAGAAAATATGCTGTTTGTGTGTTTATGTGTATGCATGTAGTTTTGCTTGATTTTGTTTTACATTTTAACTGATCTCAGTTTTTCTTTGAAGTCTATGCAGGTTAAACTTTGTTTTCATTCTTTGGATCTCAATGACATTTGTGTKCTCGGGTTACCCAGTTGTCCCTTCCATGGTAAGTCATGCTCCCTGCTTACTTGAAGATCAGATGCTTCATTTCTTTTAAATAGCTATTTTATTTAAATTCTTTTTTGTTTGCTTGTTTCTTTGTTGTTTTTTTATAAAATGAAAGAAGTTTCTTGTATTAAAGCTATTGGTTAAATATTATTACCTAATTTTCCTGGAGTATAGCTCCATTTTTGCTTTAGTTACTAATGAAATATGCAAACCTCTAAAATAATCATGTGAGAAATCTATTGCATATTTAATGTAGAGTGTGGAGAGCTTTTGCTGAAGTTGAAACATTGTATGGAAAAGAGAAAAACATCAGTGTCCTCTCCATTTCGTCTAAATTCCTTGTCTGTATCAAATAGGTACAATATGTATTAATTTCACTTATTGCTAGCTAGTTTATAAACCAGTAAATTTATTTGTCACTGTTAGTGTGTAGGTAAAGGAGAAATTCTTGTATAAAATTTTGGAAAATGATTTCATAGAATCAATAATACAAATTCGATTGAACTGTGAAAGAAAGTAGAACAGCCTATAGAACCAAAGTGAACAGGTTACTTAAATAATGCGAATATCCTTTCAGTTTCTGATCTCGACCAGGTTACCATGACAGATTGCAGGTCAAGCTATGCATACACCATTTAAGACTTTGCCAATGTGGAATGAGATATTTTCTTTCTAATGATGTTCAATTTTCCTGCTTTGGACAAAGTCTTCTTTAGACTCCCTGTTTCTTTATTGCTGTAAAATCAGCTCTTGGAGCCGTGGTCCAGATTTCTTTGTTTCCTCTGATGTGTTTGGCATCCCTATCTTTTCATTAAGGTGATCTGTTGCTAGCAGAAATGGTGGCTACTCATGCAGCTGTTTATTTTATTGATGTGAAGTTCCCGTTAGCCTTAATCTGTCCCTTGCCCGGTTCCTCTGTATGTTTTACTTCTGTAAATGCTGAATCATCTTTCATCTCTGATCATGGATTATTTCAACACAGCTTGATCTGACTATCCACATTTCTTAATGGCTCTCTTTATGGCAATGGTATAATAGGTACAATGATTTTAATTATTTCAATGAATATCTTGCATGTCAAAATAAGAGTCATTTATTCAGTAGTGTAAGTCCCTGTACAGGTTGTGAGATAGCAGCTAAAAATTCAAAGGGCAATTTCTCTGTGTCTGTGTTTCCTGCAGAAAGTATTTCTTCTTGTTAGGGAGAAACTTCAGTCTGGGGAAAAAACCACGGTCAGTGGCAAAAGAAGGCTGTGCGGTTAGTGAGTGAGCTGCGTGCCTGCTCAGCTGCCTCCGACTCGGTGCATGCTCTTGCTTGGAGAAAGAATCATTAATCTACATTTTATACGCACAGAACAGAAAAAATGTTAAGTACTAAACAGTATTACTAAAAGTAATAGCCTACTGAATTAAAACTAATCTTAATGAAGCTAATGGCAATTTTATCATCAATTCCAGCGAAGGCAGGTGTTAACCCCGTGGCTTTGCATGCAACCATTTCCCAAGCAAGAATGCAGTACAGGCAGCTTTAGAAATGATGTAGAGTATTTCTTTTAGGTAGATAATCAGCAAGCTGGTAAATCATGGTATGATGACAGATGCACAGAACAACTATAGACATGCCAGGAAATGTTTCCTTTTAAATTCAATGTTAATTTAAATGCAATTTAAATTTGTAAAACTTTTAACTTTTTTATGTAGTTTACATTTTTATACTGTAAAGTGCAAGGAAAATGAATGTGTACAAAAACCTATATGGATTTTAATCCAGACTTCTTAAAATTCCCATTACTATTTTGTCATTATTAAACTTAGTCATAACTACTACCATAACTAGTCATGACTACTAGAAAGCTTCCTCTCCCAAATTTCTGCTTTACAGGTATTTTCATGTCCTCTTATCTGTCATTTAAACTACCTAACTTCACACAAGTGATAACAAGATGCTGTTTCATTGTTAACTGAAAAAAATCTCATTTTACAGCAATAAACATGCATGCTACTCTAGGGAAACTGTGTTACATGTCACAACTGGTCAACATCACGGAAAACAATTCATTTCATACCGTAAACATAATTGTAACAGTATCAGCATTTTATACGAGAAATACCACAGTTACGTTTTCTAGAAAGCTAGGAAAAAATCTGATTTTGAGTATGATGAATCCTTAGCAAATAACAGTTCATCCTTGTCATTCTAAGCATAAATTGGTTTTGTGTTTCTGTTTTGCTTTTTACACTGAACAAGTCCTGGCAAATACACAAATCCATAATTTTACCTTTTCTTATCATCTCTCTCTTTTTTTCTTTCTTTCTTTTTTTTTTTTAATCTTCAGAGCAGCAACCCTTCTTATTTGAATTGCCATCTGTATGGAAAATCTGATTACTGCCTCGTCCTGCTGAATAACTGCTTAGCCAAGGTGGGCAGGAATGAAGAACTGGCTTTTCTAAAGCCTTACCTGGAGATGCCTTTCAATAAAAGGTCCTTCCGCAACGGTGTTGGATCAGGAATTAAAAAAACTTCCTTTCGAAGAGCAAAGTCATAAACAAATGTTCAAAACCGCTCCCGATTTTAGCATCTGATGTTTAACTTTGCGCTTAAAATCATTTTAATGCTTTTCTATGGTAAAACCAACAGAGACAAATGTACCCGTGTCCTCATCGTGTAAACAGATGTTTATTTCAAAGAGCACAAGCCAAGTGGAGCAGATGGAATTGCTCAGAAAGGGCTTTGTTTCCAAAGTTACAGTATCATAAAGTTTTGTATTGAAATGAATGTTTTCATTTGGTTAATTCCCCTTCTTTGTAAAGCTACAGATTTAATCAGCTTGCTGTTGATTAATACAAAAACAGTCCTGTGCTTTGAATAGATGCGTGCGTGCAGCCTGGCGGGAGGACTGACGGTGTTATTCCTGACATCCCTCCTCTCTGCCGTAGAGGCAAACCCACCGGCAGGGCAAGGCATGCCCGCACCTGCCTGTCCCACATCACAGTCACTTGAAGACAACTGCTCTGGCAATTTAAATACAGATTTAAACTACGTTTCATTTCAGATTTCCAAAAATATGAAGGGCCACTGGTGAAAGACAGAATCAGGCCCTACTTGTAACTTCTAGTTTCTTTTTAATATAGTTATTTAAAATTACTTTAGCAGGAAGTAATCTCTTGAGATGTGTCATCTCATTTCCAGAAGAGTCCTGGGAAATCACTCTAAGGCAGGGTATCACTGCAGCTCCCTTTGCCTCAATTAATCGACTTACGTAGGCAACACGCAGCTGATGAAATGTGCCAAAYGCRGTTTCTGCTCGTCTGCTACAGTTGTGGCGCAGTAATTAACAACGGGGGTTTTTTTAATTTCCTGTAAAAAAAAAAAAAAAAAAAAAAAGTGATTTGGCCTGAAAATAAGTAAATGTGGTGTGTAGGAAAGGTCATCTGCTGAGTTACATATGTGTGAATTTTACCTTGTGGCTGTTTCCTCCAAATGCAGTGTAACAAGCTGTGACATTGGCTTGAAAAAGTTGCAAAGTGTCCRTGCAATGCATTTTGAATTCAAAGCTAAGATAATAATAAAGCAGTATATGGATGCTTTCTAATATTTCCCTATTAAATATCATAACGCAGGAGATCATCGTTAAACCTAGAATAAGGCCAGCTGGCATCATCTCCTCCATGATGCCCACAGAGAAAAGTGACTCAAGCATGGAGCTGTGCTAGTGTGATACTGAGTTTCTGGACTGCAGCTGGCTAATTTCTGGCTGATTCGAGGAGATCAAACACACTCCTGTCTGCGTTTGTCCACGCTGAAACGTTTAAAGCATCGTATTTTTTAAAGCTGCTTAAACACTTACACTCCTTTTGGGTACTGTTGGTGTCTAGGTTGCTTAGCTCTTGCAGCTGTTAGTCAAGTGACACCTAGAGACCTTTAAAATTGTATAAGGAAATGCTAGGTAATTATTATTCTCATGCACTCTGACTCGTGTAATGTCTGGATGGGAGGAAGCCCAGGCCAGCAAACGCGGTGGCATGCAGGAATTTCACTGCACCAGGGCATTCGCCCTGTTTCATTCTTGGCTGCTGTGATTTTAGCCATGGCAGATGTCCTGCAAATGCAATTTTCCAACTCAAACACTCTCCAGCTCTGTCCAGAACCGCCCAAGAAGCAGCATTTTAATGCCTTTGGCCACGTAAAACTGAAGGGCTAGGAATGACTCCTGGCCTGTGACTGCTGAGCGTGCGGGTAAGTGCTGCCAAGAGGTATTGACCTGCTAAACACGGGTCCTGAGCGGAGGGTCCCAACAGTACTTAAGGAAAAAAAGTAACATGGATTTAATTATGCCCTTGTGCAGGCATATTGTGTGTATTCTGCATCTGTGCACGTCTGTATTCAGTGAGGTGGAGGTGTTTTGTCGCAGTGCAGCTACCTGGAGTGGCTCTGGCCCGCTCCTTCCAGCTCATATCACCACCCAAATTATTTTTCAGGGAAGAAAAAACCCGAAACAAATCCAGATTTATCTTTGTCTTGGGCTTTTGCATCCATTTTAGTTAACTTTTTCTACATAATCAAATACATTTCTGCCTTGGTAACCTATGATAAACAAGGTTGTCTGTAAGCCAACAGAGCTATACGTCTAGCTTTGAAAACCAGCCTCTTCCTTTTCATTTATTGTGCAGGTATATGACCAACTCGTTTAGTGATTTGGCAATTGCCTTTGAGCTGGGTATGTTCAGAAGGGATGGAGAGCCGGTATCCTGCTTGCACAGACCTTCATCCCATTTTTTGAAAGTATGGGCTGCAAGAAAAATAGCCTCTTGGCTACAGGAAAAAGCCCATTATTTACGATTCAGTCATTCCCTGACAAGCCTCTCCACCTCGAGGGATATGCATATACAAAAAAGATGGTATGAGGAGGCCACCAAGAGCCATAAGTCTTGCACTCACCTAAATCACACTGAGCAAGCCTGGAAAATGTAGATTATCCAGCTGACTTACAAAAGTAGTTCTGTCACTGGTAGCCTGATCTTGCCATCACCACCCACTGAAAACTCACGGCGCTGATGCTGCTTTTGACATGAAATGCTAAACTCTTTTCTGAACTTTAAAGGTGGCTTTATTTTGGAAAGAACAGAGAGTAACCTTAGTGATCTCTGTCAGAAAATAAGGATCTACGCGTGCCATTGCTGAGCACATTAATTTTTATGCTGACAGAAACTGGAAACGTGACATTAGATGGCTTTTTTCAGTGCAAAGAGGACAATAGGAACGACTATAGGAATGCTAGCCTACAGCATAATTGATGTGCTGCAATGGATTATATTCCTTTCTGGAGAACAGGGATTCATTACTCTGTGAAAAGATATTTTGCTGATTTTCTTTACTTTTTTTTTTTGGCTAACCTAAGAGAAAGAGAAAGGGCAAACAAGTTTAAAGGGTGGGAAGAGTAATGCTTTGTCTAGGGATTGAGGAGCAAGTTGGGAAGCCGGGAATGCCTCGACCAGTCTCAGCCTTTGATAGTAATTCAGTCTGTGACCTTAGATAAGTCACTTCATTTCTACTCAATTTTTCCATCTGAAAAATAAGGAGCTATCTTCATCAAGCCATCTCACATAAGCAGTGTCCTGGCTGATGGATTTGGGAAGTGTTTTGGAGGTGTTGGGGCAGAGAAGGGTGGTCTCTGCAGCCGACGCAGTGCACGGGGGCTGGGAGAAAGGCATGAGCCCCGCTGCCCCATCAGCATGACCTCCGGCATCACCTGCAGCCTGGGACCCCGCACCCTAACGTCCGTGTTCATTTTCTAACCTCCAGGGAGCCCTGTGGATTTCATAGGCCAAGCTAATTCCCAGGTTTACCAGCTGTTTTCACCTGCATTGTCCATTACTCCATCTACTGCCAAACAAATGGGTGAGATGCTCATTCACTGACGAGGCTGAGTGAGAGGCATCCTCTATACCAGCACTTTCAAAGTGCAGCTGCTATAGTTTATTCAATCTTGAGCTAGTAATACTATGTATTTTCTTCTTTTTCGATCATGCACCCTTTAGTAAAACACATTAAAATGCATTTAAAGGACGTGCAGAATCCCTGAATCCATAGGGATTTTTTTTTACCCTACTTTGCTCTAACTTGTATCTACCTCTGGAGGCTTTGGACATAAGTTTCCACTAATGACTCCCTGTCTTTGGGCTGTGAGAGCCATCCTTGAGCATAGCAGTCACTATTTTTAGCAACCAGCCTGTCCTGAGCCCTGGAGTCGGGCTGCCGCTGCCCTGCAGCTGCAGGAGCCTGTGCTGCATCCCCATCCCCTCCCCTGGAAAGGCACCTTGCAAAGGGCCGTGCACGTTATTGCACGTTGCCTGCTGCTCCTCTGCTCCCTAAAAATTGTCTGTGCCTTTGAAGGAGGCAGCTAAGGTTCACCACTAGGTGAAAATGAAAAGAACAAATCCAATAAAATAGGAATGAGTGAAATCTGCCTGAAGACAGGAAGAGGAATTAACATTTTTTTCTTCTTCACAGATTATTGGCAAGAAAGGCAATTAAATAGCCTGATGTAATAGCATCTAATTTACTTGCGAGACTGAAAATTAGTTGTTGTAATAACATACCAATACTTGGTTTTCTGATTACCAAGCATATATTAAAGCATATATATATATCATGTTTAGACTTCCTAATTTGCTGTTATTTGCCTGTAGATGGTAATTTATTGCCTTAAAATATTGAGATGAAGAAAGGAAGAAGTCTCTTGCTGCTTTTAACTCTGGATATAATTTTGACCTTAAGAAAGAACAAGACAGATATGAGAGAGTATATCAGATGTTATTATTACCCTAATAAAACACAGATAAAAATCATAGTGCAGAAAGACTCTAAGACAACTATTAAGCATTTGTCATATAAAGAAAATCAAAATTTAACTTATTAGATATTCTGGCACTTTAAAGATTCATCATGAAAAATTACTTCTAACAGTGAAGCGTTTATGCAATATGTCATTGATGAGCTGTCTGCTTAAACGTTTAAAGAGTTTGGAAAAAGATAAAAAAATGTCAAAGATATGCTTTTTATTAGCCTGACAGAATGTTTCACTACATTGAAATTTATTTTTAATAGTGAAACAGTATGGCATGACTTTTTTTTAAGAAAACAAGCTGGGCGACGGTTAGTAAGTATAACCAAACCGAGAATGTAGCTTGTTGACTGAAAAAATGGTACAGCTGTACCACAGACTTCACTCCGGTATTCGGTTTTAGAGCCAGGGGGAATTTTTCTGCCTTTGTGGTGATAGAAAGACTTTTTCTTCTAATACCCTGCTGGATTTGAAGTCATTGGGTTGCTTATGCTTAAAATTAAGCATATCTTAAAAGCCTGATCAACTGAGACCTATCTTCTCAAAGTCTTCAGTATGAACCTTTCAGAGGACATAAAAGGGCTCAATGCGATAAGAAATGAGCTATGAAGTGCTGCTCTCGAGACATCATCCACAACTCACTGAAGTCAACAGAAAGCTACTAAGTGTCTTCAATGGGCTTTGGATCAGACGTTCAGCATATTAACGGTAAGAGTATTTTGTGTTCGCTTCTCACGGTCAGTCGAATGAATCCAGTGAATCTCCATGGCAACCCTTGAGCACCTCACAGCAGCTATGTGCACTAATAGATTTTTCTTCCCAGAAAGCATCCTCATTGATTTTTGTGGTTTGTGCCTACTGTCTCTTTTAGCCCACCGTATCTCAATTTGAGGACTGTAGCATCGCTGGCATTTCAAAACCACAGCCAAATGCTGGAGCTGGGAGCTCCGCGAGGAGCCCAGGCCACTGCGGTTGGCTCTGTGTCTTCATTAGCAGCCACTGCATCGTAATTAGTAGCATGACAGTTGGATGAACCAAAGGTCTACAAGGATGTGTGTATAAATTTACTGTTAAACACAGAGATGTAAATAGAGGTGTGAGCATTATTCTAGAGTGATTTCAGTCCCCCCACCACTTTTTTCTTTTTTTTAAATAAAAAGTACACTAGCAGGGAGATGATGGTTATACCTGTTGTGGAGTTTTGTTTACTTTGTTTTCAAGTAAAAATCACAAAGTAAATGAAAAGAACAAATGGATCTCAACTTGACTGAAAATACAGGGGGAAAGGGAGAATATGTACCAGTAAAAATGACCATTGGGGGAAAAATCATTGCCCTTTAGTGGTATTTGCTCTTCTTCACTGATGATTTCATTGATAATCCTCTGCAGTGCTGCTGTTTTAGAATATTTTTAAAGTAAACAAAGACCTGGAGTCATGAAATATTTTGGTAGGAGCCTGCTTGATGGAGCTCCTTTTCCATGCCAGGGTCTTCACGCTCGTGCCCATCTGCRGTGTTTGATGGGTCTTTCTCAGCACGGTCTGCAATGCGCAGCCACGGGCTGTCTCCAAACGGCTCATCTCTGCATGGGTTTGGAAAACCCATCGATACATCAGATGTACCAGACAGAGCTCAGCTGACTGCGGTGGGAGGTTAGACGTACAACTCACATACAGCCATCTCCTTTTGGGCTATAAATTCAGCTGTCTTAATTTTGAACTGAGTCCCACTGTTTCTGTTAATGATTTTCTTGAAGCCACTAAATGGCAGTTGTGGTAGCATTCCCCACTATCTGGAAATGTGTCAGAGATAGCACTTGTTCTCGGTTTGAAGTCGTAAGGGCTTTTGCTACACTTCTACATATTTTGGATAAAAGAACCTGGCTTCTTGGACAGGCGTGCCTTTTGGTTTCCCCATGTTATGACAAGGGATGTGTTTGACTCTGCTGGTCTTTTTGCTTTTTAGTTTTAGCCAGATCTGCAAATTATTCCTTCCTGCTGGCAATGTGAATCTTGTTAGCTTCCTGGATGATGGGAGCAGCACAGTCACGAGCATATTTTCTGCCGCTCAGTTATGCCTGGCAAAGTGCATCCTGTGAAATGCCACTTCATTTCATGTTTCTCAGTTTTAAATTCATTTTCACAAGCAAAAAATGGCAAAATTATTGTTGCGCAAGACACCATGGCACGTCAGGAAGGATGCTAAGTCATTCACTTAATTAGACAGCAATTGGTGCTGGCTGGAGTGCACCATAATGCAAAGAAACAACGTGTGAGTCAAGGGGACAAGCTACTCGACTGCTCATTATTGACTCAGTTTCATGGTTTGGCATCAGAAGTCATGCTGAGTGTGGGCTAGCCCTGAGTGCTGGACTCTGGCTGCTATTGTATTGCCTGCCCTCGAGACGTGCAAACGAATTACAAGTGCTGTATTTCTAGATCTTTTAATAAAATAGCACAATTGGAAGAAAACAAACTTTACCTACTACACTATTTATATTCTCTCTTATCTTTGGTTACTTTTGGTTATGTGATCTAATCATGTCCATTTATTAATGAGGTTCCTTACACTTGAGGCAATGTAGGAAAATTGACTGGAGGAGCTTACGGAGCAATTTAAGGCCAAATCCTGATTGCTGAACATAATGAAGTACGCTAACTGATGCATGGAGATCCTGTTGATTACKTTAAACAACCTTAAATGAAAGAAGACAAATGACCCATGTGGGTGGAATTGATGTAATTGATCTATGAAAAGATACTTATAAACCAAAAAAAGATTGTTCTTTTCCCATTTGCAAACGTGGGTTTGTTCTTTATTTTTTTCTTTGCCTATCTGCAAATACATACAATAATGTAACCGGCTTTCTCATGGATGCTTCTAACTGCCAGCAGCTGGGCAAGCCACTGTGTCAGAGCACAATCTCCATTTCAAATTGATGCAACTCAAGCACCAGGCCACTAAAGCACTCCGGAAAGCCCCACCAGTTTCTCTATTTTTGTATCAAGCTGGCATTTTTCTAAATTTCCGCCACCAAACTATTGCTTTTGATGCCTAAGTGCTTTGTGRTGCACTGTTGTCTTTGCACAGTGCATTCTTCCAGCGTAGGAAAAGGATGTGCATGAGAATGAGATATACAGCAGGTTCAGGTCTGCTCCGTGGCAGTTAGTTTAGATAGTTTGCTCTTTTGCATGTAAAACATTGCATCAATTTGCATATTTGGGTATTTGAACTTTACAAATCACTCCTTATGATCAACAAATAAGGTGTCATTTACGTGCTTGTGTTAAGGAAATGAGTTACATTTATCTTCACTACGTTCTCAGAATGAAGTCGGGTGTTTTGGCACAGTGCAAGCTCTCGCTGCCTGGCTCGCGCTGTTCGCCTGTCACCCAGTCTGTACCTTTGAGCCTGTAACACTGCTTAATTAACAATACCACAGACGCTACAGCCTTAAAAAGAAAACCAGATGTTTTGGTCACTAGCCTAATGTGGATATTTTGCTAAGCCATATTCAATTATTTCACTTTTTATTTATGTAAAACACCTTGTATTTTGGATTAATATAGTCATGCTGCATTAAAAAACCAGCATTTTTAAGGGTCTCATGGCTGAAGACAGTTTCATTTGACACATTAATTGGAAAGTGTTTGTTTCAGTGCTTGCAGAATTAGTGGGGGTATATATGGTATGGTTATTCATTACCATCCCACCATTTGCATTAGTTTGTTACAGCTCCTCCCCTGCAGTGTAGAGAATAGGGTAGGGACAAGGTCCTGGCCTCGGCCACCTGCCTTTGTGCTGCTGTAGGACAGAATTTCACTCTGTAGGTTTGACTTCACAAACGCCTGTCCTTTTCCATGTGAACCAGCTTGATGCCGATATCTCTGTGACAGTATCGGAATCTGCCTTTTCGGTTGATGCCAGTAGCTTTTTACTTGTTGGCAATACTTTTTTTAATGTGTTTCCAACAAATGCAGAAATTTTATTTTGTGCAAATCATCAAGAAAATTAGACTTCTTCATTAGGTCTCCACAAGACTCACACTGGTTGCCATTAAGATGCTGGCATTTACCAATGGTCATAGCAAATGATGTTTCAGTAGTTTTACATTATATCTTTTTTTAGTGACCCCAATACAGTTGTATATTTTTCTCAATGCCTTGTTAAATACAGTAATGGTCAGTAACAGCAGCGAGGTAAGTACTCGTTCATGACTAACTGAACAAAACTGGGAAGAAAAAGCGAACACAACCGCTCTCCAGGGAATCCTGTCTCGGAGTGTATGAAAACTCTTATTTCTGAGAGTTACTTTTAAAATTCTTGACCTTCAGGAAATGGTTCAATTTTACGATAAATAAACAATGACTTTCACAGGCAGGGGAGTGGGGGAGAGTGAAGAGATTCTTCTCCTTCTATTAATATTTTTATGCTGTGGAGTTGCAGGGGGACAAACCCAGGACTGCCGAGCCCAGGCAGGAATGCAGTACACCTGACAGGGAGCCTTGCAAAAAAAAGAATCAATTAAAAAAATGGGGCCATTTCTCCTTTTCCTATAGGAAGCTTCTCCACACTGCCTATGTCACCTTGGTTACTTACTATTTCTGCACTTGGGTCTTACACCCAAAAAATACGATCTTGTCCTTTTTTCCTTCCTCTGTTACATTGATGGGATTTTCTGCTGCCGGGGCTGGTGCACTGTCTCTATTTGGAATTTGCGCAGTGTCTAGCCGGTGCAAATTAAATTGGTACGTCAGCACGACTGTAGTGCAAACGATAACTAATTGTGGGAACGATGGATAACCAGCACGTGATGGCATGAAGGAGGAGATTTGCAGAGGAGAAAGGACAGGCTAAAATTGGATCTCTGACCAATTTCCATATTTTGGGGGTGGTTTTTTGTCCTGCATACTTGCACAAGAAAAAATGTTACCAGAGAGATAAAGCCTATGACGTATGTATATTTTGCTCTTCCTTCATTTTCATGATCACAAGCTTAGCTTTTTAAATTTGGTGGGGCTGGAGATGGGAGACGTGGTACTTTTTTCTCCATGAGCTTGAAGTTGCTGCAGGTTAGCATTCCATAATTATTTTTGTCATAAAGATGAATGCCATCCTAAAAAAGTTGGAAGCTAACAGCACCTCAGCTTTGATATATGAAGATTACCACTTTGAATGTTGGAATGGTATTATAGATGGTTTATGGTTTTATGACTATGAGACATTTCTTAGTCTCTGATTCAGAAATACATTTCCTACACATTTTAAAGCAACTTTTGGTCTTTGACATCTTTTTTTTTTTTTTTGGCTCGTCTTTGATTTCAAAACGCTTCTTGAAGTGAATTTAAGAGATCGTAGGATTTTAGAGATATTCATCACAAAATTTAGGTGCAGGGTAGTCACCTTTAGCCACCTCTAGTTTAATACCCTGCAATGTCAAGGAACGGCCGCATTGCATTAATTCACTCCAATTCCTGCTGGGAAATCACTGAGCCTTCATAGATAGCTGTTGCAATGTGAAATAGTTAATGTCTGTTACATTTTCTAAATTGTATACCCTCCTAGCTATACAAAGATCATGCAAATGTGATATTTGAGAGAACATATTCACAGAATTGTAGTAGTTTTTAAAATTAAAATAGCATCATTTTGTTTTGAACGTGTTTCTCCCCTCACCCCTAGCCTGCCAAAGCACTGGCGGTTCTGCACATATTGCAATAAGCGCTATGTAAAATATGTTTGAAAAAAAGCAGTAAAATGGAAGACTGCCCTCTAACGTCAACAAAGCCAACCAAAGGGGGCTGAAAAGGCTGCGAAAGGCTATGGAGGATAACAAAGATTGGCGATAACTTCTCCGGCTGAACAGCATGTTGAGTAGAAAAGCAGCTGGAGGAACATTTGAAAATTTGGGGATTTCAAAAGCATCAAATGGAGTTGAGATGCCAGGAGCCAATAAAAGCCAAATCTGAGCCTCAAATGCTATGTGTTTTGAAAATCCTCCCCAGATAAGGTTTCGATGTTTTTCTCACTCTTTTAGTGGTATACACGTTTAGTAGTGAGTGAGTCCGAACAAGGGGAGGACTTGTGGGCAAGTAGGTCTTCAGGTTTATTTTAGCAGCAAAAGTCAACTGGCACTGAATGACATGGAGCAACAACTGAACTGCTCTGTATCATCATCGTAGTGAATAAAGTTTAGAAAAGAGGTCCCAAGGTTTTCTGGTGTTGAACACATGAGGAAACCTRTGAGATGACACAGGTCCTTGAGGAATGTGATAGTGCAAATATCTCAGTAACATCATAACCTCACATTTACAGGACGGGAACTGTCACTCAGACTAACCGGGGTCCAGCAAGCACTTTGCAGAAGGTTTCTGATATTTACAGCAGCTATGTTAAGTTACGCCWTCCCATTGCTGTTCAGCTCCTCTAGCTACTTGTGCTCTTACGGAAGATACTTTAGGAGGCAAAACAAAGCAGTACCACTAGCAACAAGAAAAAACTCAGAGTGTTAATTTGTGGTTGTCTGAAAAGTGGTCTCCATGAAAAGATAGACTCTAAATATAAAATATTTTATATTATGATGCCAATTGTCAAAACGCACAGATTAAGTAAAGTAAACATATATTGGATCTGTTACAGATTTCTATTGCAACAAGTGTACTATAAAAATATTAGATACCAAAAAAATGTCCAAAAAAGGCAAAATCAATGTTTACATTAATATATGCTAGTGAATAAATAACAAAGATTAATGAACACAAGGCATGAGTCCTGGTGTGAGCTCCTGCTCTGTTTACAAACACATCATTTTTTCTGCCTTTTTGTGATTTGTACACCACCATATTTTTGGAGTTTGTTTCATGTTGACTGACAGCAGATTTCTGTGGATTTCATGCTGGGTCGTTTATGGTGTGACCACCAGTTCACAGGCTGGCTTCCCTCTCACCCTGGGATCATGGCTACTTAACCATGGAGAAGTATTTGGGGAATAAACATGAAACGTGTTTCCACAAAAACTCCTGGCTGCAATGCTTAATTTTATGATCATTCAGCTAGCTCATAGGAATATGAACAGGGAAAGGACACCAAGGTGGATGCAAATTCAAACATGATTGAAACATCAATCACTCATTCACTGAGAAATGTTTACAGTATTTTCTAACTTGAGAAAGGAATAATGAAAYGTGCATCCTAAGGGGGTTTATGGGCAAATTTTATTCCAAACATTTGCACTCTAYGCAGAAATTGTTCACTCATCAAGTATTAAAAAAGGCCAGGAATGAAACAAAACTCCGAAGGGATTGAAATCGGGCTGGCCAGAAATCTCCTCCAAACAGTTTTCCATTGGAAAATGCCAGATCATAAAAAATGAAGCGATCTGCGAAAATCAATCAATCCTGACAAAGTCACAGCGAGGAAGATTTCCTGCCAGCTTGCCTGTCAAGCTCCCCGGTCTGCTCTCCTTCGGGTGTCAGATCGATGATGCTCGCCCGCCCGAGCACCTGGGCAGGCGGCCGGGGAGCTGCCGCTGCTCGTGCCCCGCGTCCTCCCCAGCTCTGGAAGCAGCGAGGAGCTTCAGAGCCATTGAAGTCAAGTGCCACTTTGACCTTTCTGTTAAAATGAATGACAGATTTCCTCTTTTGAAGTGACATGTGCATGTGTGTTTGGGTTTTCCCATTTAGTAATGTGTTTTTTTAATCTCGGGATTCCTTGCACTGGAGTTTCTGATCTACAGTACAAGAAAGGAGAAGCAAATGCAAGCTGAAAGCTAATGACCACAACCTATAGAAAAGATCTCCCAGTTTAGCAAAGCACATAAGTGCCTGTCTCGAAAAGATTAGCACATTTATTGAAGTTAATAAATGTTTATTCTTTGTTTTTCAGTCATTCTCAGATAATCCAAAGCAAGCTGAGCACTCATGGTGCTAAAAAGAGAGAGAAGTGCCCAGCCTTGGAGAGCTGCCATCTAAATTGGCCATTCCCAAACTGCAGTGCAGGTATTTACGGTGGGTCATGAGTCTTTCCTAAACCTCATTATATCCTACATGGAGGCATTAGCCCTGCAGCTACTGCACCTGCACTAATTCAGGTGCAATGGAGGGGGACGTAGAGGGAGAGCATGAGCACGGGGGCTCAACGGTTGGGATCCGCAGTTAATGGCCCTGCTGGCTCTGCACCCAAGTTGCTGAAGGTGTTTATGCATCATAACAAGCATTTCTTTTTTTACATCTTAGCTATAGCATGATGCGATTCCCAGACATAAAGGAGGTGTTCCGACATGTATTGGCATCAGTTTTGGGTACATATGTGTAGGCTTAAGATGCCTGTTAGCAGATGGAGCTAGTGCAGATGGCATGGCTATCACATATGGGGAGGAGTGTTTGATTCCTTGGAGTAGGAGTGCGATGTTATTCTCAATCAGAGGGGTCAGAGTAGCTTTCACTTATCACTTAGTATTCTTGGTACCGGTTATTTCAGGACAGAAAAATCTGTAAATATCGCAAGTCGAGGCTCATTGCTGGAAGCTTGGGAGGGATGGGCATGTGAGAGGTATTTCCAGATAAGGCAGTCTGTATTCTGTAAGTTATTTCTGATAAATGCTGATTAACTGTTATTTCTTTTTAATAAATACCATAAGGAGAGATGAAGCTCTCCTCCACACAGCTATGGTCTGGTTTAAATTAAGATTCAGGAGAGCGATGGGAACACGCCATTGCTGAACGTGTGGGGAGAGCAAGGAAATATTGCAGTGCTCTTTTTTTCCAGAAACAATTTCTAACGCTCTCTTTCAAAGCACAATGCCCAGTAGTGGGTAGAAACCAATATTAAATCTGTCATGTTTTCATTTCATTCTTAACATCTCTGTTCGAAATCTAAACCAACTTGCACAGAAAAGCAAGGATCCCTCTAACAAAGCAGCATTCTGGCAGCACAAACAACAACCAAGCTCGAAAGGGAAATAAAACATATCTGTGCTCTCCTGACATTATATAACCTCTAAAAGCAGAGTATTCTGTGGCAGTGACTGAGGATTTTTATTTCTTGTATGGATTTTCTTAGAATTTTTGTGGGGGAAACCAAGTAACAAGTAAGATTCTTCCACTTTAATAGCTGAAAGAGTGGATTTTATGGAAAGTGAGTGTGATACCTCTTATCTTTTCCTAATGAAAACACTGCCACCAGCTGGTTAATAAATGGCTTTGACTAGGGTTTTACACAGAAAGAATTAGACTTTTTTTTAAACCCACAGCTAAGCTGGAAGTGATATTTTAGGTCAATGTTTTCAGAATAGAGAGCACTGATTATCTGTACCTTCCATTACTTTTTCAAATATAGGTACATGATGATGATGCACTTAATGCTTTTTACCTTAAACATGTTGTTAAACAAACTTTCAGGACAAAGCTCAGCAGAGGAAGGTGGCCACTCATGAGGTACTTTTACCGTTTTCCACCTTCATGAACTGCTGTGACCGTCTCAGACTCCACCGCGGTTCAGACGCCTCCAGGTTTTGTAACTGATTATTTTTAAATTAATAGTAAAATGATTTGAATTGAGGTATTTGAAATATATTGAAATTAATTTGCCTTTTCAGATTCAGGGTTTTTTACTGATGCCCAGTGTTTTGTTGAGTCACTGCTCATTGGGGCTGGAATAAAACCTGAGAGCTCTGTTACAACAGCTGCATACGGTGCAGTTATGGGTCTTGGTGCCAAGACTTTTGGATGGTGCCCTAAAAGTCATCAGCTTTTTACTCGTGATTTTGCTAAAACATCAGTAGTGGCTAAGACACTCCGGCGGCGTTGACATTTCAATTGCCATGTTGGTTTTTACTCCTGTGCTTGAGACAATTTGTGTGCTCAAAATGATCATTTCAGGTTCTCTGCACACCCAAGAAAAATGCAGTTTGGCTTTTTAAAGTTGCCATAACAATCACAGGGAGAAGAAATCTTGTAAATGGAGGTTGAAGCTCAGAGGCATAATTCTGTGCTCAGGAGGGATTCGCAATTGATCTTGCGTCCAAGAGAAAGTGGATATGTTGCAGTCTCAGAAGTTGCCAGTCCAATAGTAGATGTGTTTCATATTGCAGTACACCATTTTCCCTACAACTGATAATCTCCTTTGGCCCCAGACTCAGGCAGTGACTTTTTGGGTTTTTTTGTTTGTTTGTTTGTTGGGTGTTTTAAGCTCTTTCAGCAAGTTGAAGCCATGAGGAATTTCAGGGCCCCAAACCCTCCACCGAGCTTTGACCTGGAGAGAATATTTGATACCGGCAAAACCTGTGTCTGTGCTATGGCTACGTACAGCCTCTCTTCTGCACCATAAGCAAAGGATACTCCCAGGCTTTTGGCACAATACTCAGTTCAGGGCAAATCTAAACCTCAAAGGAGGGCTGACACACAGGTGATTTGGATGTCACCATTGCCTGCAGCTGAAGAGCTTAAAGCTGCAAGGGAGTTTCTGCCATCAACTGTGCAATGTGTGAGTCCTTCTGCAAGAATAACAGCAGCAGCCATCCCATCTTCTGCACCAGCATGGCTTGTCCTTTCCCCAGGCCTCCAAATTTCCAAATGGCTAGCTGTTTCCAGTTAGTTTTCTTACATTTCAAGCATTTTTCACTTAATTAGCACTAAATCCCAATGATTGTTTTAATTTGTGATACGAGGTATCAATTTTTCATTTTAAAATTGAGAAGAAAAATGGCACTTTCTATATACCAGAGCATTTGAACTGAGCTATAAAATATATCCATGTAACCCTCTCTGATTTGCAATAGAAGCACCACTGAAAGCTGTATGGGTTGCACGGGATCTGCAGGTTACAAAATATTACTGCTGTCAATCTTCCTCCTCCTCCCAGATGCTTTACTCGAGAAGGGGGAACCACAGCTGGCACGGCCTCCTGCAGAGAGGTTGTGCCAGGCAGGCACGCTCCTGCCGCTGAGTGCAAACCCTCCATCTCAACAGGCTGCCAAAAATATAGTGGGAAAATAGCGACAGACCCACCGGACATACAAGTGCTTGCATCACTCCTATGTAAAAGCTGATTTTTCCATGGCACAGAACAGTTTCCCTAGGTTAATTTCCCAGCTTAAATTAAATTAACTCTTTAATTTCCTCCTAGGTGTTTCAGCACTGTCACACAGCATAACCTTTTCCACAGTTAAGGCTGAATTACTATTCCCACCAAAGCCAGCCTGAAGTCCCCGCATCTCACATTTCAACAGTGGCTTCTGCTTCCAGCTTTAGCACAGGTAATATTTAAAGGACAGATGAATTTTCTGTGTAAATCTCCAAAGAAATGTTTGCTACTTTGCTCAGTGTAGGTGTTCGAACATGGTCTTGTTTGGGGCTTGGTGCACGGGGTGGGAGTGCTCCCCTCCACCACCGTGTGGGATAACCAGCAGGGCTGGCACCGGGGATGCGCAGAGGATTGCTGCGGGGTGCCCAGCGATGGCATTGGTCCTTTGTGCTTGGTGGACTCCCCTTTCCCATACGTATCAGCAGAGCAAGGGGGTAGCATGTACCTTGCACACTGTGGGGAGGCTTTTTAAGCTGCTGTGTTACCTTCACAAATGAAACAAAAATTCAATTACTGAAAATAGCAGCATCCCTTTCTTTTGTACAGCCAACAGTGGAAGAGCCTTTTATTGATTTCTTCTGAATGTCAATATCACAGTAGAAACATTGCAATAGAAAAAACTTTTTTTTTYCTTAACATGCATACAAGCATAGAAAAATTTAAAAGAAAACCTCAAACCTCCTGTTTTGAAATATAACTTTCAGCAGTTTGTACTCAACACACAAAGGTGATCCAAATCTGCAAATACTCCTGTAGAAAAAGTAAAACTTTCTGTCCATGGATGAAAGCTCACCTGTAGATGAAATCTGTCTAACATTTGAAGCAAAGAGTCAAAGATCTGGAACACCTGGGGTTCAGGTATTGCTACGCACCTTTAAGATAATATCTTAAAATCTCTCAGAGTCAGTTTATCAGTCATTAAAATGTGGTTAATTGTTATCCCACAAGGGTTGCCTTAATAAGGAGCAGATCTCTGACTGCGATGTCTAAAAACAAGTTGGCGATAAGCACGTTGGTTTATACCAGAGTTCAGGTTTGTTCTTAACATATGAGATGTGCATGATTGTCTTGAGAGCTCATTAGGCCTAATCTAATACCACTCGTAGTCAGCAGAAAGCTGAATTAGCTAAGGACTGGTTCAGGTCTTCACACTGTGTAAGTAACTTCACTAAAGTCATTGCATATATCTTAATTTAAAAGCAATTCCAAGTTTGCATTAAAAATATTCACTGCTAGTACTCATAGACGGGGATCTTTATGTTCTACTTGTACCTATTTTTTATTTTAGGTAAAATCTTCCATTAGTAAAGGTAAGAACCAAGAAAATAAACCAATTTAAAACTCAAAACTTTTAAAATGAATTAGATACATGAGCCGTTATTGGGGGAAAATCAACATAMTGGGTTTTTTTCTGCAGAGACTACAAGTTTCTGCCAAGTTTTTCCTCTTACCTTAATACTACCCAGACTTAAAATCATTCATGTTGTTGGTTTTAACAAGAGGTAGTGATAAAATTTTAAATTACTCCAAGTCTTCTACAAGCATTATGGTTTCAAACCAGCAGCCCACATGTTCTGCTTGGGGCTCCTTGTGATGTATTATTCTCCCCAAACAAGCATGTGCTGCAACCTTCCGCGATGTGAGACCAAATTAATTGCTCCTGTTGTTCCTTGGAAACTAACATTTCTCTAATGATCCAATATCTCATTAGGCAACACTAAAACACTGYTTTTGCTAAAGAGCGGTTTGCCCAGGGAGGACCTCCTTGGCCTCTGATCTGTCGTGAGCTGACAGCAGGCATAGTACCTTAAAACATCAGAAAATTGGAACTGTTTTGTCTATGCACCTTCCACATGCTAAATGTATACTGTTCTTCATATCTATTAAAATGCCCAAGTAGAATATTGCTGTTCAGCAATAACAACAAAATAAACACATTCAAGTCCATTGGTACAATTGGCTGCAAAAATTTTCCTCTGGGATGACATTCAGGACATACAACATTTTACAGCATTGGTCCGGATTATGCCATGTTCTCCCAGTAGTCCCATTAATTTCAGTAGACCTCTTGAAAAATAAGGTARTGCCAATGGAGAGAAGAGGGGAGCCAGCCCCGTGCCTTGCCAGGGATGCTGCCGGGACAGGCAGCGGGGCTGAGTGGTGCAGGATGACTGCAGGAGAGTTAAAGCACGTTAAACTCCCGTATGGAAGCTCTCATCCAGGAGAAGAAATTTCTTAGTTCAATGTACTGTAATCCTGCCTTAGAGAGGAGGATTAGAGGAGGATTAAGCTACAGTGAACCAAGGTCACTCTATTCCCAAATGACAGACTTCACACAGAGATTTAGTATAATTTGGAAAATACCCGTTGACTTCACACAGCCGTGTGGTTTACCCCGTCTTTCCCGAGCTTGCCTGCATAGACATGACCTTAGTGCTGGGAGTTTCAGATATGYGGCTCTGGGGGGGGATGATCTTTAAACTTTCTGGTCTCTAAGGGCGTTGGACTTGGGATGGCCACAGGACAGGTAGCATCTCCATTGGCTACGATGGACGTCACCGCACCAGAGACAGACAGTTATTTCCCTGCATTATTGCTAGCCAGAGGAGGGATGGAGCTGCAGGTGCAAATACAGCAACCTGCAAAGGGGCATGGGTGAGGAGGAAYGGTAGTTTTACTGAAACCCGAAATGTAAAGATTTCACCTGCTTTTTTCTAAAATGTTATTCGCGCTTTCTATTGTTGGGGTCTATTTTGGGATCTGATACATGAGTGAATATATACTGCCTGCAGCAAATAAGGATCCAGATCTGATTCTGAAATGAAAAGTTATTCCATAATTAAACAAAAAAATCAAGTATTTTCAATGTAAAATTCATTACAGGGAGATATTTAGACACCTGCCTCTTTCCAGCATCCACAGAGGTCATTCTAGATTCTGACGTTACTACTTAATTAGAGGGTTTCTTATCTACAAAAGGTAATTGAATATTTGAAGTCAGTCAATCAGCTGAAGTCTAACTCAGGATATGACACAGATAAATCTAAACTGAAAATGTGCGTGTATGTAACTTATTTTTTGGCAGATAATGTGCATCTTGCTATTGTGAGACTGCTTTATTTTGCTGGACGCTGGTGGCCAGGCTGGTCTGAGTTACCTGGTAGCTCACGAAGTGTCTCAGGGTAATTGCACTTTTAAATTTAGGCTTGTGTGTGTCTCTGACTGTCTGGGTATATATATCTTCTAAACTACGGATTACCTAGCACATTTGAGAACTCTGTGTTATACGATAGTTTATTATGAGCTACACAGTGATACTAATTGCACTTATAATTACCATAAGATCTGACAGAAGAAATAGAGCATTTAAGGGATGGATTGCGATTGTTCGGCAAACACAGATAACCGATGAGAAGGGCCAGATTTTGTGTTACAGCAAAGCTGATGTGTCCCAGGAGGATGCGCTGGCTGGAGCAGCCTCACGTGGGCTGGGGCTGGTGCTTGGGGCTGGTGCAGCCATCTCCAACTTTAACCGTGGGTCTGCCCAGAAAGTACATGCATATATGGGGTTGAACCAAACCCCTCTGGATTGAGTGTGCTGATCCTTCAATTGATCCCAGTGGACTTTGGATCAAATCCTGGGACAGCAACACGAGTTATGCAATATTGACTCTTTAATATTCATGTTTCTGTACAGATCTCATTAACTGTCCTTGCATTAGCTCCCCGATGTACGGAGTAATTGGATACTTCTCATTTTACAAAGAGAATATGTTGACCTTCAGTCAAATTCAAAAAATGCTTTAGGATAAGATTTAGAAAGCTCAATCCTGGAAAAAATGAAAATTGTGGTGTGTCAGGCATTATAAATACCTTTACTTTCTCTCTGTCTGTTTCTGAGGCTTGACTTCTGATTCAGCACATTAACACCTGCAAGAAAAGCTGTTTTCCCGATGTTCTTGGCAGATTTCTCCTCTGGATTATTTTAGATTGCAGTGTTTTGCTTGCTGATAAGATGTAAATAAACCCATAGGCTCCTACTCCCCTTTGATAAATGAATTAATAGAATAAAAGATGAAACAATCTCTCTTAAAAAATGTTTGTGTACATTACACATTTGTGAAACTTTCTGCAGGTTACTCATGCAAAAATGAAAGTAAAGTAATATGTTCCCTGAAGTTTTGTGTTGCATTTTAGCAGGTTACCAGCATTAGGTTATTAAGTTGACTTATTTTCCCAAGTCCTCCTTATGGATACCTGGTCAATTTTAAAAGTGGAACGAGAAAATATCTCCATATTTAGAAGAAATGATGGGCTAGAAGCACATCTGATCAGGCAGTAGAAATGGTGGCAGTGTTTAGCAGAGACTTCTGCAAACAGAGCTGTTACTTCTACAATAGATTCCTGACAAGTCCAGAACAAATATTCTGACAGCGAATCAACTTCTGAATTGTGTGAGCCAAACACTTTGAAAAATGCTTTGTGTTGACTCAATCAAAGGTTTTCTACATTGTTAATAAACTCAGCTCTTTCAGTCTTCAAAAGAGCTATTTCTGTGTTCTTCAGCGTACCCTTTGTGTTCTCTTTGCAGGAATTTGTTAATGCAGGACTAACCAGTTAACTCTTATGCATTTAACTCTGATGAAAAGCGTTTCGTAGACTACAATGGGCTTTGGATCAGCACCTTAAAATTATACCTTAGGAATTAAAATGTTTTCACATAAGAAATTATTCAAGATCTCCCAGGCTAACAATGCCCGCTGGTTTCTGTCATGTTTCCCATGGTAACATGAGCCTTTAGAAAAGAGGGAAAAAACTACCCCAAGGGGGGAAAATAACAAGAAGAATGGAAAATGCAGGCTTATGAAACCACTTGTTTCCCAATGACTAAACAGAGACTGTGTATTTTCATTACATCTTTCTAATCCAGGCCACCGTTGGCAAGGGGACGGCTGCAGTCTTCAATGTGTCATCACACACGGTGTGCTTCAAAAGAGGTTTCTTCTTCTCCCAAGTGGCTCTTGCCTGACATACAACAGTAATACATGAAGAAATATGGGGGGTTTTGATGTTATGAGTCAGAAAAAAAATCATCCTCCAAAAGAAATCTGAAAGAGACTCAAGAGATGGTTCAGTCCCAGATCTTGTGTTCCCTCCAAGCAAAAACACATTCTTCTAAATACCAAGTTAGGCAACTGTCCTGCTGTGACAACAGCAAAAAGCAACACTAGAGCCACTGGAAATGAGGAGGTCTTGTCTGTCGATGCGGCTTCTGGAAGATCGATTAGGAATTCTTAAAATGTCTCATGTTGCCATTGAGTTGATCTCATTTTGCCTCATTTTCAATGGACAAGAACAACTGGCTGCTAGTTTCCCCACCCTGAAACAGCCTTCCTTAGTCTTCTCTTTCTTATATTAAACAAAATCAAATCTTTCTACTTTTTCAGAAAAGTCATGTGTTTTTGAAAGCCTGTTAAGCTTCCCTGCTGTCCTCCAGCCTCTACAGTTCATCTCTGACCTTTCTTAAGTTATGCCATCTCTTTTGCGGTAGTCACAATACTGGCTCATATTCCATATATCATCCTCCTGCTCCCAGTACCTCTTGAAATATTGCTGCATGGATAGATACTCCCCACCTGAATTTTACCTTTCTGAATGTGTACCATTTTCTCCCTTTACTACAGTAATCTTGAGTTCTGGTTGTTTGGGTTTTTTCTGTTTTGCAGCATTTTAATTTTTACAGACTGCTCTCTATTGCTGTATCCAAGTCATAAATAAAAATACTGAATAGAATTAGACCAAGAAGAGATTCCTGTGGATGCACATTGAATTATCTCCAAGTGTAAAAGCAATTGATGAATTAATTTCTGAGGGTAGAAAATACCTTTTTTTCCAACAAACACCCAAAGAATTGAAATCCTGCCATTACTGCCGAAGATCCTGGAGTGCTGGAATTATTCACTATTCACTCAATGCTTTATTTATGTGTACATTGTGGTTCCACATCACCAATGCTAATCTGCTTGCTGAGTTCCTGTTGCCTTCATGAATGTTTGAAAATACATSGAAATATTGCCATGCTGGTCTCGGCACTCGGACACATCTGTCTTTGTAGAGAACTCCATAAATGACACATTTCAGCTAGCAGCCCAAGTGCAGCCCAAGACAAGAGGCTAACGCAGATTTTTCCAGCTGTATTATAATCGACTGGTGGTGGAAGCTCCAGGCTTTCCGACTCATGCACAAGTAGCATTTGCCATGGTAGCAATCACTTGAATTGCTCTGTCATTCTGTTCAGAAATGGATGAGACAGAGTACCTGTATGAACTGTGAATTTAGGGTGGAATCCACCTTGTTTAACTCCAGCCATTTGAGCTCTGGATGTCTGATTAAATAAATAATCTTGCTCCCTCTCTAGTTGAGAGAGGCCAACGCGCCCAAAGGCAGTTCAACCCCRTCTGAGTTAACGCCTCAAGAGGATGAATCATCCTCCTGAGTCACATCTATCACCCTATCATGTAAGAAAAGCCTGGGTGACAAATATGCTCAGCATTTGGATAGTCAACCTGGGGCGAGATGAGCCCAACCTTCATCACTCACTCTTCAATCCCATGCAGCCCTTGCAGGACAGGCTCTTAGCCCAGACATTAAATAATCCAACACATTTGCTTATGGATGGACACAACATTTTTGTTTGGCTGGTTTATTAATCACCACARGAGCTTATTACAAAGTTCAGCAAATGACACTGAAGAAAAAAATTTTCACTTCTAAAAGTCTGTGCTGCTTCAAAACAACAAGATGTGAACTATGTCATTAGCTCTGTTTTTGTCGTCTTCTCTCTCTGATTTTTAAAGCTTTGCACATAAGGCAACTGGAATTGCGACCATATTTTGAGGCAGGTGACATTTCTTTATCAGATGTACTAGACAGTTGATGACTCTAGTAATGCTCTAATTATGTGTAGTGAGTTGTCTCTAAGTGCTGTATGAAAATGCTTACTGCATCATTAGCTACCTGGTTGTTTACTAAATGTCTTTTATAATACTACAGGGGCCCAAATGAAGGTTGTGTCAGTGATTGCATTCTGAATTTCTATTTTTAGGGATTTATAATTCAACCATTTATTTTCACTTCAGGCTGAAATCTGGCATACTGATTCTCAGCTGAGACTAAACTTAATTACTAAATTTAAAAGAAAAGATCAGTGTGGATGGATTATACAACTGGAGTGTGGGGTTTTTTTAACAGTAAGGCAGGCAACATTTTCCAGTACCTTTTCTTTTTGCATAGAGGAGAAGACTTCTTTTAAAGGAAAGGTTTTAAAACCTGAGGTGCAGACAGTAGTCTAGATCTGTGAATACGCCTGAGGGTAGGCAGGCACAGCTCAAGAGAGGGTTGCGAGGGGGCTTGGTTTATAGCAAACTGCTCAAGGGATGTGTCTGCAGCCCGTTTCTCGGTGGTGGAGACCAGGGACATCGGAGGTCTGCGAGGAGCCGAGGTGGGTGGGCAGGGGCAGCCCTCCGCTCTCCCCCAGAGTAAGTCACAGGCGGGTTGGTGTACGAATCGCCCTCAGATGTTACAGAGGGAGAGTGAGACTTGGTATCCAGTGGAGAAGATGCAATGCTGACGGCGGCTGTTGTAGCACAGATGTTAATTCAAACAGTCCAGCTTCACTGTCTGCCTGACACACCACGTTGTACAGCGAGAATTAATAAATTTCCACAAATCTTAAGTTCCCACTAATGCTGACGAATGGCTCCAATACACACTCATTACGTTTTCATCCTTTCGAGGGTAATAACACAATGCTTCTTTGGGTCCTTAGAAATGATTTCATTTGTGGTACATGTTGCTGGGTTTTGCACAGTGATAGCAATTTAAAAATATTAAAGCCTTTAATTGCTCAGAATGAGGTTTGCTTTTGCTGTCTCTCACAAAAGTATAAAAGAAAGAAAAGGAAATTTCTAGAATAAAGTGTTATTTTCATGCTGTGCATCCTAAGCACAGATCACAAGTTAAACTGTGAGCCAAAATGAATTTTTTTTAAATGTGAATGTATTAAAAATTCTGGTTTAAAAAAAACATTTTTGAAAAGTCCCTAGATGATAGATGGAAATGTCATTTAAATGTGTGTTGTGATGAAAAGAATGGTTATGGCCCTATGCTAGCTCTACAGCTGCCAGCAAATCTAAAATAAAATTACAACAATTTAAAAATAACACAAAGAAGTTATTGGCTTTTTACAAACATATCCAAATGTGATCGGCTACAAAAGGATTTGTGTTGCTGGTGGAGTAATTAGAGTGGCAATCTGAAACATTGTTTGGCAATGTCTAATATTAGTAATATTTTGCCAAGTGTTATAAATAATCTAGAAATAGTCTGGAAGAATCATTTAATGGCTGACTCAGCTGGTGCTTCCCAGAAAATTTTTCATCAGTACATGACTACATAGTCATTTTTAAAAAACTTGCTGTAATTTCTTATAATTTTGCAAAGGAATTAATCCTTGTGAAGTGGAGGACTTCCACTTTTAAAGCACTGCTATGTTGACCCAGTGGGAGTCATTTCACAGGAGGAAGAACAACAGGATGAAGTATCTCATCCAAAGGAAAATGCAGATGCGTGGGGAACGCTCTCAGTCAATGAAGTCTCCCATTAGTGATAGGTATTATAAAAACCTAATGTATAGGGAGTTATACAGCTCAGGAGCCGTCCTTCTCTCAGGTAGCAGACGTGCGGTGGTGCAGGACATTGGTCTGGGTGGGAGGGTGGTCCAGGAGGTAGGAGACCTGATGCTGCTCTTGGTTCACTTTCTTTGGCTGTGGGACTTAGGGCATGTCCTTCAGACCCATCCATTGACCTTATAAAGACTCTTGCTTTGTCAAATCTTCATATCATTACCTTTGCGAGGTCACGTAAAGAAGGAAGAACAAAGGAAAGGCAGAGCTGCACGGAGCGTAACTGCATAATGTTGCACGTGGAAACTCCAGGGCAGCCCAAAGCAGGTGAGACAGGAGCTGATTTCCTTCTCTCACCTCATGTCTCGCGTCTCTGCAAAGACCCGGAGTCACTCTAGAGAGCATGGTGTGCTGCAGCAGGACCTCTCCAYGACAGTTCAGCGGTCTTTTGAATACATTTTACCGTTCAAAAATGCCACGGCTGGTGATTTCAGGTGGGAAGAGATAGTACACACAAGATCAAAAGAGCGACTATAGTTTTATTAAGAATTTCCAGTAAGTCAGTTAAACTTAGATTACATACCAGATTAAATAACTAAGTTATTTAATTATCCATCTAAAATTCTAGACAGAACTTTCAGTCATAGTCCTCTATGACTTAAAGCACTGCCCTACTCATCCTCCACTCCCCCCAAATTGTGCAGTTTTAGTTTTTTCCAGTGACTTGAGTAATAACATGACAGTACATTTTATAACAAATCTTCCATTATCTTTTTTTGTTTCAAAATAGATTTATAAAAATGTTTTTCTTAGTGCTCCCAATTACAAGAGGAAGCTGTATATCCTGTGGGTGCCTTGCATAATTCAATCGATAATCTCAGCAGTCAATTAAATTTTAAATGCTTCTCCATTAAATACTTATTTTACCACAGTAAATAATTTAACGTGTTTCCATTTAAAAGTGTCTCACATCACAAAGTTTTCAATCTTCTTTTTTAATAAAGTCACATCATCCTATTTATTGAAACTGAAATAAAAAACTTTTATTTAAAGATGTTTTGGCTAGTGCATTCGCTGCTGGTAACTGCGCATATATTTCCATTTAACATCTTAGTCATATGTAAAAATAGAAGAAAAATAAATAAATAAAAAAAAAAACTACAAACCTGAAATCAAGAGAGAAAACGGAAATGCACTGTCATTTTACCAAAACCCTGCATCAGTTTCTCTCCTGAGTTCCTATCCAAAATGGATATCTACTTACTGTCACAATCGGCAACCAGTATAATTCAAGTCACAGAATTACTCTGATATACTTGCATAACTTTCCAGAGCAATCTTCTTCAGTGTTGAACCTTTCCATGCTTGATCTTACCCAAAAATGCTCTTAATTTTCTGTTGACTTTGAACAAGGGAGCCTTGCTGTTATGTAAATATCATCAAAAAGTCAGTGTTCACTGGGACTTTTCATACACAGACTGAAAGCTGAGATTTCCCCTCTGCGATCTGAAATCTGCCAGGTGATTTTAGTGATAAACTGGGAATTGATTAGAAAAATATTTATGGAAGGGTGGGAAGAATATTTTTACCTGTCCTTTTTTTCTGGAGGGGATAAAATCAAAAGCAGCTTAAATTTTGCATTGAGTATCTAAAATCTATAGCAAGTACTAATGACATGAGAAAGGACTATAAAATACAAAAGTTTTGTATGATTGAAAAGACACTACTGCATATATGATATCTCGAATAACATTCACTTAGAAAGGTTGGTCTTAAAAAAGTTGTGCATGTCCGTGTGTGTCCATGTGTGTGTATGCAACAGGACAGGGCAATGCCAGCACAGAGGATTGTGCCATGTCCAGAGCAGAACAGGATAACCAATTTTCATTACCACCACCTTTGCCTGTTGCATGACTCCAGGACAAACATAAACCTTTCCCTCTCCTTTTTCCTCATTTGTGCATCTGAACTAGGACATCTGAAACCTGGACAATGCAGCACTTGCAAAAATTATAGCACACATCGCTCTATTAGCTTGGAATTGATTGCGGCACGCAGGACAGGACCGTGCCCATTAAGATGCCTGCTAACATCGGTGGGTCTCGGCCTGCATAAAACTTACAAGTCAGGCTGGGAAAGGTCAACACCAAAAAGTTGTTTGTGCTGATTGTTAATAGACTAACAGGCTTTTACAATTATGTAAATGGGCTGGAAAATATTCTGTAGACAAGGATGTGCTGCAAATTCATTTCATATATTTATCTCATTAATTTCATAGCATGAGTTATGTTTTCTGAGCATCATTCATGAACATAAACCGCTTATCCCTTCATCATTGTTTTCTCGTTCCCTTTTTTGTTACAGGCTTCGCCGGCCTGAGATTATCATAAACTCTTTGGAGCAGGGATATGTATTTGGACAGCATCCAGCATGGTGGGACCTTCTCTGGATTGGAGCATTGTCACTGTGAAAACAATACTCAATAGCAATCATGCAACATATGGAAAATTATGATAAGAATGCCGTTAAAGCCTTTGAATTAGATATGATTACGAATATACTGTTGTCCTGCAGAAAACATTATTGAAGCCCATAAGAAACTTCATGGGTATTGGACCACCTTAAAGGAAACTTGCTTATTTCTAATTAGTTTGTATTAATTGAAAGTTTTTAATAAGTTAGTCCTACATTAGAAGAAAATCTTTATGTTAGCATTCATAGCTGTTATCCTTAGGCATTCTCCTATGGAATAATTGCAGATGTATAGAAATTAATGTTTTCCATACTTTGAAGCACTTAATTTACATTTTGACTTAAAAACAAAACAATGGTCCTTATAGATAAAGCAGAGGAATTGATTAGCAGGGATGAAAGGATGCTTTTGGCAAATGTCATACTTCAACACCCGGCTCTGTCAGCAGAAGGGGTGTTTGAACAGGGGATTATGTCCCTGGCTGAACCAGCACAACGCTGCTGGGCAGGACCTGGTAATTTCAGGCACTTAACGATGTGCATCAAGCAGCAGCGTGTTGCAGGAGCAGACTACTTTCTACAGTTACTAAACACTTTGCAGCAGTCCGGGTGGAAGGTCACAAAGACATCAGCAATATGATTGAAAAAAGCTTCATTTATTTATTKTTTTTTTCAGATTTCACTGATGTTGGCTAAAGAAGCACTTCGGAGATGAACAGGTTGGCTTACTGGATCATGTCCTCTTCTGTTTRCTCTACACCCTACCACCGGTACCTCTTTAAAATGAGCAGCAGAGGCCTTGGCATTGTGGTTGAAGATGCCAAGGTTAATTTTCACTCGGTTGTATGGACATTAGCATTTCAGTTCACCCCAGGGGTGCTTTTGGAGTGAAGGCCATGGCTGGGCTTTTTTTTCAACATATATTTTCTGCTTTGCTCACTGCTTCGGTCAGCTGTGGGAGGGAGTTTTGCACAAAGAGGAAAAGGAAAGCTCATTTTATTCTGCTTTTGTACGAATAAAAATGACTTTGCGTGAGAGAAAATGCAAGCTGAGGAGTATGAAAAGGGCAGACTGAGGAAGCAACTTGTGGCAGATGTTGCTTCTGTAAAGACGGAAAATTTTGAGGTTGCTCAGAAAGTAGAGCTGATGAGTAAACACTGCTAATAAGTAAAGTAAATAACTATTTGACTATATGGGAGTAAATAAGCTTTACAGGATAATCCGAGACAAGGTTTTAATAGTTTCTATGTGCATTTTGCTATGCAAAAGGGAAACAGGAGAGAACTGGCTTATGCTGGTTCTAAATGTAGCTCTTGATCCACGCCACTGTGTCCTTACAGCTCCCAGGCATCCCCATCCTCCATGAAAGCTCTGGCACAGACCATGCCATATAGCGTGGACAGGGATTCTTCAACCATTGCTCTTTGTTATTCCTGGGTCCTGGCTGAAACGCCTGCCCAGGCTCCCTCCAAACTTCGCAATGGCATGGGACGGGGGAGAGATAATAACGTCCCTCTCGTTTTTGCTGTCTGTCAGGGGCACATAAAACGAACTGATGAAAACCTGGTGCCAGCTGATCTGAGCATTCATTTCTTGGCCGTGAACCTCCCTGTTTTGGTGAAGAGATGTAGTGATGGGACAGGAGGAGGCTGTGTCCTTAATATGGATTAAGTCAGCAGAGCAGGGCAGTAAATCTGTCCCAGTGTATTAAAAATGTGTCTAAACTGTTTATTGCTCGATTTCAGCATCCCTGAACTCTAACTCTGCAGTGCACCATACCCCATGATCGACATCCGAGCAAGGGGGATGGCATCCCGCACTGGCAGTGGTTTGTCCCCCTCCACCCTCTTGCAGAGTCACCTTGCTGTTTCTCTTTTGCTGGCGGTGCCAAGCTGCCTCTATCAGATCCTGAGTGCCAAAACCAATTTTTGAAAGATTTCCATCTCTCTAATTAATTAAAAACAACTTCTGCAACACTGGTACGTTCCTGTTTGCTCATGAGAAAAGCCAGCCTTCTCTCTCGAGCATTAAAAGGAAAGTGTAGTTGTTCAAAAGAGCTTCTCTGCTCCAGCCTGTTCCTCCTGAGATGGTGAGGAGATCCCAAGGCCGACCCCGCTCCTGTGCACCGGCACGTGATGCCGTTTGTGGTGGTGTCACCCCTGCATCCCATGGGCACCAGCTGGCTTCTGCCGGGCACCGTGCCGGGGCTGCTCCGCTGTGGTCCGGAGAGTGGCTGCTCTTGCAAAAAATCCTTCAGTTTGGTAACCAAAGCTGCACGGTGGTTTTAGAGCCAGGGAAATGGCCTTGGTTGGGTTCCCTAAATAGTCCTTTATCTGTCAGTAGGAGTTTTGGTTCAGCGGAATAAAGTACTATACGCTGAAAGCGAGGGAAAGACAAATAGGCCCCAAATGAGCAAATGGAAAATGAATGACAGGGAACGGTACACAAAAGTGAAGTTGCGAGCGGAGCGCTGTGCGCTCAGCGGCGTGGTTAGCTTCGCTGTCACTTGCTTTTGCAGTCTCCCGTCACCTCTTTGTGCACAAAACAGGTCTCTTCCAGGGTTTTTTAAAATGTGCTGCATATAAAAGCAGAAGCATCACAGGACATGTCCAAACTAAATAAAACCTCACGGAGGGTGTTAAATTAAAAACAAACACATGAAATATAAGCCCTTTAGCTGAGCATGAAGCAGTGGAAGCTCCTGTGCTGTGTTGCAGCCCAGTGGCATGAATGGTGATGTTTCAAGTAGCCGTAGGTGGACCCATGCCCGATGCTTACAGCCTCCTGCGACCACCTGAGATGTACAGAGACACCTGCACTAAATACGAAATAAGAAAACTCATGAGATCCTAAAAATCACCTCGATTCTGGGCTGTGATAGTCCACGTGCTGCCCACTGAATTGCGCCATACACCACAGAGAGATAATGGTTCACTGCTGCTTAAAGTACATCCATTTATATGCTTTTCTTTCTGTGACTTCCTTCTGTTTAGCATTCACACAGAGCCCATTACATGATGAAAACAGTGGATATAGGATTTTGGTAGTTTGGGTTTGGTTTTTTTTTCATTTTCTTTTTGCTTACATATAAAATAATTGTAATAGTCCTTAAAAGCTGTGATTCCCCATGCCAGGAAAACACTCTTTAGCCACCTGCTGTAAAGAGCATGTTTCAAATACAGCATTTTCTTTAAGAATAGTAACCCTTGCTGCTCGGTGGGTTCTGGCTGTGCAGCTGGAGCGCTGCATTCATGCTCCTGCTAACCCTCCATCGGTACCTGCCATCGGACGCCCTCGGACGCCCGTGCCTCTCCTTGCAGCTGGAAATCGCTCGGCTCCCGCAGGCTCTGACCACTGGGTTTTCCACCTGGAACAGCCTTGGGCACAAAACAAGTCTGGGGGAGATGCTGGGTCTGCACACCTGACCCTGTATAATGCCTGGGTGAGCATAAAGAGAGTATTGACGCTAATTTTATTTATCAATATTGTACATCCACTGCTGTGGTCACCAGGAGCTGTTCCAGCTGTTTTGTATCAGCCAGATGTGGGGATGTATGGCCACACATCTGCATTTTCTGTGTCACCCGATCTCCAGTCCCCAGCCTAACAGGGGATACAACTTGAAGCCATTAGGAAATTCAGCCACAGCAGTATAATTTTGGAGTGGGCAGGTTTTCACCTGCTCTGAGTTCAGATCCTGGTCACCCGGGTGGTATGAAGATTGACCTTTCCTGAGAGACTGTAAGTACAATGATCTCTGCTATGGCAGATAAGTGCTGGCTTATTATCGCAGACTTCACAGAGAGGGAGGACTGAGCAAGCAAACAGATTTTGAAACAAATTTACTTTGTATGCAGAGCTGCTGATTTTTAAATTTTAATATCTTAGTTATTTATTTATTCAAATGCCCTGTGCACTTTATTTAAAACTGTCTATGGCTTGTAAGATTTTATTTAACATTTGTTCAGACAAGCAGAATAGAACGATCAACTCCAAACTTACAGTTTTTTCTCTTTATTATCCCGTACGTAAGGGGAAAAAAAAACAATCAAGAGACAAGAATTAAACTTTCTGGGGAAAATAACTTCTTGGCAGAGACTTCATACCTGTCTCAGTCTAATTGCAGTGTTGTGATTGATACGAATAAGTTATAAAGTCCCTAAATATTTAAATTTTTATACGACATGGTCATATTATAAGCAAAAGGAATTATTTAGTTATATTACTCTATGCTGCTACCACATGGATTCCCAGTGAAACAGGGTCTGGGACTGTAGTTTGTACCGACAAGGAGTGAGCAAAAAGTGCTGAGCACTCTTCCATGTCATGTCCTTGTTGCAGGTGGCCATATTCTTGTTCCTTTAGTCTTTCATAAAACAAAAGGGAATGCTGTGGAAACGCACTGGCTGTCTTCCAGCGCAGAAGATTTTGCACTGAATTTACGAAGAAGACTTTGGAAAGAAGATTTTGCATTTGCTTTATCACGTCCTGCCTGGGTTGCCCCTTCCACAGAAGGGTTCTACTCTGTTCTTCTCCCATAATGTTCAGAAAATAGTAAGTTGTATTATTCAAATCATTGCCATTCAAATCCCTTACTTGACATTAAGAAATTACATTTAGATATTCTGCTGAAGTAAATTTTAGATGTCTACATTGCTCCAGGCCACCTCCTTACCTGTGAGCCCAACAGGTCACGTCCCAGGTCAGAGGAGTGGAGCGGGTCGGTGTGGTCTCACCAGGGCATTTGCTTTATCAATTGCATTGGGTAACACACTGTGCCCTATTAGCCTTAGGGACATTCATGGGCACATTGTGATTCTCAGCAGCTATCCATTTTTATAGGAAGGAGAATTTGTGGAAGAAGGTCAAAGAAGATTAATAAGGGACAAAATGTCTAATAACTACACAATATTAGAAAAAGATAGGAGAATGATCACTGCTCATACTGTGCTGTTTGATCTTATTACCCTGCATTAGTGGAATCCATAATTTACAACTTTAATAAACTCCCAACCTCTTTGGGCCWAGATATATGTTGCTGTTGGTTTTATTAGCTACATAATAGGAAGACGCTTTATGCAACATAAGTACCTTGCATAAGCAAACATCTAATCATTTCTAGGAAATTTTTAATGAGCAACTAAAAGGGACAAAATCAGACAAACTACAACCTTGAGACAACGTGTTTTCACCTTCAGGTTTCCAGTGTCATAGATATTACTATCAAGTAAAGGTCACTCTATCTTGGAACAGATGTTGAAGAAATGGAAGGCTCTAAGTACCAAAGTTCAAATATTATGCTCTGCAAGTTATGTTAACCAAAAATTTGTCTTGAAAGCCCAGAAGAATTTTAGAGAAAAAAGAGATACAGTGCGGTTCCTAAATACAACACTAAAATGGGACTTGAAAGACTTCGTGTAATATTCCCAGCTCTGCCTGTAAATTCAGAGCATGATTTAAGTACTCACAGAATTTCAGAGGGAACTAAACCTTTACCATACACTTCCATAGGATAACTTAGAGAATCCCAGCATAGGTAGGACTTCACTACCTTACTCAGATTTCTAGGATAATTACTTGGAAGCTAATTACAGCTGTAAATCCTATTAAGTGCTATAAAACTTTCCCTCTAGAGTTACTCCTTCTCTCAGGTGAATGTGTTCAATCATCAGTCCTTTTTATTTTATGAAGCAAAACTTTCAGCTAGTCCGAAGCTCTCCTTTTCTGTCTTCAGGTGAATGAAACTAAACTGCAACAAAATAAAAAATACAGGGACAGTTTTTGCCCTCACAACCAAATTGCATGGATAACTTTCTTGGGGTAGGTATCTGACAGTCTTATTTGTACCCCCAGTCAGCGGGACTAACACTAAGATTTTGGCTGGCATTTCAGCTGATTTGGTACACTCGGACACTATTTTGTGAAGGCAAATTATATCCACAGTCATAAACCAGCCAATCTATACGAAAGTCTGCAACTTTGTATTTTCAACCTCCCTGGTTATTTGAAATATCTGTAACCTGGTGCTGCTACTGACTATTTTTGCAATTCTTAACTAATGGGACCTCTTAGCATTATACAAAGTAATTAGCAAATAGTATATCACATTATTTGTTTGAGCAGTGAGCCACTTAAAATCCTACTGTTTCTCTTCACTCCTACACCTTAGGTCTCTTAACTCAGCCCATCTTAGCACCTTTCTCTGGCAAATGTCAGTGTGCTGCTTTTCAGAGCTAATATTAAAGAAGAAAGTAATGGGATGCTAACACATGTCAGGGAGATTTTTGCATGTTGTCCTTGGCTTTTCCAGTCCAACCTAGTCTTCATTTCAACCATTTAAATTCCTACTGCTTTTTTGTTGGATAGCCTATGTCTCACCACCCTGAATACGTGAACTGTTTTTCTCATGTATACATAGCAAACTTGAATGATACATCTTCATTTTCAGGCCTTTCTGGCCTAATCCATCCATCTACCTCTCCTCTCTTTCACAGTACAGAGCCATAGCGCCTGCACTCATCCAGTGAATGGTGCTGACTGTGGCTGCTGATGCTTAATACACTTAAGCAAGCTTTGTTCTCTGCTGCAAAGTCACCTTGCTGTCCTCTGTCTTCCCCCTCACTATTTTATCTTCTGGGATGCCAATAAATAACTCCTGCTTTTCCATACTGACCAATATAATTTCATTTTTTCCTGGGTGCCTCTGTTTTCTTTTCTATTATTCTTAGATTGTGTATTTTGAGGGGGTTAGCAGTCACTTGTGTGTATGGTTAAAGCCCTCTTCTTCAGCCAGCTGCAAGACAAATACTACTACTACTGCTATCAATAATAATTGCCTTAGAGAACTCCCAGTTCATATGCTAGATAGGGGAGGATAAAGTGGGGGGATTTAGGAAATATGAAGTGTCAAATTGCAACACATAGACACCCACAGTAACTACGTACGTAATTCCATTTGGGCTTCCGTAAATTCTGTAGGTGCTTTTGAACGTGTCTCCAACAGGCACTGACCAACATGTACCTATCTATGCGCTCTCAGCAGGTGTGGTAGGAAGTACATGGGAACTGCACCAATAACTTCAACAGACCTGAAATACTGGGCAGACAGAAGACGGTCAAAAGCTGGAGGACCAGGTTATACCTTACTGAACTGCTCTTTTTCTCTTTGTTCCTTTATGTTTCACACAGTTTATCAACTCCTGATTATTGCCTTGAGGTACAGTGGGTTAAGTTATTAGTTGATCTAGGAATATCTGGCAATTTTCTCCCCTTTTGCACAGCGTATACCTTTCTTAATATCCCTCTTCCTCTCCCTCAAGCTATAGCTCTGGCGTTGGATGCACCAAACATCTCCTCCCCATGCATCGCCGCTGCAGGTGCTGCGTGGCTGGGAGAGTTACGGCACGGAGGCAGGGAGCCACAGCTCTAACAGGTCTTCTGCCCCTGGCACCCAAGGGCAGCAGCTCCTTCCCTCCTTCCCCTCTTAGGTCAGCCAGTTTGGGGCTGGTTTTGCCCCAGGCACAGCTCCTTCTCTCCCAGGTAGTGCAGCATGGAGCAGGCTAAGGGGATAAGCAGCGATCAGCCTCAGGGCTGGGGCTCAGCACCAGTTGTGAGTTTGGTTTTCATTTCGCTGGCAGCCTCGGACCCCAGCACCAGGGGAGCAGGAGGCGAGCGGTGTTGCAGGCAGGCAGCAGGCATGCCTGTGCTGCAGCAAGCCCAGCCCGGGCTGCAGGGTTGGCAGCAGGAGAAGGATGCGGCGGAGGAGCCAAAAGCCCAAAGGGCGGGCAGCGAGCAGCAGTGCCAACCCAACAGCGCAGGGAGGCAAAGCTGGAGCTGTCAGACTTGGGGCCAAAGCCAGTGGGCACCTTCGCTGGAGGCAGAAGGAAGGAGAAACAATATGATTTTATGTTAACTGTGCAAAGCCTCGGCAGGAAAAATCATTCCCTTGTTAGCAAAGGCTTGGGTTTGCATGCGCAGGGGTGATTTTCCATAGACTTTGGTGCTGAGTAGTGAAGGCACTGGATAGTTTGTGTTGGCTGACAGATCAGCCTGGATTTAAGGATAACTAAGGAGGGTCAGCAAAGATTATAAAAGGATCATGTTATTCAGTTTATAAAAAGAAAAGTATGTGGCAGATGCTAGTCATGTCACTTAATGCTGTCGCCCTGSAATGCATTTAGTAGCAGCTGAATAGATCAGCATAGAAAGGTTATGCATAATATGTATAGTTCAATTTCCACGCATTGTTTAACTTACTAAATCTAATTCACTTTTCCACCCACTACTTAATTTAATTTCCATGCATATAATGACTGGAATACAGCATCACTGTACTGGAGGCTAGCAGAAAGACCAGGTAGAGGTCAGGTGAATGTCTGAAAAACAAAACAAATTACAGAGAACACTGATTGCTTCATTACAGGTTTTATCATCTTGTTTGTAGGAGGAATAACTTTTGAAGTGATTGTTGACGATTTTAAATGTTTTCACATTTTTGGAGTAACAGAGCTGGTATCATGATAGAAGACAACCATAACCTCTGTGTGTCCTTGCAGAATTTCAGTGTTTTATTGGTGACAAGCAGAGCAATTAAAACTGGGAAAAGAACTGCAGGTAAATCATTTGCACTGAGTCATATCGTGCAAATATTTTCCTTTTGGGGCTTGAGCTGGGCTGAATTTGGGCTCTGCCAGAAATCTGGTTTGTATGTTTTTGTTATGGGTGGTGATGGTTTGGTTTTGTGTGTGTGAGAAGGAAAACTTAAGACAATCCAGGATGGGTTGGTTTGTGGGGTTTTTTTAGGAGTTGTTTTTTGTTTTGCAAACTTTGGGAAAAAATCGATTAAGGCATTTTTAGTTTTTTAGCTATAAAGATATACTTTTCCCAGTTCAAAAGTTAGCTGTCATATTTCTCACCCTGAGGTATTCTGACATAACTAGGAAAATGGAAAAATAGTAAATACCACCATGGACCTTTTAACAAAAAATGTAAACTTTTTGTTACTAATGTAAAAGTTTTACATTGGTAATATTCAGTAAAACATTTGACTAATCCTTGAAGTAGGTTTGCACCATGGTTTGAGTGTCCAGAATATGTGCAGTAAGAGACTGTAAAATAAGTATTTGAAGATTTTGCTTTAGTTCCATATCTCCCATAAAATGAGATTTTTTTTTTTTTTTAGCTATGACTAGTGATCTTACATATTTGCACAGGTTATATGTGAGCATAGCAGACTGTCTCTGAGTTTCTTGGTGCTTAAGACAGCATGATAGCATGATACTGAAGGTAACCAAAGCCAGGAAGTTTTTTCCCCTTAATTTAGTTCTCTGCAGGCACCCAGCACCAGCCACATCCCTTCCCTCCCTGATAGACCAGGTAGGTCTTGGGGGACACCGCATCAGCCAAAGCTCAGAGCCACTGGGGACTGGCCAAGGACCCCACGTGCCTCCCTCGTTGGGAGTGTAAAGCAGCCCMTAAGCTTTCAAAGCAAATAAGCATCATCCCGGGGTTGTTCATCGTAGGGCTGCACTGTCTCCGGGGGAATGCATCACCCGAGAGGCTCCTCTTGGTGATACACCATCCCATACATCAGCACGAGAGCATCATACATTACCCGAGTGAGCTGTAGCTCTCACACCGCATTACACCAATCCATCACCAAGGCAAGCTGTTGCTCTAATGATATATTAGTGTAATAATCTGAGCAAGGCAGACCAATGATATATTACTCAAAAGATGGCACCATTTATGGAAGTAAGGTTCCAGGAAGATATTCAGTATAATTACTGGCTGCTGGCTGACTTTTACTGGCAAGAAAGTCAGCCAATGTACCCAGCGTATAACGGGAGCTGCTTCCCTAGCTTGGGTTGGAAATGCCAGTATTGAAATAGGCTTTCTGTTAGTATAGCGGTAAATGTTTGCTCTTCCTTAGCTGCCGTGGCCGGTTTTTAATTTGCCCTGGTCATTTGGTGGAAAAACCTAGATATCAGTGCCTTTAGGGAGAGCCCTGAGTACCTGGAAGTAATTTCTTTTTAGGGCCATGTTTCTATTTCTGCTATTTTCTACATGTAGTTCCTCAGTTTTCTAATTTGCATTACAACAACGATGAATATTACTCGTAACACATCCTCAGAAACAACCTTCATTTGCTTTACTTTCTGGCTTTGTTGTGGCACTTTGGTACCTTCCTGGTGCAATGTCATTTGAGTCAGTAAATATGGGCAGAGAGTAATTTTGTCCTCTGAATTTTTCATTGGTCACAAGGCTTCTCTTTATGGGAAGAAAACTGCTTGCCAAATATTTCATATTTATAACGAGCACTATACTTTTGCACAGTACAATTTGCCCTGTTAAATCCCAACTTTCTGAATCCCTACTCATCTTGACTTTTTACAGCAGCAAATTAATCATATCTCATAAGAACAAAATTAAAGCATTCAAATAAAGAAAAAATGTAGGTTGTAGAAAATTTAGAAATAGAAATTATCAACTGAACAATACTTCTTTTTATCTCTGAATTCTGTAAGTCAGTGAACCACATTTCTGACACAGACATGGGCTTATAGGGGTTGGCATACTGTAGTGCGAGGAGAAAAATAGAGCTGAGGCATCACCTTTCCAATGAAGGGCAATAAAATAATTAAATAGCCTGGGGGTGGTTTTAGTTCCTTTGATTCTGAAAGTTTTTTCCAAATAAATGTATGAACTTATGTTTAACATTATAATATCTATAACAATAATTAATATCACTAGTGCTTCTATCCAAGGTCTCAAAGTGACTTTACAGGCAATTAATCCCACGAGGTTGTAAGTATTAATGCCATCCTTTATACAGATGAGATCCAAAGGAAAAAAGGCCTAATCGGCTGAACCGAATCCATTAAAGTAAATGGGATGGGGGATCTGTGACTTTGAGTCGGGTTTTAGTGACTCGTACAAGATCATGGAGCAAAAGCTGGCCAGCAGGACACGGATCGCCCGACCCACCGCCCCGCGACGCTCCTCTCTTGACGTGCCCAGCCCTTCCTCCAGCCCATCTTTCTGTTGGGCTCTGGTGCAGCACAACAAATTACTCGTACAAAGATGAGTGGGAAAAGCGTAAATTTGTCACTGTGGGGAAGGGAAGGTGGTGCTCTGAAGGAAAAAAAAAGCCTTTGGGGAGCTTGGGAGTGAGAACTTGGGCTTTGTGTAACATCAGGAACATATTGCACCTGATGCACAAACATTTTTCTCAGAGGTAATGTCCTTGACTCCTTTTCTGTGAAAAATGCTTCAGTGAACAATTCATCTTGTAGTTTCCTACCAGTTACACTGTATACAGCAAAACACGATCTAAAATAAATAAATCTGATACGCCATAAAGCACAGATGCAGTCTTCCTTTTCAAAGTGAAATCACAGACTTGTTGAACCATGAATATGATTTCAAGTTGATTTTGTATCACTGGATTCTTTGCAGGAATTGCACATTACAACATGCATCAAATCAACATGCTCTGCCTTCTGGGGTTATTTGTTATTTACTTTATTATTTTTATTTGTATTTTTGCAGTGGTGTCTACAAAAAAAAAAGGCTGGAAAGAGAAAAGACTGGTTTTCTGGCATTATTAGCAAATTCAGAGTTAGGATATACTGTAACGAACAGTGAAAAGACTGTCAGTTTGGTCATCATGGTTAAGGTGCTGAACCTAGAGCATGATTTATAACGCTAATATATGAGGAACACGTCAACAGTACGGGAAACTCCAATGTTGGCTGCAAACCTTCTCTTTTCTAGATCACTTTTCTGTAAGTGTGATACACCTCTGTACCGTAAGTACCTCTAGACTATCAGTTATATCAGTTGCTTGTTATAATTTTTCTACTTTCAGATTCTCGCCCTGCGCGTTGATTAGGCAACTACAGCTGTTTACAATGTGCAAAACAAGTGCAAAATGTTATGTCAAAATTCTCCTTTCCTTTAGGCTTTGTTCAAGGTCAAATACCTTTGCAGAATAGCAAAGCCAGTTTCGCAAGAAAACAAATCCCACTTTTACTGTATTAAATACAAGGCAGTGACTAGTAGAAAGTCATGAACTGATCAATATTAGCAATACTCTGTGTCAATGAAATGAGGTTGGATTTTCTTCCAGCTGTTGATTTGTTTTTATACCAGTTGAAAAATGAAGAGTTAAAGGTGAGCAGTTGAAAGTACAAACCCTGTCAAGCAGATTTTTTGTAAGATCYCAGGTGATCAGCAAAATCCTCATGAAATTTGACCCAGTCTGGGGAAAACAGGTTAGTTTGGGCTTGAAACAATTGCCAGAGGTAGTCAATTCAAATGCAGTTGTGTGGTACTAATGAAAGTAGACTTCAAAGAACCATAAACAACCAGCAGAAAATGAAACTCTCTCTCCCATCTTATAGCTCAAGCTGCCCAAAAAGGAAGCCAAGAGCCTCCAACGCTCAGCTGTTAACAACTTTTCCTCCAAATGACCAGGGGGGTGTTTCCAAATGGACACCCAAGGAGTGGTGGTAAAGACTGAGGTCTGCTGTTAGTTTGTCTATGTTGTCCTTCAGCAGATTACGCAAACTTCTGCACAGATCCTGCCTGCAGATGGTGAGCAGATCAGCAGGAAAAGGATGGAGAGCCAAGGATGCTCAAGCCTTATTTACTGGGGCTTTGGTAACCATACCCTTTTTCTCCAGTACTCTCTGAGCACCAGCTGCAGGAATGAGGTTGGTATTCTATATGTAACACCACCAGAAAGAATTTTTCCATTATTTTGCTGAAATTTGGGTGGARATCAGAAAGGTGGACAAGCTGGCATCCCTGGCTGAGCAGATGTCCAGCTCTCCGCTCTGCCCAGCTCTCGGGCTCCCAACTGGCAACCCGCCTCCTTTTTCCAGGGAGATAGATAGATGGGTTTCCTGGCTGGGAAAATGAATGGGTTTTGTCCATGGTCCAGCACAGCAAGCCTCAGCCAATCTGAAAATAAATCACAAAGCATGATGTAAACACTCATAAAGACTTTCAAAAACAAACCAGGTCCTCGAGGAGACGTTCTCTGCAATGTCTTTCCATTAAACATGTGTTTTGCAGTAACGAATAGCCTACTTAATAACGAATGCAAAAAAACAGCCCTCAATAGTCAATAATGGGTTCCTTTGCGATCCGTTGYAGCAGCACATGATGCTCCTCGAGCACTGCCCCTTCTGCGGTGAAATTGCTGCAGGACACCCAACGTTTGATACTGCCCTGTTTAGTCCAGGTGAGCAGTGGAAAAGGAGATGCTCCTCGGGAAAAGGAGTAGTAAACTAGGTAATTTCTGTAGAGCACTTCTCGACAAAATGCCCATAACCATTTCACTTTACAGTGTTAAAGTAAGTTTCTACATAAGCATATATATAGACATAGATTTGTAGGGATGTATAAGCATACACATATATAAGCATCATAAGCATGATGCTCTGTGGTCCTGCATGGTGAGCAGGACCATGCCCTCCAGGCAAAGCCACCAAGAGAAGGGCACAGTGACACCAGCTCTTCAGGAGAGGTGGTTGGGAATTTTGTGACAAATGTGGGTTTTTTACTAAATATGGAAAAGAAATCCTTCAGCTTCCCCGTTCTTTCCTTCACAAACACATAAACTGTCCTGTTGCTACAGCCACACAAAACCTGTCACTGAAATGAGTTTTGCATTTAGGTGCTAACGTGTGAAAGATTTGTAGTATTATTTGGGCCACATATTCATAAACAATTGGCTTCTTTACATAAATTAATGAATTTATTCCCATAAAATTCATAAAATATTATTTCTTCACATTTTTCCTCAATAAAAGGCAGATGTTACACCCCTAGAATTCAACAAACTACTGACACTTCGTATCTAGAAGTATGAACACCAGCAAATTGAAAGGGCCTCTCTCCTACCAGATCCCTCATGAACTGAAATAAAATAGGAAAAAAAATAGGAAATGGAAATACAATATACAGAACTTTAAAATATTTGTATGTCYTTTTTTATATAACCTTTGTTTTTATACCACGTTTTCTAAGTCTGGCAGATAATGAAATATGAGAGCTGAAAAATGGAATCCTGTTGTGTCTGAAGAAGTTATTTTAGGTCATTTTAGATATTTCTGAAAGGCATTAATTATAATTTGGGGTTTTTTTTGAGGTCACAGTATTAAAGCTGGCTGGAGTTCTAGGTGGAAAGAGATGAAACATAGTACCAATAGCATTTTAAAAGCAGTCTAGAATGGGTGGTCTGAAAAATATACTGTGCGTACAGAATAAATAACCACACAAGATTTTACTAAAGAAAACAACTCTTTAGGATGAAAGAAAAAGCATTTAGTGGGCAAAAGAAGACAAATAAATCAATGCATTTTCCATTTCTTTCTTTCAGATAGATTTTCCTGGCAGGCACTTCATACACTCATAGGGGAAAGCAAAAAGTTCTGGGCTGGGGCGTACGCAGAGCTGCCCACTGGAGCCTTTCTCATGTTCAAATTGCTGGTGAAGGATTTTGACCACATTTGCTCCTTAATGATGCTCCAGGGAATTTATTGTTCAGTACAACCTCTTCTGAATTTCAGAACTGAAATCTTGATCTCGGATCATTTTAATGGGAGGGGGGAAAAAAAAAAAAAGAAATGACCGAAGTCTGAGTAGTGAGACTGAAGGAAAACTTAACGCAGAAATGTCTGGTCTTATCATGTTGTGAGGATATTGATGCTGTTTTGTGCTTATGCTTGTCAAGCTAGAATCTTTTACTCAGAAAGGAGCAAAACTGCACTCTATTTTATATATGAGGAACAACTTATATATGCAATATAGAAATTTATGTGGGACAATTTATATATGTCTTTGGTAAATGTAAGAAATGTTAAAACAAAATATTACTGGTGCCTCCTCATTTCTTTTTTCATTATGTCCTGGCTTTCTCAAGGAAAGATTAATGCTTTCTCAGCTTAGAAAAGAAGGAGCTGCTTACTGAGGAATCAAACCCACTCATTTAAGAAGATAGATGTGAGTATGTCAGGTGCAGTGTTTGTTGCTACAGGCCATGTCTTCTCACTACTGTACTCACTGCATGCCTGAAAGTTAATTTTCTATAATTGCAGCTACTTCATTGTTTTCAAAACTAATTTCTACATCTGCTGGTTTAACAAAATTTGACACGTTTTATAGATATTAAATATGAACTTAAATATGAGAAATGCCCTGCAGGCAGGTAATGAGCAGTGGGTTGACTTGCTGGAAGAGTTACACGTCCGTCTCACCTTTGGCTTCACGACGCCTCTGGATTTTGCATCCCCATCCATGATTAACAGCAGAAAAGCTGTGCCTGGTAGCCCAGGAGGTGACACAAATCCGTGTCCCGTCAGGAGGTCCCAGTATCACAGAATAGCTCCATGTTTGAACTATGCAAAGGATTCAAAACCTCTCAGCCCCAGACCTTGTGTCACAGCGATCACGGTGACACAGGACAGGCTGGGTCTCGCTTGGCCGGAGCCACGGCCGGCCGTGCCGAGCGGCTGCCCACGGAGCCCGGGGTGTTTGCTGCTTAGTGATTTAATGGCAGGACCCACGAGACTAGAAAGGCCCGTCGGTGGGCCAGGCGATCTAGTTACGATGATTGCTTCATGGAGGGACTTGAACAACTTAGGTGTGTTAAGTAACTAACTGAGCTGTTTCGCTGAGCGTTATCGTTTGCCAGCTGCTGATGCTAAAACCTTGGGTGAGAAAGGCTGTGAGAGGCCAGGGCAGAAGCCTATTGCCTTCCTCACCTTAACTTCACATTAATTGCAGAGCACGGAGCAGTGCTACAGAGTTCCCCTGTTATTAGAAAGGGTTTTGTCCATCAACACCATCATCCTCACGCCCCACTTGTAGGACCTGCTCATACACCCTCGGCTGACATCCCACATCCTCCCTTCAGCTCTTCGCCAGCGGGCTCAGCAGTTTTATCCCTATTTTAATAAAGTATGAATAGTTAAATACAAATATAACCATACGCCTGCATGTTGCTACAGCAGTATCTGAAGGGGTGCTGGAGGTGCTGAGCCCCCTTTCACAGCAGAGACCTCACTTCACATGCCATAGCGTCTCTTCTSCATGTGAGATATGCAAGTGCATATGAATTTCAAATTACTTGCAGTTTTTCAATAAAGAGAAAAGCTTAGCTTTAATTTTTTTTTTAAAATTGCAGATGTTTCTAAAAGAGAACATTCCAGACTTTAAAACCTTTTAATTAAATAAGAATTGCTATTACAACTTTTGTTGATAGATGGGCAGGAAGAAAATTAACTGATTGAATTAAATATTGAAAGGCAAACTCTGATAAAGGTAGAAAAAAAATGGATGAAATCCAACCCATAAATTTTCATGAACAATCAGAAGTGCATATAAATGAAACTATTTAGCCATGTAAAGTTTATAAATTCAAATAATCAGGGTATGACACCCAAGGAGCTGGATTCGATGCCAAAACCTTTGGTGTATGCAAATTCAATTATTTTGAGACACAAAAGATTGAAAAATGCGTATGATATTTCTCTTGTACGAAGCCATTCTTAACACATGGTCATGAAAAAGGATTGCCTGATCTGTCAGAAGTTAGATATTGAAATAAATTAGAATATAGTGTGTAATTTAAATATGGCAAACTCCAGTGGATTTGTCTGTCTTACTGGCTTCTTTTGAAGAGACGCATTTCAGGATTAAACCATAATTGCTGAGATTATTTGAATTCTAATTTTAGAGTTAATTTAGTTAATTGCCACAGACTAATTGGCTCAAGCTTGATTGACCTGAAAAATGTCCATTTGTTAGCTAATAATTGTCATGCCAAATGAGCAGAGTTGTGTTGAATTCAAAATAATATTTGGCTTACTAGGCATGATATTTGCTGTATTTCTTTCTGTTTTGATAAACTCTGGCTACTTCATGCTAGATTACTTGTTGTTTGTTGTTTCTCACTATGTGTTTATATTTCACTTTCTACTGCTTCTTTTTATTTTAAACAAGGGGAGTTTATTCCCACATGTGGCGTTTCAGGAGAAATCACAGACTGATGTTTTTGGTGCTAACCACCCACATTTCAATCAGCTTTGCCAGAAAAGTATCGAATGCCTTGTTCAAGTGAATTATTGTATTTAAATCTCCCAACCAGCCGCTGTACACACCCCTCCTTCAAGTTTACTTTAACTCTTTTGAGTAGAGGGATAAAGGGGGAATTTATTCCCACTTGATGCAGAGGAGCTAATCTCATTGCCACCACCAAAAGCCGTGGGGTAACAGCCGGTGCTACGAGGAGGAATCGTACTGCCCCGAATTCCTGACACCCAGGTTGTCGGTAGCAAGCGCTGCAGCTGGAAATGTGGGGCCTTTGCTGTGACATTTTCAGAAAATGTAGGGGCTCAGTATTGACTGGTAGTGATAAATAATCTAGGACCTAATGTATTTTGGGAGTTGCTTTCTTTTCTGCTGTTGTTTTGGAGCATGGAGTGGTTTTCAAGATACTAATTTTAAGGTGTGTGAAAGAAACTTGGAAAACTCATGGCACTGGCACAGTGTGTCCTGTGTTTTAAAGCAGTTTGTTTGTTTTTTCATTGATCCTGATTTCAAAAAGAGTGCTGCCCCTCATCTGCTTTTTGCCCTGTTTGTTTGAAACAGTTGCTGTAACAGGCTGGTTTTGAGATGTTGATCTCTGGCTCTGCCTTCAACTGATTGCACCTACTGTGACCTTTTAATTCACCTTATTAATAGAACAAGGCACTAAACTACTAACCGTATAAAACGTTAAACATGCATCATATCCCCTGCAGCTAGAAGACAACCACAGCCTACTGCTGTGGCTACAGTTACAATTTAAATACAAAAAACAGTGAACCAAATGATACCAAGGGATAGTAGGTACACCTTAGGTAGTATCACAACAACGAGAAAACACAGGTTTCTACTTGGACTTCTCCAACAGTTCCTGTGTATTGCCACGTAGACATACAGGCATGCTATCACATTTTTGAAAAGAAATGGAGCATAACAGTTGAAAATCACTTTGCACGGGCCATTTTAAGAAGATACAGCAAAGCACACATGGCAAGAAATGGGAAAGGAAGGAAGGTCCAGGTGATCATCAGCTTGAAACTCAGATGCAGTGAATCCCCCTCCCTCTCTAATGGAGATGATGACCAGGCTGGACTTGAACTGTTTTTCACCCACCTCACCATCCTGCACACATCAGTGTGCAGGCCTGGCAATGCATATGCTGCTGCGCACATTGCCTTTAGCAAGCTGATTAAGCTTTGTAACTTGACGGGGATTCACTATACAACTCGCAAACATCACTGGCTATAGAATAGAATAGAATAGAATAGAATAGAATAGAATAGAATAGAATAGAATAGAATAGAATAGAATAAGAGCAGAGCAGAGCATAGAATAGAATAGAATAGAATAGAATAGAATATTTTCAGTTGGAAGGGACCTACAACAATCGTCTAGTCCAACTGCCTGACTACTTCAGGGCTGACCAGAAGTTAAAGCAAGTTGTTAAGGGCATTGTCCAAATGCCTCTTAAACMCTGACAGGCATGGGACATCAACCGCCTCTCTAGGAAGCCTGTTCCACTGTTTGACCACCCTCTCGGTAAAGAAACGCTTCCTAATGTCCAGTCTAAACCTCCCCTGGCGCAGCTTTGAACCATTCCCACGCGTCCTATCCCTGGATCCCAGGGAGAAGAGCTCAGCACCTCCCTCTCCACGTCCCCTCCTCAGGATGCTGTCGAGAGCAATGAAAGACAGAAATACGTCTATCTTTCGTGCTTGCTTGTTAATGCACCTTATTCCTCAGGCTTTAAGTCACCTAACTGGAAGGCTAGAGGGCCCGCAGGGCGCAGGACGCGGCGCGGGTCCCATTGCCGCTAGATGGCATCGCCGTCCCACGATTACCCAAACCCGCGCGGTTTGACGTGGGAGTGACGCAGCAGGCAGGTTTGGGAGAAGGCAGCTCTGGCTCTCGAGTTCAAAATCCAGCTTTTGTAGAAAACTCGCACTATTTGTCAAGTGGGTCTGGGCACAGGCACATCGCTCGCTGCTGCCGGGCGATGAAGCCCACGATGGCGAGAAAAAAATTGCTGGAAACGGTGCTGCGGAGCTACCGCTGCGTTTTAACTGTGTATCGCAGACCCACCGAAGCTACGGCAGAGATTGCTGCCCCTTGACCGTGCCATCGTGATACGTTCCTCACCTTCTGAATTCAGGTGAAATGCTAGAGAAAGGAAGGAAAGTTGTAAAAAGCTCCACGTTCCATAACAAGAAGTATTTTTTCCCGTGGGTTAGACTATCACAAAGGAGTTAAGTTATGTTTGGGTGTTTACCAGGGATTGCTGCTTCCTAGTAAAAGGGTTTCTGCAAAGCAAAAAGAAATCAGCATTAACAAATATATTATGCATAAGTATTTTTGTGTCCTCGGGTGTCAGCTCTACGGAAAAAGGGAGAATTTAATGAGCTCTCTGTAGACTTGTAAATTTGTACATTTAGAAAATACGTGAAATAAATTCTCTTGTTTACATGGTAGATGTCTAAAACTCACAAGAAAATTCAGCCAACCCACGCTGAAGTTTGCCACAAGGCACTAGACTAACACAAATAATATCACTCTGCYGGTCTGCTCTAACCTGACGGATACAAACACACGTTACACCTTCCCCTGTGGCTGCAGCTGTAGGTGACGCACAGACAGGCAGCGAGTAGACAAGCGATGCCACGGAAAACAAAACAGCCTTTCTGAGGAACAGGAGCATCCATGGGCAGCCGTGCTGGTGATACCCGGAGGTTGATGTGCTGCTGGATGTCTCCGGGTAATCAATAAGCGCAGGGAAATTAAATAACTTTCTGTTCAATGTTTGGGGTCGGGTTGTTTCCTGAACTAATTTCACTGAAGTGGAAAGAATATCGCCCCTCACGCTTTTGAGATTTGAAGACAGATCTCCTAAAAATATGCCTAAAGTAACCGGTATTCAGATGAATACTCTGTCAGTGGTATGAATCAGCTATTTCTAATTTTGCAACGTGCATATAGGAACATTCAGTGCAAACTTTACATTAGTAGGACAATGGTTTTCAACTTTTACTTTTTTTTCCACCCAGTGAAGATGCGAATGGCTATGATTACTGAAAATTGGCTTGTTTTTCTTAAGCATTTTCCAAAAGCTCAAACAGGTGTACCTTGCTGCACGGCCTGAAGGCCAGCGGACCAAACCTTTCCTATCACAGTATTGTGATACGGCAAAAGGCCAGGGCAGGGGCCTCCGGCAAAGCTGTGCTGCCGCAGCACTGCCCTGGTGACGGGTACAGCCCAGGAGCTCTGGGATGGCTCCGAGAGGGCGTTAAAGACAACAAATCCTTGCCTTGGCATAAGCCTATATGTGGGTGTATATATATATATCTAAGTGCAAAACGGGTTATAACACTCATGCTCCAGGGCAGAAGCTATCCACTATCTGTCTTCCAGTAGGAAGAAAGCCCATCTCCTAAAATGTTTCTCGCATCTCTGGAGCATCTGCTCTGAGCCGCTCCCAGAGAAAGCACGCTGGGTTAGACAGACCTGCCACGGGAACGCCAATGCCAACACACACACAAATGACATGTTGTAGAAAGAAATAGTTCAGACTTAAGAATGATATTGAAAATGTAAAGATCTAGTGATATAGATGTACTTTCACACCTGCATTCGCAGACCCAATATACAGATTGACAGATTAAGAATGGGAGATGATTTTATTTGTATGAGATGCCACCTGAAGTATTTTAATTCTGTACCACAGATCAGTATCCCATTTATATTTACCTAGATATAGCTACAGCTACTGATAAAATTATGCCTTTTATCCGTATTTCTGAGGAATGATTTGAAATTTCAAAAAGACGGACATACTCTATAGCAAAAGAATATACAGAAATGCAATTTAAAATCAATTTTTCATCAAATCATGATATGTCTTCTATCAACGATGAAAAATTTTAGATTATTTTCTTCTATTTTAACGTCAATGGGAGAAAACATAACCCAAAACTCTGGTTTTACAGGAGAGTAAGAAATGCAGAAGAAAAGTTTTTATACGACGTCATGTATATGTCAAAAAAGTGAAAATCAAGTTACACACGTGGTTTTTTGTGGCTGAAATGTTCCACCAAAGCTGTAGAGGTGCATGGTTTGCCATGGACCAAAGCATAGTGCGAATTTTACTTTAAAGTCAATACCAGCGGTACCAAAACAAGAAAATCCTTGCCTTCCCCGGCAACCCAGTGTGTGGGCACYGGACTCACTCGCCGATTTATTTGGTGTGTTACAGCTCTGCCTGGGGGCTAGCAAGGCTGTGAGCGCTGGGGGTGTGCGGCTGAGCACCATTGCTTTCTGTAAGCGTGGAGAGGAGGAGTTTAGTTTGAGTTAAGGAGTTCAGTATTAGGAGTTCGTATGCGCACGTAGTACCACACATGCCTTTAGAGGTTTTGCAAACGGGAAATTTTTAATATCCAAATGATAATAGTTTTTGTTTCGGACTTAAAGGAAATGTGAGACAGCATGTTGATGACTTCTTGCAAATGCATTCATTTGCTGGAAATCAAAGCTTGCTGAATGAAGGGACAGCTGGGCCCGTCAGGCTGCTTTACCGTAACACTACAGATCCTAAACAGAGGTGTCAGTCAGGGAAGGGATTGCTCAGGTCAATCAAAGTTCAGAAATTGTTTTATCGGGTACCAAATAGGGATGTTTCAGCTTTCCCACTGAAGCTCTTGCATCTCCCATGCAGTGGGATCAGATCACCCTGTAACCACTGTTGTAATCTACATGCACACATCAAAAGCTCAAATCACAAAGCCYTGGAAACTCCTCATTTGTTCTCCAGTCTCCGAGGGATGCTTCCAGAGAGGGTTTAGGCACCTTTTTCTCTTCTCCTGACTTGCTGGCAATTTCCTCACTAGAGGACAAAGGCTCTTGTGGCTGCATGGATTTTGTGCCCTGGCTTAGGGAGGAAGCAGAAGGTGGTACCAGACGGCGGCTCTCACCGTTGTGGTTTTCCCAAATTCTCACCGTTTGTCCAGGAAACTTTTCCTGCCGAGGCGGGGGATGCCCGCCGCGGGGGCTCTGAGCGAGCGTGCAGGGGGGCCTGCGCTCGCTCCCGCACCTGCCAGCGCTTTACTGAGTGGGGGCTGTGGGGTTTGGGGAGGGAGGGAGGACGGAGGGGAGGTGTTTCCCCGCGGGGCTGGGGGCGGCCCGCGGACACGCGTGGG
>JAYKAV010003166.1:691145-720869 GCA_035582835.1 Phoebastria nigripes | reverse complement strand
CCCTACTCCTACTCGGCGCTGATCGCCATGGCCATCCACAGCGCGCCGGGCCGGCGGCGCACCCTCAGCCAGATCTACCAGTACGTGGCCGAAAACTTCCCCTTTTACAAGAAAAGCAAGGCGGGCTGGCAGAACTCCATCCGCCACAACCTCTCCCTCAACGACTGCTTCAAGAAGGTCCCGCGGGACGAGGACGACCCGGGTAAGGGGATGGGGAAGGGGACGGGGACCCGGCGGGCGCGCCCCCTCCGCCCCCCCGCCACGGGGCGCGGAGACGGCGGCGGCGGCGGCCAACGCGCGGGGCCTTCCTCTCTCCGCAGGCAAAGGCAACTACTGGACCCTCGACCCCAACTGCGAGAAAATGTTCGATAACGGCAATTTTAGGAGGAGGAGGAAGAGACGGGCCGAGGCCGGCGCGCCCGAGGGGGCCGGGGGCAGCGGCGGGGGCCCGCGGCCGTCCTGCCCCGCCGGGCTGCGGGGCCCAGCCGGCGCCGATGCCCCCCTCTACGGCCGCGCCGGGGCCCAGGCGTGACTGGAGCTCCCCGGGCGCACCCAGATGCACTAACGGACGAGAGAGGAATATTTTTGTAACGCGTAAATGTACATTTTTATATATAATCTGTAAATACGGAGAGGTGCAGGAGGAGGGGAGGGGGGATGGGGGTGTGCTGGGAGCCGAGCGAAGCCGTCGGGGCTGGCGGCGGGTGCCGCTTTCCCTCCTTTTTCACGCTGTCCCTTCCCCCCGAAAGCTTGGGGAGGCTTTAACCTCCCGCCATGCGGGTGTCGGGGGTGGCTTTCGCACCTTTGCGTGGCCAAGAGCAAAGCAGAGCCCCCCCGGAGCAGCCCGGCCGTGCAGCCCGAGGGGCCCTCGCTGGAAGGAAGGGTCCTGCCGGCCACAGCCCTCCTGGGTGGGTGAGGGGAGGTAAACGCCGGGTTTGCAGCCTGGACCTTCCAGAGGTGCCAGGAGAGAGCTTGGGGTGCAGGCAGGGACAGAGGGATGTGCCCTTGCCCCCGGGCCCCACTCCTGGGGGGGGGGGGGGGCCGGGCTGGTGTGGGGGACACCACCATCCTCTGCAGCGTTTCTAAATAAAACGCTTTTATGTTTTCCAAACACACAAGATCATCTTTGTGTCAGCCCGCAGCGCTGACGATAATTTGTACGAAGAATTTCAGATTTAATCGAGCATCCAAAATTAAGCCGGATCCCCGCTGAGGAGCTCTTTAATTGCTGGTTCTCCTGTCTAACCGTCTTGACGACCGCTCGTGGGGAGCTGGTGGCCCGTGGTGCCGGTGTCCCGATGCAGCCTGGGCTCTGCCCTGCAGCACAGCAGCCCCCAGGTACCCGCCGGCTTCCCGGGGCACCTGCTGCTTGAGGGTGCCTTGGTAAAAACACCTCTGATTTATCCACGGCATCCACACGTACATGTGGTTTCCGCATTTTTTTATGAAGCTTTGGAAAAATGCGATGTGGCACCAGTGGGCTGCAGCTGCGGCGGTTTTGTTTGGGCATTTTATTAAATATTTCAAATGAGAGGTTTTTGGCCACCCCTACTTGCTTATTAATACCTGGTGCCTGTTCCCTGCTTTTGCTTTCTGGTCGTTCTTTGAAGGTCCTTGAGTTTGAAGAAAAGAAAATTGTGAACTATATAATCTGTTGCCTTTCCTTTCTGACTCTTTTGTCTCCTCCAGCCCGCTCTTCCTCGCTTATGACAAAAATACAGCTTTCTTAAATAAAAAGCTAAAAATGTTATTGTTGTTGTTCACAAGAAAACAACCCCAAACAGAAACCTGTATAATGCAAACTTTTTGTGCATTATAATGGAACCATAAAGCAAGTTTGACCAAAAAAAACATAAACAAAACCAGCTGTCTTAAGAACCTAAAAAGTGTCGGAGATGCAAGTCCTTGATGGAGGGGGAGAATCAGCTGTACAAGCAAAGTTTTTCCTGGCCCAAAATGTAATAAATAGTATGACAAAGTATCCGGCTTACAAATATCCAACTTCAGTAGTGAAGGAAAGACCAAACTGAACTTTTCAGCCAATATCCTGTGTCAGTTCATGTAGTCAAATTTCTTTTTTATTAATGTCCTATTTGAAAAAGGCTTCATACAAGAAAATCACTGTTCCGAAATGGCTTTTAACATATTTCAGACATAATCTTTTTGTTCATGTTGTTATTTTCCAGGGCTATCCAGTAAAAAGACATTTCAATTATAACTCCTGTTTCCTTTTTAAAGTGAGTAGAATCCTGTTCAAGGTTTCAAGCTCTTGTTTCAGCAGAGCAACCTTTAGCTACCACATTAAAGGGTGCAGGGAAAGTTATTTTTGCAATTAGTTGCATTTTAAGCTGCTTTTTTCCAGGTGACTGAGGGTTGTGGTGAGCAGGTCATGTAGAGAGTGAAGACGGGAGATAGCCTTGTATTGTTGCCAAAAAAAAAAAGGGCTTGTTGATTAATTTCTTGGTGCAAATAGCTACGTGTTTCAGTTGGCATTCAAATTTTAAAAAGCTGCCTTTGGACTGTGAAATTCATTCGCCAAGGAGTGGGCACACACTTTTAAATACGAAGGATGGAGAAACTCGTGCCCTGGCAGAGCCGGAGGACCCTTCCCAAGACACAGTGAAGACACCTCAGAGCTGGGAAAGAAATGATTTCACTCAACCCACATTTTCTTCTGCTTCAGGATGCAAAGTCCTGGATCCAACCGTAGGGGCCGAGCTCCATATTTTCACCTTGAGACTGTTTGCCCTGGGACAGTATGCTGTTGCAGGACCCTGAAAATGCAGCAAAACACAAAGAGGAGAACCCCGGGTGGCTGCAGGTGCTTCAGGCTTTCCCAGCGTGGTCTTTGTTAGCAGCTCACCTGGGTCCTGCGTTGGGGAAGTCCATGGATAGCTCTGTGAAAGGACCACACCGCGTTGCCAGAACTTTTCTTCAGGGAGTATTTGAGATGATGATTCAATGTGTACATGGAGGCCATCATTTGTATTTCTTTGTACTTCTGTTGTACTCTAATTCTATTTTTGTGTATTGGAAAGAAAAGGAGAATTTTTTAAATAAATCACTCTAATTGGAGCAGAGATGTTGCAATCCCTCTAAGCAAAAACACTGCTTGAAGGAAGAACTGCATCAGGTAACGAGTCTCTGGGCTAACTGGGCAGCTGCAGACTTCAGTGAAAAAGGGTGATGGGATGCTGTGATGGGGTAGGATGCTGTGGTCTATCCTTGCTTGGGCCAGACTCCCATGGAAGCCCAGAAATAGCCTCATCTAGTTCTTGGAGAACAAATTCTCGAGACTGCAGACCCACGGCTGCTTTGCTGAGCCGTGACACCCCCAGCCCCGAGCGGCGTGGTGGGACACAGCGGGCTGCAGCCTTGCCGTTACACTGCCCCACGCTCGTCCCCGCCGGGCACGCTGTGGGAGGGCGGGACGGGTTGTTGCTGGAGGTTTAGGGTGAGTTGTGATGTAGGGAACTGGAGACCTCTGAGCAAATGACCTGGCTACAGCTTTCCGATCACCCCCTGTCCTTACTGCTGCCGGGAGGGACTGGCTGCAGGGCAGCTTGAAGGGTATCCCGGGGTCCTCGAGCTTCACTGGCTTTCTAGAAACCAAACCGCAGTAGATTGATGGCTCCTCAGGCGTCTTTCCCAGGCCCTTGTATGAAACATTGCTGACTATGGCAGGTACCCTCTGCACGCCCCTCACTGAATTATTTCTCCTTTTAGCCACACTGTTACTGCAGCAGGATTTGGATTTGAGTGTGGCAGAAGATATTTCAGGGATTCTTTGCACTTTAAGCTGAGACCAATTTCCCCTAAGCTCCCTCCTAAGCTGTGAGGTGAGGTGGGCTCCTCTGGAGGGTGCCTGAGGACAAGGAGCCAACKCGGGAGCTCGGACGAGACTCCGAAKGAACCTGTCCTGACAGTGCGGGAAGGCTGAGGAGCTGAGCCTTTTCACTTGGAGACTTAACACGGATGTCAAAAATGGGGTGCTGCTAGGTGTGCAATGCCACAGCAGCCTGTGACACACCCTGCCGTGACACGCACCCTGCCGTGACACGCAGGCTGGATGATTTGCCACTGGTTTTACATGTCTGAGTGAGGTAAAGCTTCTGACACCATTTCCTTATTCTCCCCATATTCCCAAACACACGATATAATCAAAGTGATACTAGGCAATAGCCAAATGACCAGACTTAGTCTGAAAAAAACCACTGCAGGAGTTCCTCTGGGTCTGTGCAAGAAGATAAACACAAATGCAGACACCGTGGGTCTGGACCTGGCGATGAGAGCTGCTTCGGTGCAGAATGAGGAACGCCAGCCCTGGGAATGGGGGAATGAGAGTGAGGGACTGCTAAATGCAAATAGAGATYGCTGTGTGCCCAGGGACCCATCGCTGCAGAGAGAAAGGTCAAGGGGCCTCGGAGCCCCAGACGCACCTTAGCCGATAGCCTCAGCTACGTGGTGTGTTCAAAGCATGTAATGGCATAAGAGTTTGTGCATGGGTGGTGAGATGTCTAACACGAATAAGAGTATGGGAAGCTCCTGCAGTTATATGCCATTTCTGGTATCTCCTGATCTTGGAAACATTAGAAATCCACCCCTTGCTGAAGTTTAGAGCAACTTGGTGCCTACCGTGGTGTTAACTCTTCAGGAATGGGTGTAGCATCAAGGAAACAGCTCAGCATCTTGTCACCATTTTCCCCACAATAAACTGGAAGTGGGGCTGAAAAGGTTTCACTAGTTGAGGGAGTACCCAAACAGAGCAAGAAATTGTGTTCGTGGTTCATTTCAGCCAGGACGCACTGGAGAACTGGACTTGCATTAATATGTTATGGAAAAGTTCAGGAAATAACACAGTTACGGTAGCTCCACTTTCTACACTGTGCTTTTTACAGGGGATGCTATAGTACTGGCAACACATAAGAACAGCCTTGGTTCATTATTCAAGGATAAACCTATGGAAATAAGGAACTAGACTGTTTCTTTGTCCAGATAGAGTTCAACATGATAAAAAAGCCATGATTTCTTTACTCTAGAGCAACGTGTTGGCCTATATAAAGAAGAGAAGGGACTGTCATATAATCATAAATCATCTTTTTGGGACCAGGCAGTGGTGTACTGCTTGCAAGGTTAAGCCGTGGCTGGTGGGTTAGCAGCTATTGTGCTGAACATTTAATTCTTGGACTGTGGTTTGAGTCCAGCTTCAAGTCTGAAGCCAAGTGGGTTTGGAGGGCTCGCCTCTACTCCTAGCAGACAATAGTCGTCTTCACAAAGAACAACCATGCTTTGCTTGCTTATCATCACTGGCAGTTTTTCCTCATGAAATGGGTTGGACAAAGCTTGGGGAGTGCATAATGACCTCTGGCTCATAAGGGTGCAAGGGATTTTGGTTGCGTGCAAACAGTGCCTGTGGGATGTCTGCTGAATTAACTTGGAGGAATGGAGAAGTCTGATGGCGAGTTCCCAAAAACACATGGGGTCTGTCCCTGCAGTTCTCGCTGGCTAAGCAGGGAAAGACAGACAGTAGCTGAAAAGGAGAGGCAGAGTTTTCATTTCTTGAGAATATTCCCAAATCTTCATCTATGAATGATTTTACTGGGCTTAATTCCTTATATTTCAATTTTAGTTATATTTTAATCTAATTGCAAAAGCAATAATTCTGTATTTTTAGAGTGATTATCACTTAGGAGAAGTCCATAATAAATGCAAACAGAATGTGATAAATCAAGTTTATTTCTATTTTTTTATTCCATTTTTCATCAGCTCCGATACTTGCATGCAATTCATCCTTGCTAAGCATTATGATTTCCCCGTGCTTTACTGTATTATGACATTGCTTCCCAGGATTTCTTTTGGCAAAACAGAGTGGGGTCTATCAAATTTTTTACAGCTGTACTGTATGGGTAAAATCAATACATAATCCGAGTTTCCACATTCTAGTCACTACCTTGGAGTCAATAGGGCAAGGGCTGAAGGGAAAGCAAGGCTTATGTACTGGTTACATAAAAATAACAGAAAATTCATCCTTTTCAATAGGTTCCCTTCATGCTGCAGGAGATGGCCCTTCTAGTTCTGGCAACATCAGAGAAAAATACACGGGCAAATATATAGTGGAAGCAGGTTAGATGTGAATGGCTCGTCTTGTAACCTGTAGCAATTCATCTCTATCCACGGTGTCTGCTTCCTCGGGCCTGTGCTGACTCCCTCTGTGTCCTGGGAGCACCCAGGGACCAAACGCTGCTTCTGCACGTAGAGATTTGCACGACACCAGCCCCTCTCCCTGTGCTCCCAGCTGACATCCAGCGCAGCAGTCGCATCCCACCCTGAGCATCTCCCCGATGAGGGTCCTGGTGGCAAGAAATGCTGCTCAAATGGTGCTTGAGTACAACCCCCTGTGTGAATCCAGGCTGCTTGCCCCTGCTCCGGACACTCAGGTCTGGGATTTCATGTGGGCACCCGAATTTGCCAACACCAGCTGTCCATCCCACCGTTAGGCAGGAGGCACTTTGGGGATGCTGAGACGCTCTGAGTAATACCGTGAGCTGACTCAAAGAGCGAGACACTAGTTGTGGAGGAGACCAGTTCCAGTAAGTGCTGAATGAAGTATTGCAGAAGTCGGGTGGTAGAGGGGAAATGGTATAATGAAGTAGTGGAAAAACTGAATTGTAAGAAGAACACTATCTGGTATTGGCTTTAAGATCATATAGCCATAACAAGGACTACAGACTCTCTAATCCTGTCTGCAGTAGTAGCATTTACAATGCCCAACTCATATCTACCAAAAAGGATTAATCTGTTCTTTTCACAAGATCAAACTGACTTTTCTTCTTTCAAAATGACAACACATGACTTAGCTATAATTTTTTTTTTTTTTTTTAAGGCAAGCACTTCTTTATCACCTGTATAACCAGATAGAAGAAGGGAAGATTTTTTTATTTTAGGGTGATTACTGCTGCGCTTGCTGAAAGATTTCATACTATTACCTCTGTTAACAGCTTAGTTCATTTATGACTGTCAGGATTTGATAGAACGGATACATTTTATTTTATTTTCATTATGGGCTTAACTTGCAAGATGTTGCTGCTCATGCTGAGTCCAAAGACACTTTAGGCTTGTGAGTTTTCTATCATTTTGCTAAGATGAACTCATTAATTTTTCTCCAGACTAAGAAAAGCCAATGAAAAAAAACATTTCAGCTGCTGGACAGTTAGTCACTAGCGTAGCTATCTGATCACTTCACCGCAGATGATCAGCACAGACTCTTTGCTGTGTTAGCCATGAGTTTTTAAAATAAAATTAGTTCTTTGCTGTTCATTCCTAGCTGTTTTTTTTTTTTCCTTAAAGTGTTTTGTGAAAGATAATAAATCTTATCAGGAATTTTATGAAATGTCTTATAACTCTACCCTGGAGCTTCTCATTTACATTAAGAAAAATTTCCTAAAGTCTGAATATAATTAATATCTATTTAAAAGTTCTTTACAGTGACCAAGCATGTAGGTGAGCATTCTGCAAGGGGGATTTGCTCAGACGCTATCTTGTAAGACATAAAATAGGAGCAAGAAGAACTGACAGCTCAGCTTCATTCCCTTTTTCCTTTGTATAGTTTCTGAAAGAAAAGCACCATTAAACAAGCAAACAAAAATCACATGAGAATGTTGTTTGGGAAAAAAATATTCTTTCCGGTAAGTGTCTCTTCTGGCAGTATAATAGCTGTGTTCATACAAAAATGTACGTATCCATGCTGAGATTCACAGACTATTACTGATGAGGGGACTTACTTTCAAGGAGACCTCTCGATAATGCAGCCCATACTTTTTTTTTTTCTTAGACCCTATAGGTTTTGGCTTGCATTCAGTTTTCGTACAAAGCCATTTATCACGTCATGTTTGACTTCTGCCTGCTCTCTGCTCGAGTGGCCGGGGCTGCCCAAGGCGCCCATTAACTCCTGCCCCAAAGCCGCTCTGGCTGCCGGGACTTACCCCGGTCTGCTGGCTGGAAACCCTTTTGCTCTGATAAGCCTTGGGGCAGATCGGTTCGGCTTGTGATGAAGATAGAAACAGCCTTAAGAATGAAGAGTTTTAATACTTTAATTAAAGGTTTCAGATTCATACGAGCAATTTTCAACTACAGGCTTTTTTTTTTTTTTTTTTTAAATTACATGGCCCGGCCCCTCAGGTTCCCCTTGTAATCCTGCTGGGGCTCACAGCCTTCCCTTATGTTTCTTTTTCACACTTTGGTTTCTATAATGAGATAATTAAGCATCTCATGGTTTGTTAAGATACAATACATGAAAAAAGGTTTTAAAGCTGTTGTTTCAGGATGGGAAGCCAGGTAATCACAGTTTCTTACTACCTGTTACATACAACCTCCCAGAAGAGATTTTGTCCTTTTTTAGAGGAAGAAATTGTTCAGAAAATCACACCTATTAAGAATACCATGTGCTTAATTTAATTCCCACTGAAGCGGTTAGATTTCAGTATTTAAAGTCAAGGAGTTGCTTTAAGTGTTTCCCTGACTGAGCTTATATCGTGAGTAGGTGTATTGGATTTGTTACAAAAACTGGAACCCATGAAAATACAGAAGAAAGCTTAAAAAAAACCTTCAGTGCAAGCAGGTTAACAAGACACTATCCAAGTACCAGTCACCTCCATTTCTGCTGGCTTGCTGGAGTACTCAGCGCTTTCATTCTAGGTAATGGCTGTTATTCAATGAGTGTTTCCTTTTTTCTTCAGCTATCAAGTACTAGCCGTTGGCAAGACCATGCTAAAGGAGAGGAAATTGTCAGGTAATCCCCCCTTTTAAAGAAAACCGGACACATGCAGAAGTAAAGTCTGCTGACAGTAAAAGGCCAGTATGAGTGAGGGCTCTAGCAAGCTGCTTGCCCAGTTCTCCTTAAATTATACCACGGTGAAGAAAACTCCACCTCCATTCGTCGAAATTCATTAATCGAAAGGCACGTGCAAGACAGCAGAAATTCTTTTCAATGAAGGTTAATAGCCTAAACTCTTCTGGTGTCCTCTGTTCACTCTCAGCTGTACCTCTGCTCATGGTCCAGTCAAAGTTCTCCATACCTGAACCATAAAGGACATCCCAGATGAGGACTGGTGTCAATATTACTGTGTCCATTGGAAATGCAAACAGATTTGGAGATCTCCTTTCCTCCTGGCCCACAGTCACCATCCAGTTGACCTTGGACCTCAGGTCCCTCTCGTTGGTCCTCAACGTCCCCTTGGGGAACCCGCCGTGTGGCCCGGCCACCCTTCCTCGGCAGGAAGGGCTGCCCTCCCGCCTCCCTGCTGCCTCTCACCTCCCTGCACACCAGTCAGGCAGCGTGCTTCTACTTCGTGAGGCAATGTTGTTAATGAAGATACTAACGAGTTTGTGCCTTAGATCCATCCTGAAGCGTTATTAACATATATCCCCCATGGTAACGGAGTGTTGCGCTGACCTACCCTCCCAAGCCACCCTGGGAACGTGCCAATATCACCCCAAATTTAACTGTCCGAGCTCCCTGTTGCTCATTTTACACCATTTCTTGGCACTGGGTAGTTTTCTTCAGTGACATGGTGTATACCCCCCCTCTTCAGCACGCGAGCAATCACTCGAATGAGGAGGCAATGTTGAGACTTCAAGCTCTACAATGGCAGAATTACCCAGCAGCAAGTGGAAAATGCTGAGTTTAGAGCCAAGGGAGTTACTCCCATGGCTGCAGCGGGACTGGGGGCCACCCCTGTTGTCCCCAAGGCTGGGGGGTTTCCATGCGCTCGGGAAAAGGCAGGGGCATGGGGAAGCCCTCTGCCAAGAGAGCTGCCAGGGCCAGCTGAAGAGTGAGCCTTACACAAAATCAAAAAAATTAAAATATCCCTGGGTGTGGTGTAAACTGCAGCTGCTGCTACAATTTCCATCTCTCACTCTGCATTTGTATTTTAAAGGATGGAGTTTAACTGAGTGACAGTACTCACAAGCAAGGATAAATCGATGGCTTGTGCCTCAGGCTTTTCCCGTCATTGCAAATTGTGCTGCGGCGGGTATAAATTCACAGTAGATTTTTTTAATCTGCATAGGTATGGTCCAGCATATTTCTTATTGCTGTAAATGAAGAAGAGTAAACAAGAAAAAAGAAAAGAAAACCAACTTCATCCTACGTAAAGCAGCTTGCATTTTTGCTGAGAAAAATGTTACCTGGAGTCTGTATCCACATCTGTCCTCAAGCAGAGTGTTCTTGGGTTTGCTAATACAGTGGGAAGAGACAGCTGCAATTTGCAGATCTACCCTCCACAGTATAATAAAAGACCTATCTGGCAATCTCACTCGAGTCTGATGTCTTATTGCAGTAGAACCATGGCAGGCTAGGTCTGAAACAGAATAGCTTCCCGCGCCGTGAGGGCTTGCTCCGCGTTTAACACAGCATGGTGGAGCGGTAATTCCAGTCCTGCCGCGTCAGCAGATTGCAGCCCCTGTCTCTGAGCACAGGACAAGCGCGCGCTTAACTTTTCTATATCCCAACGCTGCTTTACGTACGATTAGAGTGTACAAATAGTCAGAAAATGGCACCTCGTGGGGATTGCAGATATTACATTAAAATACTGATTCGCCCATGGCTGTGCAAAGGGTTTCCTTGAGGCGCTGAGTCTCAGCCATGAAGTACAGAAGAAAGGTGGTCGGACTGCTGGGACACACAGTGCAGTTTTAAACAGTAGGATATTTTAAACAATAGGATGCAACCTTAATCTTTGCTTTAAACACACAAATCTGTTCTCATAATGAATCTAACTTTTGATAATTACACATCTTTAAAAACTACATCAGCTGTGGGTTTTATCCATCTAAATTTAAATGGAAAGCTATAACAGTGATTTAGTGACAAACTGATGCTAACATTTCTTTTTAGCACTCAAAAAAAGCAATATTAAGGATACAGAATAAACTGGCGTTTTTTATCTAGCGCTAAGGTATGACTCATTAACATTGCAAGTCAAGTTTCTGCTTGTACGGTATAATGCTTTGTTTCATAACGATACATTAGTGACAAATTTTGATACTTTAATACACTATTCCCTTCTTCAACAACTAATTACTACAATTAGCTTCCTGCGTAGTAAATTCCTTCTCCCTCCCATCTCCCAGCCGCAAGCCTGTGACAACAAGCACAGAGCTGAAAAAATACTTTTGTCTTTGCCATTCGGTCCTTGAGAGGGGTCTACAGAGGAACAACCCTTAGCTTTTTAATTGGGAGGATTATTTAGACACCTTTTACTTAAAAATTTGTCTGGGAAGCTCGAGGAGCAAACCAAACGCTGAGCRGGGTTATGCGAAAGCCCCTCTTTGTTTGCACAGCCCCCGGCAGCGTGCTGGGCGCCGGGGCAAAGCCTCGCTGCCGCGGGGAGGAAGATGGGATGGCCATTCCTCACCCCGCTAAAAAAGATGAAATGCATTACCTGATATCTGAGTCTAATGGCTCTCTACAACCGTAAACGGTATCCCTGACATAATTTCCCCAACCCTGCCCGTAGGAGGTTGCTGGCAGCCTCGGGGGCAATAGCAGTCATCTTTTGGGGGGCAGCGGAGGAGCTGCAGACCTGGACACCTTGGGCCAGACTGGCCAGGTCACTTTTGATGCATTTGCAATTGAACTCCTTCCTGCTTTTTTCCATGATGTTTGGAGTTTCAGTACTTGTTTGCAATGCAACTCAGCAGACTTTTTCTGTTTTCTGGGGATAATTCCTGTATCACATCCTGCCAGATCCCGCTTTGCCCAATCCTGCAAAGGTTTTTAGGCTTATTATTTCTCTCCTACGTAAAGTCACAATAAAGTTATATTATACTGATGTATTTGATGAAGGAAGAGGTACAAAGCCACTCGGGGCACAGCAAAGCCAGCGGCGTCCGGCCGCGATCGGGAGCTGCTCGGCTCCGCAGGACTCGCTCTGGCCGTGCATGGAGGGGAAGAAGGAGCTTCGTCCCAGCATTTGCCTGCAGGATTTCCTCCAAAAACGCCTGGCAGTCCTGGCTTTGTGTTCGAAAGCTCGTATTTCCCCAATTAAGGAGGGAGAATTTGTTTTGTGCGTTTTGTAGTGCTTTTTGGTTTTAGTAAGATCTCGCCAGGTAGACACAGAAATCGCTAAGTTGATACGTAATTGGGAGTGAGAGGGAGCTTTCTAAAAAATTTAGAGTTTAAGTAAAGTTTAATTGAGATGAACAAAAATGTAAAAGCTTGAGCTGGTCCGTCAAGTGGTGAGATCAAGTCTCAGCTGCTCTTCTTGTGGATGAATTTTTAATTAAGTATAATCTAACTGTGATACAGGTAGAAGATGAAACAAAATATTCTGATGAAATTAGCAGGGCAATATCCTCTCTGAATCCAGTTAGACAGCCAAATCAAATCCACTTCACTCCTCCTTCACTCCCTCTTCCCTGTGAAACACTGCAAGAAATTTAAATCAATTAAACCCCTTTAGTTTAGAGTTGTAGTGCTCTTCTGGCAGAGCACCTTTAGCCCAGGGACATGCAGACGGCTAATCCTGGTCATCAACTCATTAACATCCACCTTAAAATCTGTTCCTTCCTTTCTTGCACCCAGTTTCATTATTTCAGTCCTCGTGATAGTTTGAAGGATTCCTCCATTTTCTGATATAAGTTTAGTCGCAACTATATTGGAACATTTCTTTCTTCTGATAGGACAAAATTTTCCTTTCACTCACATAGTTCTTCTCCTCCTGCATTTCAGCTTTCATCAAAACTGCACAGTCTTTTCTCTTCAAACAAACTTGCCATTTTCCTAAGTGCTGCAGTTGGCATTTTTCTGTACAAGTTCATAACCACCTCCCTTGGGCTTTGGTTAGCAAAATAATTGCGCTGTGCTGGATATGAAAACACTGACTTTGTAAAGTAACATTTCACCCTTTTTGTGGCTGATATTTGGCCCTTCTCCCTCTAGATAATGTGTGACTAGCAAATGCAAATAACTCACCCCCACACAGTGCAATCCTGGGGGGTCCTGGGGTGCCTCCTCCTCTCCTTCAGCATGATGTACGCTTTGTCTCTCTTTCAGCCTGTTCTTGAAACATCTTCTAATTCTTCTACTCATTTCCCATTTTCTCAAGTCATTTTTCATGTTACAACAGATTATACTCTTTGATGAAGCACAGATAGATCTATTGCATTTTTTTTGAAGGAAATAAGTTATCTTATCAAAGAAAGATAAATTAGTCTGGTATTATATCCCAGTTTCCATTTACCCTTATATATTTACTGGAGCACTGGTTATATTCTCATCCTCATTGGCCTTCCAACTCATCGTCTTCCATGTAATAACTCTTTTGCCTTTAAAATTATGCTTGCACTATCCAGATAATTTAGGAAATGAAGCAGATAAAACATGGAGCACATATTGACTATGTCTATAAAATTAAATAGCGCCAGAGCATAGCACAGGAACTATACTGGTCTATACCGGTGCTTTGGTAGAGCAGTCCCTGGCACATCTTTGGCCCATTGCATCAGGGCGTTCTAGTTGGCAGGATAGTACTGTGACTTGGAGTGCAGACACAGCCACCTACGGCTTACCTGGGATTTATTTTACGTACAGCTAACAATTTGGGCTCATCGTGGTGAAAGTAATTGGTGTCATAGCCTGAATGCCAGAAACTGCAGCAAGCCGAGTTAATTAGGCATTAGATCATTTCTAACATTGCTCCACTTCAAACTGGTTGCTTCTCTAGAGATGGCAGGATCTCCCATGCTGGAAAGAGTAAACCGTACTCACTGTAATTTCTGTTAAAAGCAGTGTTGTCCTCCTCATCAACATATCATCTCGACAATAAGGAGAAACTGAGGTTCGGGATGCTCTGCACTGACTTGCACGGATTCCCATGCTAGCCAGGGTGGACTTCTTCTGACTCCTGGGAGAGCAGAGAAGGATGGATAGGTGGTGGTGTTGTAGATTCCACTCATTGTCAATGATCTCTGAGCAGAGCAGTCATTTCAGAAGTCTCTGTACTTCAGATTAAACTGACGAGTGAGACAGAAGTATGTGTAACTCCAGAAGAACACAGAGCTGGGGGTAGGGTGGTGTAAGGGCTTAGTAGCAACAGCATGACTGAAGAAGTGCAGGTTGTAATCGTGGACTGGTGCTTGAAATAGAGCATGAACTAAGGACCTCTTGAGGGTTTTGTGGTGGTCCATCTGAGAGGGGACAAACTGTCTTAAGACCCTAGAGAGCAGGCATTTCAAGTCTGCCCAGACTGGAAAGGTTATTTCCATGCTAGGAATCTATCAAGGGCTTAGGGGCAGTAACAGGCTCAGCAATCCCTTGTCCTCTCAGAGGCCTGACGGGGTGCGGCTCAGGAGGCTGGAGGTCTCCTTCATGCAGGGGAAGAGATTTTCATGAGTATGAGACTTTTCACTCCATATTGGAGCTTGACACAGACTCTGTAATTTGCAGTTTCCTTTTTTCCAAGCATATGAAAACTAATTTGCTTTTCCAAAGTTTCCCACCTATATATTTTGGAAAGGTTAAAATGATTTTGTAGGCTCAGAAATGTGTGGGAAGACTGCAGAGCCTTAACCTCGTCCCCATCAGTGCACATCAGGAGTGCCACGCTGCCCCTCTTTCTGGTGCCGTGTCTGTCCAGGACACCCCACCGGGTATCTGCACTCCTCATCACTGGGGTATAACCTTACAGACAGATAGGTTTTGAGTCAGAGGTTAGCTAAATGCATCACTTATCATTCAGGTTTGACATTTATAATGCTGTATTCTGGAAACAGTTAATAGCCAAGAGTACAATGATGACTTTTATAATTCAAAGTGACCCAAATCATTACGATATCTTTTACCAGTAGTCATCAATTTTCAGAGTAGGTTCCAACAGTTTTCTCCTGCTGGCTATAAAATAACCGAACAAAAGGGTTTGCTAAAGGGGTGAGATATTTCATGCTTCTGAAATTTTCTCACACTCTTGAGATCCTGAAAATAATATGCACTCTCCATATTTCTCACTGCAAATGACAGCAGAAACTCATTAATTCATCTCATAAAGAAAYACAGGTAAAAATTATATTCACTCCTCCTGCCTTCTGCTCAGCAAGATGATGTGATGTAGGAGACTGGAATGACTCTTGAAATCCAAGATACATTTCATTGCATTTATATTTTACTGGCATAACTAAAGTTTCTTAAATGAATTTCCCTTGCTCCTATGCCCACAGCAGTGCCAAGCCACTACCATTGACATTTAGGTCTTCTGTGTCACATCTCTTAGGGCAAAGCAGTTCTTTTGAGAGACCTGAATGATTTTGTCTTGCCCAGAAGATATTTCTGGTAGGTGTCAGTGAAACCAAAAATCAGGAACCTAGAAGAAAAGAGTAAAATGGGTGTCCTGAAACTGAAAATAAAAAAAAAAAAAAAAAAAAGAGAGAGAAGGGAAATAGAGCACTGGGAGTAGAGACGAGGCAATGAAGAAAAAAAATACCCCTAAAGCATCTGGCTGTGAAAAAAAATCAAGTCAGGCAAAGGCTGATTAGTAGCTGTGGTACCAGGGTGATCCCATTAGGGATGTAACATTGTTTTCATCTTGATATATTTTTATGGAGGAAAAATTATCCAGCAGCAAGGATGGAATTCTTAATGGAAAAAGTATTTCATTAAATCCTCTTAATGAAAGAGATTGGAAAACAACAGAGCGAAAAAAGCTCTGAAGAAATACAAATATGTGATGAGGAGCTGATTCCTGCCCTGAAAATGGAGGGAGCAGAGTCGAGGGGACTGTCAGTTTAAATGAGGCAGTAATGGCTTTGGCTGGCACCTCCAGGGCTTCAGAAAGACGCTCTCAAGATAATACGCTGTTAATTAACTTTCCCTTTCCCCAGAGGATCTTAGCGTCCAGTTGTTTTGAGAACTACCTAGAAAATTGGGTTTAATTCTCTTTCCTGAGTTAAAATTTCACAAGTGGGAGTGCTGAGGTGAGGGAGAGACCCAGCATTTGTCTCCAGCAGTGTGAGCATGAGTAGGTTGTTAGGGAATTTCTGGGAATAGAAACTAAGAAATTATCTTTACCTGTTTATTTTTAACCGCATGCCTTGCAATACACTGGAAAAAATATTGCGCCTTTAGGAAGTGTTTTAGTGTGGAGTAAAGAATTATTTTGCAAGTGCTTCATACCATGTGCCCCAACTGCACAATGCTGCTGTACTGTGCTTGGGCCAAACGCAGGGGTGGGAAATGTCCCCTAAAGGAGCTTGTGCTATTCTGCAGTGATTCAAACAAAAGTCTAGTAACACAAAATACTTACATCCCTCTTAATGTTATCTTTTTCTTTTCCTCAGCTATAATATGGGGTTTTTTAACTGATGCTAAAGGCTTGTTTGGGGAACAAACTTTTGGGAATACAACTTTGTGAGATGCGTGCTCAAGCCCTTGTGGTTACGGGGATTCACAGTTTCACATTTCCTTTTCTGTTGAAAATTGTGGGGTTTGGGTGTTTTGTTTTTTTGTTTTTTTTTTTTTTTTTTTTTTTTTTTTTTTTTTTTTTTTTTTTTTTTTTTTTTTTTTTTTTTTTTTTTTTTAGTACACCACAAAAAATGACGTTTGACATGAATTTTTAAGAAACAGTCCTGCTCTGTCCATGTTTTGGATAGTGTTCATCTCAACAGCTGCATTATGCTCGTTGTTGAGGCTGAGACAAGATGCTTGGGATTACCTCTGCCCTCTAAATGTCTTGTTCCTGCAGTTCAATATATCTTCATGATGGGCAGTGTCAGAGAGGCTGAAATCTCAGACTTTCCTGGTACCTTGCTGAGGATGACAGACTGCTAAAGGATAACTTCACGTGGCCTTCCAGAGGACAACCATGCTTTCACCTCATTTTCAGAGCTCGCTTGCTGGCTCTTGCCTTTCAGGATCATTATTTTCTATCAAGGCGGCAGCTTCTCATTTTAAAACAAATATTGTCCTTGAAAGCATCCCATTGCCACTGATAAAATGATGCTTCATTGAGTTATCTCCATAAGCACATGTCAGCAATCGCTGTGGATAAATTACATACATCAAAGACTTATAATGACCATACTTTGAGTAAAATTAGCTTCCTGCGTTTGCCTCGTTAATTAAGCTCAACACCACCCTTCCACATATGCTGCTTTCCCTAATAGCCTATGCTGTCGACGAAGTATAAATTACTGCCCGTCTGCTCAGGTTCAGTTTTGATACACTGGGTACAGCAACACGATCTAGTTTGCATTCACTTGTTCTAGGAGGGATCTTAAGTTGCACGTACCTTAAGTAAAGACTGAAATATTAGATAAAATAAAGCTCAGCACAGCTCACTGTATCTAGGTGTTGGAAAACAGGCATTTCCTACACAGGTGCACTGTTTCTCACAGAACATTATACACCAGGGTTTATTTGTTTGCGCAGCCTCAGCAGGCATAGTTGCCTGTGCGACATTTTACACTCTTGAAGATGCCTCATCACTCTTACACCCCAATGGTCCAGTCCATTTGCCTTTATTTAGGCTCCAGGAGGGCAGCTCTCTTCAGGGAGCTCATTTTGACAATTTTGGGTTAGATCTGGCACGCCACAGTGCAGAGGAAGGAGGAGCAAGCCCCGTGCACACAACCGGAGCTGCAGGAAGCACTTTGTGCACGCAGGGCACCCGCTGATCCCCTGCTCCTTCCTGCAGAGAGCATCCCAGCCACAGAGCTGTAGGGGGATTCAGATGGAGAAGAGCGGTGAAGAAGTGCCTGTCACCCCTTGGATGAAGCAAGCCACGCCACAGCCAAGGGGTACAAATAAGCAGTGGGATAAAAAAAGCTGGGCTTGCAATAAATTAAAAAAAAAGAAAAAAAAAATAGGAGGAAGTGGACTTTACAGATCACTAGTTAAAAATATATACCTTGAAGTAAAATTTTCTATGACAAATATCATACATCACACCTCATTACTTCTTCCTTGCTCAGTGAATGCCTTGCCCTCTAGCCTTAAGCAATCTAAAGCACTTAAATACTAAGACTTTTGTTTTTTAATAACTTCACGCTCCTAACAAAATCTTGGCCCTAACTCTGCAATGGTAACTTTCTAAGCAACGGGACAAGGCCCTGTGTCATTGTGCTCCAGCTGTCCTCCATCACCACCTCGRTTCTCTCCAGCAGCACCTGCGAGCAGTGACTCAAACAGCAGACAGTTATCCTCAGCTTTGCCTTCATGACAGCTGGAAGTTTTCTTGTAAATAAATGCTTTGCTGTATACGGCAAAGCCAACCCCATTCACAAAGCTGCTTCCAAAACTGTATAAGCAGAAGGTAATACGAGCATTTGGTTAGAAAGAAAAAAAAGCAAGCAAATTAAAAAGTGAGTGGAAATTGGCAGGCATCAGCAATCAGCCAAATTCTGAGCAAATTAAAGCAGAGTGGTACAAAGTATTTATAGAAACAAAAGCCGTTCCTAATCCTTTTAGAGCAGGGGCCTGCAAAAATTGTTATGTAACATCCACCCAGGCAAAGATTTATCCTTAAAGAAATTGAACTCTGGAGTCAAACATATTTGAATTACATCCACATCTTTTTGACACGTACACAACATACCACAAGTTTAGAGGACCTGCCAGATCACTAGTCCAATTATAGATGTATATTAAAATCTCCTCAGATCTGAACTAGTACATCTCACTTGTCTTTCTGAAACATTTCTCTTATTTTTTTAGGTTTCCAGCACTATCAGAATTCTGGAGTAAATGTTCAAAACCCAAAAGACCTAAAAAGAGTGTCTCTGAGGTCAAACTTCAGCTGAGAAAGTCCTCTCAAAAATCTGCTAGCAGTGAATCCATCCATCCACTGGTAGCRGGGCATGAAGTTTCTGCTTCATGTTTCTTTATTTGGAAAGATCAACAGTGGCTTGGTTTTGAATTKTTTTTTTAACTAGCTGGTAGAGCCCACAGGATTCACCTAATTATGCATAAAGGTATGCCCTAACCGTAGGGCCAGCTGTGATTCATTCTCATTTGGTTTCCTTCGTARCATGTGCTCATCTAACCAACAGTTACATGAGCCTGTAACCACCTGCTAGGAGAAGAGCTCTAATTCCCATTTTCCCCCCCCAAATCTGACTTTGTCAATCAAGCAATAAGAGGTGCTAAATAGTCAGCTTGTGCTTCTTGCTTCTCCATCAACTCCTCACTCAGAGCAATGCCAGCCATGGCACGCGTTTGGTTTTCAGCTCCTAAGGTCCCTGTGAAGCAGTTTTGTAATGAAACCAGCTTGTTTTAGGGTGGAGGGTCTCACTGCAGAAGCCAGAACTGGAAGTCTTTGGCAAAGGAAAGATAAGTATGCTTGTCTTGTTGTATTTATATTGCCCTTCTTTCCCTATTTGAAAAGCGTTTTATTAGTGAGTGACGAGCAAAACAATAGTTAAGTGAGTCAATGCACTTTTCTGAATATTCAATGTACAATTCTTGGTACAGAATAAGCAAGGAGTTATGCTTATTTCAACCTTCCAACCAGGACCAACAATCTAAAATACTCAGCAGTGTCAGAGGCAGGTTTGCTAGCGCACCGTCTTATTGTGAATTATTTATTTCTGTCAAACCTTGACTTTGGGAATCATGTGATTGCACAAGCTTCTTTCCAACTCATTTTTATATTGCAGAAATGTTAGGATTATCAATAAAAGCAGCTATGAGGAATAAGGAAAAAAAAATGCTATGAACTTCTTATTAAAACCTCTTACTGTCTATAAATTAATCTTGTAATTTACAAAGCCTTTTGGATTAGAAACCCTGTAGAGGCTGGTTTGGAAATGTATTTCTCTGACTCCCAGTTCTCCCTCTGTTTTTCCATCTAATGTTATCTTGATCTGTACTCCTGAGGTAAAAACGCACCAATGATGCTTGACTTCTTCAGTGCCCAGCCCTTTTTATGGAGGTTTAATTTATATTATTCTTGCGAGCATAAGAATTTTACTTTCTCTGAATATTTCAAAAGGCTTTAAAAGACGATTGTTGTTTTAACGGCAATTGTAGAATTTTCCAGCTTTATTTCCTAAATAATTTGAAAGCAGGAGTAGAAAATATTATCAACTTGAAAGAGCATCAAGAAAATGTGTTACTCTTATGCAGCACTTGGATCTTCTCGAAATCTGAATGAAATGAGATAATGTGTATTGTTGGGGTTTTATGTGGATAATTAGTCCTACGTTTCTGTTGGCTTTGCTTCAATAGCTGTAAGGGATGTTATGGAAAATTGAGATTTGAACCTGGTTTATGCTTCACAAAAGGTTTTAAGACATGCAGTCTGCACCCAAATCTGGGCTCTGCTAAAGCGTGAAGATCTTTGATTTGTTTGCAGCCCTGTGTAGTTTCCCTTGCCCATTGCAGGGGAAAGATTCAGGGCTCTTGGACTCTTCCATAGTCACCACCATGTGGCTCCTGCAATGTATCCTCGCCGTGCATGCCACCAGGGCATGTTGGCTTCTGCCTTTTTGAGCTTCTGCCACACAACCTGATATTTACTCATACATTTTAGCTGTAACCCAGAGCCCACAGCTTCAGTGCCAAAATGAGGTTTTGTGTGTCACTCAAAAAGCCTTATTTCTTATGGGTAACTGGAGGGGAACTGAATAGCTCTCTGCATACAACATATAATGTTTGTATATAAGACATAAAGATCACAGAGGGTTATGCCTTCACCCCAGTGTCCTCCTGAGCATCCTCATCCTCTCTGAGATTAGAAAATGGCTGTGTAGGGTTTGTCTAAAGAAAAAAGCAGGTACATGTGTGGTGCAGCCTCTCCTCCTTGCATACCTGGCCTTCTCTTGCAAAATGATAACGTGCCTGAAGACAAGTGCAAAGACATCTTTGTAAGACTTGAACACATTTTTGGCAAGACACAGTGATAAAATGTTAAATATTTAATGTTCCTCTGATTCCCTGTGCTTTTTGTTGTATGTTTTATGGTTCTAATGTTGCTTATGAAATGCCTAGAATGCTGTGGTTGCTCAGGGCCATAAAAAATTAATTTACTATTTTATTTAATATCATAAAACCCTTTTCCAGACCTTTTCCAGAGGGAGAAGTTGAAATATATTCTTTTCCACTTGTTAGCTCAGGAGCTCACAGCTGGAGAACTGTGACGGGACGTTGTAGGAAGCTGCCTGCGCATCTCCCAGCGATGCACCCAGACCGTTAGCGTGTGACTTGATTTCAGGCTCTGAGTTTGCGCCCCTGTACAGGGGCAGCTTAATTTGTTCGCTGGGCTTTTAATGAATTCTAATAATACTGCAGCTTACCCGTGAGTAATTCTGTTGGGTGGTTTTCCACTGTCCTAGGAATAAATCAGGATTGTGGTCTTTCTCTGAAAAAGTACTTCTGGGAGGAAGGATCTGAGTAGTGTGTGTATGGAATAGTCAAATAATATATAATATAGCACCCAGTGGGCTGTCGGAGACTAGCTACAAAATGTTGAACTCCTTTAATTTCCACCGACTGCAAGGGAAGCCAATCTATCACTTGACAGCTTGTGGGGGTGAAGTGATGTGAAAAGATTGCTCTTCTGGTTTGAAAGGCGGTGCTAAAAGCTGATGTTGCAAGGGAGCTGAAAATTTTCTAATTCAAGCTCTGTATGCAGTTTCCACCAAACTTCTTTCCGTTGGTCAGTCACGACTGGGCAATACTACTTTTTGCCCAAACAAAACTGCTGAATGATATTGTTTCTGTGCTTTTATTGGGTGGAGGAGCCTTTTTAGGAGGGCTGGAGCAGAAACTATTGCTCCTTCCTCCCTGCACAGAAAGGATGCTCCTTTGATTGCATTCTGAAAGACTCCAGCTTTGGAGATTTGCCTTCAGTCCTAGTGGTACTGCTCCAGTCGTGTGTAAGGAACAGGTTAAGTACAAAAAAAAAAAACCCCGCTTTGCCAGTGGTTCATCTCATTCTTGGATTTCTCTTTAAACTTGAGCAAGCTTTTAAAAACTGTTCAGTGAGACAGTCAATAACACCTCATATTTCAGATTTTAAAAGAAGGTATTTGTGAGTCATCTTAGACTGCATTTACACCTCAGTCATTTAAACTGTAAACTGAACAAATGCCAACTTACTGTCACCATGAAAACAATATGTCAATGTATACATTGTCACAAATTGTACAGAATAAAAGAAAGCCTTATTAAGAATACAGTGTGCCACCCATTGCAGAGCCTCTAGCAAGGTCCAGGTTCCCTTAAAAATATCATATAGCTAGAAAATTTCAGGCAAAATCATGGCAGCTTGTCTTACCGCATGGTTCTCTGCAATGATTTAAAGCTTAAAATCTGACTTGCCTGATGTATACCAGTATTTGATTAAAAATGTCCTGCAGCACTATTTCATGACTGTTATTGACAGTGCAATGTAAACAGTTCTTTGTTTTTTCCTCTTGTCAAAATAAGATGCCATGCTTAAATTCACTTGTGCCAACGTAACAAAATACTGGCACTTATTCCTTATAGCTTAAAACAAAAAAAGGCTAATAAAGGGCCCTTCAGGTAGTCCACATCCTTTCTGAAAGACCCTTGAAAGGCAAATTTGGCATGGGAGATGTTATTTTAGCACCATTATTTTTGTTTCACTCTGCAAGAACCAACCGTAGAGTGCCATGTCTGTACAGCATGTCTTTAGCCAAAWGGCACGCTGCGTCTTCGGCATTGGATCGCGCCCTCCCTCTCGTGTCCGTACTGCTTGTATTGAGTTATATCTCTTGTCCTTTAACTTCTGGACTCTGTAAATCAGTTCTAAGCTTGACTAACTAAAATTAGCTTTGTGGTGGCTTTGTGGAGAGATGCTRGAGCGAGACAGCCAGACATCATCCTGCCTCGGGTAGTGAGGAGGAGGAGGGTAGAGCAGATCTATTCGAAGTCACCTTTTTTCGCAGCGTGGCAGCAAGCGCTGGTTAGCTCTGGGAGGTGGAAGGGGGATTTGTTCTCGTCTCCTCTTCTTCCAGTACGATTCTTACTACTTGAACTGATCGTGTTCACTGTAACTCACAGGCTAAAGATTTATCACTTATTTTCTCTTGCCTATTCCAGAGGAGACTTTTTGCTATTTTGGACTATTGTGACTGGCTGGTTATAGCAGAAAGCCGGTGCAAGGAACTGTAACTGCTGTCTACGTTGTGTTCCTGCCATCCCCAAGCAAGCATGTGTTTTACCATTTCAAATGTTTTGAAGGTATCACTTGCTGTAAACATWTAGACATAAAATTCTTGTTTGGGTTTTTTCCACAGTTGTAAAAGCCATCAAGACAYCTGTCTTCCCTCCCTATGTAACAGCTGAAACAGCTTCAGACTGTTTACTGTCAATATAATCCAAAGTAGTAATGTCATGCTGCCTTTTCACCTCTGGCCCAGGCGTCAAAATGCAGAAACATTACAAATTGTAAAGGAGTTCACAGTGCTGTGCTCTCCACCGAAATGTTACTCTCCTTTTTCTGCTTCTGGGGTCTTGATTTCTGAYGGGAAAACAGATCACTGGCTGAGGGTAAGCACTTGAGAGGGAGAATTTGGTTTGCTTTGCTTTACTTCAGCCCAGGTGTGTTGTAAATCTGTGTGTGGGCTCCCAGGGTTTGGCTCGCTCAGCTGAGCATAGATGCCCGGTGGCACTTCATCCTGATGGTGCCCAGCGTGTACCAAACCTGTGGGTTTCCTTTACATCCTACACCACATCCACATCCTGGATCCACATCCCTGGGTGGATGCCTGGTACCCAGCGTAAATCAGAGGGCACCAGACAACTATGTTTGGCCAACAGAACTGACCTTAATGAAGCTTAAACAGGTAGCACAGTCCTAAAATGAAAACCTGCTTTTCACGGTGCTGAGCATTGATTTGGATTTGAAGTTGCTGAATCTCCTTCAGCCTACCTGATGCTACGTGAATTGCTGTGATTGCTGCTAAGACAAAAAATCTAGCAAAGAAGTTGCTGGATTAGCTCAGTGAACACTGAAATTCCCAGGCAGCTTGTGTGTGGGAGGCTACGGTGTTCCTTAGTGATGAGTTAGTAACCACGAAAAGGACTGGAATGGTTCAGATCCTGAGGCAGCTATGAGATGATGGAGGGGGATTCCTGCTGAGGACCAGAGGTCTGTCCCAGTTGCTGCCCAGCGCAGGGCAGGTCTTGCCTGTCTGTAGGGCATTTGTAGTAGAAGGGAGCAGTGTGCCCACGAGCTGCTSCTCCTGGAGACAAGGAATGGGAAGAGAAGGTCTTGGGTAGCRACTGCCCCGGAGGTCATTTTGTGCAGTAGGGTACGGAGCTTACCAGGAGAYGGAGGAAAGCCTTCTCCTAACTCCTTTTCTGAACTGGCGCAATGGAAAACCTTCTGTTTTCAAGCAAAACATAACCACTCTATACCTTGTAACTTGGGGGGCATGGAAATAGCAGCAATCGGTTGAAATCCTTGAGTAGTTGCTGGAACACTTCAATACAACTATCAGTCGTGGTCTTCTTGGATTGAGGTTGACCTGTTGCCTTTCACTGCCTATGACTATAGCTGCTGTTATGAGATGGAATAGAAAAATGGTCTGAAAAGCCTCCGAAATGCCTCTAACAAGGCACTGAAGAAGGAAAATGAGAGGAGATCAGAAAATAATTGGACATCTGGCTACTCCAGAGCAAGCGTGCACTGGTTCGTGCTCCTTTGCAGCCTCATCTCCACACTACATCCTTTCTTCAGTAGTAGGTGTTTTGAGTGTTTTCTTCTTCTCCCATGTCTAGGTTCACATCCTGCTATTTTCAGAGGCCAAACTGGTTGCACACCAGTGATCCTTAGCCGCAAGGACATGGGTACTGAACCTGACACATGGGTACTAATCTCAGCCCACCTTAGCAAACAGGCARCTGCCCTTGCCTTCTCTTGCTCCCACACATGCCCTCACGTGTGATCACTCATTGCAGTTCCTTGCCTTATTTCTTTTCTGTCTGAGACAGGAGTCACTTGATGCTTAAAACTATTGATAACATGGGTAGAGCCAAGGTGAAAGAGCTGGAAAGTGGTGATAAATGACTGTCATAAAAGAGCTATTTAATTTACCTCTACCCAGAGACTTCCTCTACCTTCTGGTTTTCCAGTTTCCTTAGAAACTAGGAGACTTGGGAATTTTGGTACTGATTAGAAAAAAAATTACAGTATTTCTCTGATTGTCTGCCTACTGAATGTAATGCATCAATATTGAGTTCAGGACCTTGCTTCATTCTATCAAAAAATATTACAATGCTCAAAAATCATTTGTTTGATCTTTTAATTCGGCTGCTAAAGTGAGCTTCAGAATAGGCGAAGATAATTTCTAGATTGCTGAAGAAGGAAATCTGTTTTAGAGGGCTGGAAAGTCATGTTTAAAACACTTCCCTCTTACAGATGGTGATATAAATGAGATTTTTTTTTTTTTCATTTCCATTTTGGAAATATTTCTACGGTTACTTCTATAAAGCTTCCACTCCAGGGTAATTCTCTCCTTACTGCCTTCAGATTTTTCATGTCCCCAGAATTTGTTTTATTTCATAGGTGGAAAGCTGAGAGCAAGTAGCAGTCTACACGTCTGTGGGCTGTGACAGCAGCGTCCTTCCCATGTCTCACCTGAGAAAAGAGTGAAAGCAGCTAATCTTGACATAAAATGCTGCAGAGTAGAATTAGTTAAAGCCAGAGTGAATGAGAATTTGAAAAGGGTTTAAATGGCTCCGAGTTTCAAACACATTAATTGAAATTCACAATATATTCCCATTCTGTTACGAAAGATCTGCCACCTTACACAAGCGCGCTAACTTCATACACTGATTTCTCAGAAGTGCTGTAATTTGTCTTGTGTTGTCAGCTATAATAATGCTCTTCATAAAAAGCCCAGTGCTAACCGGGTATGGTTCTGGGCTGGCGTTTCCAGCCCCCCGTACTCTCCATTACCCATCCAGAAACCCTGGCAGCGTGGGCAGACAGCAGGCAGCCCGGCAGGGATTTCACAGCCTTGGGATGCCAAAACCCACCTTCCTTCCCCACGACTCAAACCTGCACAACAGAGAGGGATAGATGAGAAAATACAAACGTTGCACACTTAACGTACAGCTAAAATAAGGACCAGGGACAATACAAGCAGCCTTTTAGCACTCTCAAATTACTGCCTTGCCCCAGAGCATTTCCAGGCCAGCAGCATGTAGCTGGTGTGTGAGCCCTGCCTGGGGAAGACGGCCAAGACACTGTTGGAGCAATACATGTTCCATGCTGGTGGCACAGCTTTACAGTTGCGTAACCGCAGCCTGCGTACCTCTGTCAGATTATTGTAATGATGCTGAAATTATTACTAACGCACCAAGCTGCCTCCCCATGCAGGGCACAATGTCTGGAACTGGCTCCAGCCCGACTGCAGGAGAGAGGACAAGACATACCCAAGCCGAGGCGCTGGAAATGAACGGCTCAGGTGCTGGAGAGTGTGGCAATCCCATGGCCCAGCTCCTTSTTCGCAACAGTGGTTTCATGCTACAGTGTAAATATAACGTTTTGGTAAAGAAGCTTGGGGACGCTGTCATTTACATAGCTAAAAGTTTTTTAGACACTTGGCTTTCTTCTGTCTGCATAAGTAGACATTTCTTTTAAATGACAATATGAAGAGAATCGAGTTTCTGTCTCGGGAATATGCAGATGCAGCATCTGCAACACCTGAAAGTGTTTATCTGGCAGGAGGGACTGAGCAGCAACGGCACAGTTCATGTGTGTTCATCACATGTTCCTGCAGAGATACCACCCCCCACGTTCCTACAAAGATACCCCCTTGCATCTGGGTATAACTCCGAGCCAGGGGCTGCAGCTGGAGTCCTCCCCCAAAACCACTATTTGTCTCCGTGTTGCTTGGTTTTGTTAACACGCTTTGTCATGAGATGCCCGAACTGATCTTTGCTGTATTTCTTAATTAAGACTAATCCAAATCTGCAATTCTACTTTGTTATGAAATATATTCTTTTAAGAGAATATTAGCTGAGAATTGTACCCCATTTTCAGGTAAGAAGCACTTGTTGTCTTTGGCGGGGGGAGGAAGAGCTGGTCTGGAGGAAACGTCTTTGTTCAGCCTCTTACTGCACACCCGTTCAATTACCTGTCATTTAAGGAGAAGAGCAGCCTTTCAGATCTGAAGTCACATAATCATTGCAAGAAATCTGTGGGGAGAAACTAAATACCTTGGGAATAGTTGCTGCTGGCCTCCTGTATGGTTTAAAGTGCTGAGGAGTGTCTGAGAGAGGTGTCAGCACAAAGATTAAGAGGAAATTTCCTGAGGCAAAATACTTGTGGGTCTTAAAATGTTTCCTTTGCTTTCAGAAAGTACACTTGTCCAAATGTTTCCCACATGGCCTGAAATACTAGTTTCTCTACAGACGGTATAATTTCATACCTGGCACCAGAGGGTAAAACACATTTCAGAAATGGGCAGGAGGAGGGAAGCTAACCTTGGAGTCGGGGCCTCTATAAATCCTGATGTTTTAGCTTAGAAAGTCTTCTGACTTTATGCTCCAGCGAGCACTATTTTAGGAACCTTTACTTACTTGTTTTTCTCTTTACCTTGGCTTCTTTGAAGTACCGTTATATCTATTTCAGCTTGCAATGTTATTTCTTTGTCACTACGGTAACATCAAAACAGATGTGCCAATCTCAGAGAAATGGAGGAGAGGTTATCAGCCAAACTGCTACTACAATGCAACTCTTTTTTTTTTTTTTTAATTTATTTTTATTTTTTAACTGTCATTTGGAGATCATCCCAGGAGAGGCACAACCCCCATCCACAAAGCCAAAGAGAATAAATCTAAGAAGATGCTATGGATAAATTGTTTTCTCTTTAAGCAAAGCGTATCTGTGCTGCTGACCGTCCTTCGTGCTGGGGACCTGAAATCCTCCCTGTCCTTGCAGTTAATATCTGGAGGTCGCATTGGTGGAGTAATGTCTGGAAGAATATCTTTGCCTGATAATTTCTGACACTATGAGCTGTGGTAGCCCTTCACTTGAACATTTTTATTGTGGGCCTGACCTCTCTCCTGCTTCGCAGAAAAAGGACTCCATTTTCCCACCCAACTTGAACATCTACACTCAAAACTTCCAAAGATAACTATTCMCAGCTTCTTGAAGCGTCATACTTTRGTATGCCCTTGTCTCTCTGGGTGCAAACAGGTCATCGGACCGGCAGTGGGAACTGCCTGGCTTGGTTAATGGCATGCTTGTCTATGTTGGCCATGCTGGAGTCTCACCACCCCTTCCCCAGCTCTTTCTTCCCCATTWGTAGGCTGGGGAAACAGGGCAAAATCAAAGATTTTGCTACCTCCTCCCACCATGGCAATAGCTGTGCTTCTCTCTAAGGCCAGTACAGGCATCTCGGCATGTCTCTGTTGGGCTTTGCTTCTCCTGGCCATGACCTGCCTGGCCAAATCCTGACCAAGCAGCAGTCATCTCCAGTCTTGTGCTAGCAACTTCTTCCATGCTGGACCCTAAAACTAAAAATTGGCTTTTTCTTCATAGTTGCCTAAAGAATTGCATCTCTTTCATTCCATCTTTTGCAGACCTATGATTCTTTTGCAAAGCATTTCAGTTAATAACTTACTAGAGGAGAAAGTAACGGTGTGAACAGCATGAAGGTCTAAGACTTGCTCCTCTCTGGCCTACCGGCGTGTGCAGGAGAGAAGCTACATACTGTATTGTCGCTCTATAAAGTCTTTTATGATCTTTTCAGTTTTGTGGCACAAATGTCTTGACTTGCTGTCTTGTATCTGACCAAAAAGCAATTTGTTTTGGCCTGCGGTTGCACTCAGAAATCCTTATCTGGAAGGATTGTATATTGTATGGTAGGAAGCTTCACATTAGAGCTTRGGATCGAATAGACTTTGTAGTCCTGTTTGCTTCCAGTACAGTAACTYGGTAGTCAGGGTGGTTTAGTTCTGGGTTGCAGTTTAACTTGTGAATCCCACAAAGGAAAGTTGCTTGACACCTGGTTTTATAACTTTAATATTAACAAGTCGGTTTGCAAATGAATCAATATTGTAAACAGGAGGGTAGTGGCATATTTTTCCCCCCAGTGCTTTTCCTGGCTATGTAATCCTTTGCCAGGCTGAATTAAGGCTTTTTTGGTTTAAGGGTATTAGCAGCCCAGTAATTAGTACCTTGCTGGGGTCACTAGAGGTCAGAGAAACAACCTTATCTATTTAGAAATCTACTATTTTTAACACTATTCCTTCATGCAGCTGAGCTTGCATGCTYTCCATGTCTTCCTTTTTTCACAACTATTTTTTATTTGCTCCCATTTTCTAATATTAGCAGCAATGCTGGAATAATAGAATGGAAAGTATTAATTTTCCCTGCAATAGTTGTGACTTATTAGTTTGGTCTTATTAAACTGATCATAAAYGAGACTCACCCTCTCCTAATGTGCTCAGTCTTTCTTTTCATTGAGACACTATTAACCAAACGCCAGCGAGTCCTGTTTGTTGCATGTCGCTCTTTAGGGAGAAATAAGATGTTCATCTTCATTGGTTTCTGAACAGTATAAACCCGCGCTGCCTCTTGCTTGGCTTGTGATCCCCAGTGCTGGAGTGATGTGGGGCAGGTTGTTCTTCACTCTTAAGCAACTCGTGCATAATCTCAGCAGGTTTTTGCTGTAATAACTTCATACAGCAAGCACTGCAGATCTCCGAGTCCTTGAAATAAATACTTTGGGAGAGCTTCAGAAATGGTTTGATTT
>JAYKAV010003166.1:674553-691104 GCA_035582835.1 Phoebastria nigripes | reverse complement strand
CCCACACCCATTTTGTATATAATATGGACTTACTGTTGCTACTCCTGCTAACTACCTAATATTTGTAATTGTACCTTAAATCAATGCAGTTGGAGAGATTTAGCATGCAGGACTATGGTTTGCTTTCTTTCTAAAGGGTTTGCAGTGGGGCTATTTTTTCTATTAAAAAAAAAAAAAACAAACCATCCAGAAGCATCCTAGTTACAATGACTCTGATGTTAAACTTCAAATGACTGAAATTCAGTAATAGCTTTTGAAAGTTTTCCATTCATTTTTTTTTTAATTGAACAAAGAGCAAAATTTAATTGGCAGCGCTGGATACCTAACAGCCAAGACAAAAGCACAAATAAAGGCCATACTGCGTGTGCCCAAATGAAGATGGAACAATGTAAAATACAAAATGCTTCAAATATTGTTATTGTGCAGCCACAGCCCACGGAGCTGCCTGCCTAGGGATGCTACCCCATGCTGCAAGTGCGTGTCAGTGTGCACATCGCTTCTGCTCCAAGTGCAGAGCAAAATCCTTGCCTGCCATAGGGAACGAAATCAGCAGAGAGCTGCCAGGGACTTCTATATGGTCCTGTATCTCCCAACCACACTTTGCTTGTAGGAATTAAATGCATCAATATGCAGACCACTCCTGGAGATGAAGGAAAAAGTAAGTCTTAACTCAAGTTCCCCTCCTGTCTGGAGAAAACAGCAAAATATGGACATAAAATTTCTGCAATGAGTTTTATTTATGGACTGCAGGCACCTTGCATGGTTTACACACTGTGTAAATCCCTCTGGATTTGAAATGAGCCATTTGTGTATCTGGATTAAGTCATTTGAATCTGCTTGTTGGGGAAAGTGCTTGTGAACTAAGCAGATCTCTTTAGCAGTACATAGGTTTTTCAAGGTATTTTCATTAATGAAGTTTGTGTTTGTGGAGATTTTGCTCCAACTCCAAGAAAATCGAATCAGTGTGTTAACTGTACAAAAAAAACCAAAGGTCTAAGCCTGAGGCTGAATAATAGATAATAATTCAAACAAACTACCTACTTATACATGTGCATGTCCAAGTCATGGTATTTCTACTTATTTGTGGGTTGAGAGGCTTTTTGAACTCTAAAAAGAAGCCATTGGCAGACTTGAGCTCTGCAGCCTGGACTTCGGGGTTGGTTTTCTAACATGGTTCTGGTTTAGGACTTGAAGTTTGGTTTGCCTGTTTCTACCAGTGACAATTCAAAAGCCTGTGGCAGGACACTGAAACAGTGTGCATTTTAATTGATTTACAGTGGGGAAATTAAAGAAAGGCCACAGCCAAACTCAAAACTGCAAAGCCTGAATAGTTTTAGAAAGAAGTTGAATAATGTAGTTGGCTGGAGAATTGCAAATCAAAGAATACTCCTCTGCAAGCCAGGAGCTTGCTCTGCGAGCAAGCAATGATTGAGTCCTTTGAATGGAAAGGTCCTAGAGAGAGACTGAGTCTTTGATAACATTACTTGATTTATTTCATAATTTTATGTGGTTTTTTTCTCTCATTCTGATGTAAAGCAACTTGAGGCATGATGGAGCATTATGGAAAGGGAGTCTGTATCCTGGGGCAGTGGACAAAGCAAGTTGTTTTTCTACATAAAAGTGCTATGCTTGCCTTTGACTAGCAAACACTGACTGCAGATGTCAAGTGTACTTTCTCATTCGTGGGAGCCACCTTCCCCGGGTGGACTGCAGAGGTGTATACAGCATGTAAGCTCATGTAAACTAAGGCAACGACAGGGCTGCAGCTGCCTGCACAAAATTCAGCTTTGCGTTACTTGCAGAGAAGCTTTCGTTTCCCATTAGACCATGATTTCATTGTAGGCTTCTTATTTTGAGTTAAGACCGACTGGAGAGTTCTGGGTAGCGTAGCAAGAAAGACTTCTAAAGAAAAATATAGCCTGTGGGTTAATGAAACTTCAAATCCTTGTGACAGCCTCTGGCAGTGCATAGTTAAAATACTTAATCCACCATTTACAAGCAGTGCTCTGCTGGGCAGTGCTTACTGCAGTGATCTTCAAGTCTTGACCTTATGGCATTCCTCCATGCTTCTACTCCCTTTCATAATTTCCTGTGCTCTTTCACCCCTTCCCTAGACCTCCGTGACCTTTGCTATTTCTTTATTCTTCGTTTCACGCTACTGCGTTCATCGGAGGTTCCCGTAAGCACTAGAGAAGAACAGTGCTTTAAACCCTCTTGTTTCAGAGTCCTTTAGCATGTACCTGAATCACATGCCCATTGGTAAATTCTTTATGATATATTTTTAAACGCACTGGAGACTGTCTTTACAAATTTTAGTCACAGCTATTCTGAAGTCTTCAACGCAGAAGGGCACTGTCCCAGGTGATACTGCTTCATTATACTGCCCTAAAATGAGTTTGCTCTCTCAAGAGCTACTCCGAAGTAGACTGTGGCTCTTGGGGTCAATGCGAGAGCCCATTTATCCCCTTAAAATATGTGCATGATTTTCAGAGGCATTCAGTTCCTCTGGGGGTTATGGCCAAGGTGCCTTGGATACTTAGTGAGGTTTTTCTAACAGTACCGGTGTCTTCCTGAGTGCCTTTAATATTCTGTTGTTTGATATGAACCATTTGGGTTTTGCTCCTCATTGCAGCTGATAGCTTAGCTGATAAATTGTGTGTGGTTTTTGTTTGTAACATTTATCCATGCACTCAAGGAAAACTATTCTGAGTCAATTTTATAATAAAGCTGAAGTAGATTTGATATCTCTTAACAAGACATCCAGGATGGGAAAATCAGCTGAGTTCTCCTTATTTCTCCATGCCCACACAGAGGAACCATAAAAGTGGTATAAAATGCAACAACGGGCTTGTAAAAGCCAACTGTTCAGTTCCTATGATTCACACGAGAAACCCGAGTGCTCTTCAGTTCACTGGAATGTAAAATAAAAGTTAGGTTGTGAGGACCTGGCTTGTGATTTGATCAAATACTGCCCAACCTCCAGGCACGAACACCTCCAGCAGAGTCCAGAAACCCTTGTCAAATGCTGAACTTCCCTATGAACCCAGCACGCTCAGGGTGGGCTTTGAAACAACCCAGCAGTGAAGCCCTGAGGACAGAGATGAGTGTTAGTCCAGGGTTATGGGTGTTGCCTGCAGGCATGTTGAGCTCACAGCTGGAGGTGAGATTGAAGCCCGGCAATGCTTCCACACTCTGCTTAAAATGAGGCCAAACCGGCAGGAATCAGTTCATCCTTTCAGGAGGTGAGAAGTTGGCCTTTTTGCTGAGAAGTGGCAGACCTGTATTAGGTTTAATTGCTGCTTCTTGCTGAAGGGATTCAAACTCTCTCCTCTTGCCTGTGATGGAAAGCAACAGCACCGGGCCCAGGAGCACCCCACCGCCATGGGGGCACATGGCTGGTGTGTGGCAAAGGGGACCTCTCGTGTCACCTCCCTTTCTGGTTGGGAAAACCTCAACAAATTCTTCCTCGGCATGCACTAGCCTCCCTTAGAGGAGGGCAGAGCATGTAGCTGTGAGAGAGAGGAGGGACGCTAAACTGGATTTCCTTCAGATGGAGGATGGGTCTGGATCCCATGAAGACACAACCCCAGGTTTCTGGGGATCTTCAAACCTGAAGATGCATGAACACTGGCACTCAGTACTACCACTTCTGTACTAGATGTCTAAGCCCTTCCCCCCCCAGTATATCTGAATATCCCCTTACTTTAGCATGGTTAATGCTCTCCTCCTTTTTTTTAGGAATGGTGCCAGAATTTCCGAATAGGAGTCCAGGTGTTTAGATGTGCAGAGGAGCTAGATATGTGGGAAACGAAACAGAAAACATTGTGTTAGGCAGAATAAATACGTTGTAAGGCTTACAAGCCTTGAGCTTTGAATTCTGGGAAAACCAGAATTAAAACCAAACTTTTTTGTTGGAGTTGTACACCATTTACTAGTTCATAAACCTGTTGGAAATATTTAATACTGCCTATAATATATTTGCCATATCTTAGCCTAAAACCACTTTTTTTTGAAAGTGGATCTTGTTTTAATTGATTGAGAGACTCTTTCCATCTGATCACATCACAGTGTTAGGCACCATTAGGTGCTGGGACGTTTTTACTGCTCAAAGGAAAAAAGATCACTGCCCCCTCCTGACACTGACAAATTGAGTCCTTTTATTTGTTAGACTTTCAACATAAGACTTGCCTGCCATTTCTATGAAGGAATGTACCGGCTTCAATATCTTCCTCTAAAAAGGATTTGGAGGAAGCAGCACCCCTGCAGGCAAATTCCCCATCGTTGATCAGCAAAGCACCTGCCACTGGGGGAGGAGGAGGAGACCCTGCCACGCTGCCCTGGACAAAAGCAGCCCTTACTGCACCATCTAAACATGTTTAAGTACATTCGTAGATATGTCCCACATTTGTTTATACATGTCTTGGTTTGGTGTGCTATGAAAACTAATTCATAAACGTTGAAAATGTGGAGGTTTTTTTCAGCCATAATTAAATCAGTTCCACTACGCTATCAGATCAGAGGGGTCTTCTTTTCTTTCAACCTGGGGAAATAAAACCATCCTTGGGCTTCAAGTGGTTCCACAGATGAGAATGAGAGTGCTCTTAGTCTTAATGAATGCTAACAAGTAGCTACAGCTGCTTGAGATTTACAAGAGAGGAAAATCTTGCAGACTAAATCCTTCTTCAAGATGCTTTATGACTTTCAGATGAACATATTTAGTCTTGAAATTCATCTTGGACAACAGTCCACGTAAACGAAGTATGTTTGTCTATATGTAAGATGGCTTTGCTTTTCAGAATTACCAGATAATGGTGTATATGTGAAAGAAGAGGGTTTCTGCATCCTTGTAAGGGCATGGTTGGCACTTCCTAGCTTCCTAGAGAAAAATTTGCTCTTTAAATTATTTTGGACACATGTAATAAATCAATATAAATGATGACATAAAACTCTGGGGTTTATTCTTGCAAGTCCATGCCAGGGAACATTTCTTGGAATAAGTGATGACATACTCTTCATCCCTCTTTAGAGAAAAGAGGATTATCTACAGAAAAGGTCAATGCCCTGTTCCCTGACTCTCCTTTGAAAAACATTTTGAGGAAAAACAAAGATGCTACCCTGTTCGGCTCCTTTCTTATACCTGAGTTTATTTACCTGCTGCACCCCTCTTTGATTAAGGACTTTGCTACTCTCTTACATCTTGTAGTTTCCTATCAGCCGTACCTGTGTTAACTGTGCTGCTTAGCAATAAKCTGCCTAAAAGTGTTTTCAAGTTGGGTTTCGTAAAAAAATGTCTGAATACTCACCCCAGAATTAACCAGAAGCTATAGGTCCTTTTCAGTAACCTTCTTGTTCTTTGGTTTCAATAATGGAAATTATTTCCAGATTAGAAATAGTCACCCTCTGGCTGCAGTAAAATAATTTGAATGCGCACTTGCTTGCAGGATACTTTGACATCTGTGGGCATATTTCATTCATTATCTCATATTAAACCTAGAGGTGCTATTAAAATCCAATATACTGTGCAACAGTTTTGATCTGCAGGGAGCACTGTGCTATTCGTAACAGAAGTGACTGCAAATAGCATTTAAAACTTAACTGAGGTGTCCATTTAAATACTGTTTTGAATGATATCCCTTCGTGTTGTTTTCTCTCCCGTGCAAAGTTTCATTTCCAGAGGATTGTTGCAAAAATAAAACAACCTTATTTCAAAATCTAGGAACTGTGGTCGCTTGAGCATGTCTCAACTTATAAGGCCAGGACTGAGGGAAGCAGAGTAAAGGGAGAGACGGTGGTAAGTAACTACCAAGATGGTATCAGTGAGCAAAGGGGGCCCTATTTATCTTCTCATATTCATGAAAGACAAATGAAGATGGATGAATATGGGTTGTCAGTTTTCTTCTCGTCCGCCTCTACAGCTATATTGCAGGTAACATGCCATGCTGGTAAAATGGCAATTTATGGGCTGAGAAACCTTCTTTATAAATTAGAAACTGCTACTTGAGAGGTCTGTTTTGTCAAGCTGCTCGAACTTTACAGACATCCACAGCCACCAGCAGGTTTATTCCTGTGCGTACTTCAGTGCGGTTTCTGTTTTGTTTTCCCTTTGCTGGTTGGGGATTTGATAGTAGCATCAAAGCTAACACATAACTTGTGGTATATAGCATGACCCTTTTCATTCAGCTTCTTTTGCTGCTGTTTCTCCCCGCAGACAGACTGTTAAATCTGATGAATACGTGGGTTTGTTCTTAAAAGCTTGTTTCTTACTCTCAGCTTGCTGGGAAAACATCCCCTTAAAATACTGGTGCGAAGGCTGCGGGCCAGCTGGCCCGGGCAAGCGCCGTGTCCCTTTCGTGCTTCTGGTCCTGCCTGCCTGCACAGGGGATGGCAGCAACAGCATCTGGATGATAGAAATATCAGGGCTTTTTATTTTACATTGCAAACCCTAAAGTGTTCTCTAATATATGCTGGAAGGTACCTGGGTGCAGCTTGATGAGGGAAGGGTGAGAATGGGACCTGCTGCTTTCCACAGAGTTCAAAGTCTTTGGAAGATACTACACCTACTTACAGAACTCTTCCAGTTCTCCAAGGAAACCGTGGTCTGTAAACTGAGCACCTAAACTGCTCATTTGAAACTCAAAGTGAATTCCTATGGCTATAATGCGGTTAAATTCAGGACCATAGTCTTAAAATATGCAACCTTAGTCCTGGAAGTTTTGCACCATGTGGCAGAACAGGGATCACGTCTGTGGTTCCTGCATTTCCCAGACCTTGACCACAGTCTTAACCACAAGCTCTTTGTCTCTGATTTAGACACAAAAGTAGAGACTTCTTCACCACATCCCAAAGGGTAGAAATCACACATGTGCAAAATTCAAAGAAAACTAAGCCCTTACCTTAGGTTCTCCAATTCAGGGGCATTTGTGAGGTTCCAGATTTAGCCACCTACCGGGAAGTGRAGGTTTGCTTCTTAAAAATGTGAGTCATCTCTTTGCTGAGAAAGAAGATAGGCAGGTTTCAATCTTTCTCACTCAGCACTGAAATGTGTTTTATTTTACAACCATAATGGGTCATGTTGCAATAAYTTCATAGTTCTGTGGCAATACATTGTCTTTTTTCTGTTACGGCCATGTGACATCGACCACGGCATTGCTCGTGTTTCAGTACTGTCAAAACAAGGCAGAGGCTACCTCTACAAAAGGGAGAGAAAAAATGACTGATAAATGTTGTTTATGTATTAGTTTCATCATGCTGCATCGAACACATTTTCATGATTGAGCTGTAGAAAAATGAGCAAGTTGGGAAATTGAGAAATAGAGGGCATTTGTTGTTTTTGTTTCTCCTGTACAGAGGGAAATGGATGGGGAAGACTGCCCAATAATAGTGTCTGCAAAAGTCTTCTGCCCAGATATTCCTGAGCTGTGATGCAGACAAGATTTACTACGAGAGCCTGATGAGCACATCTGATCTTCATTCATATCATCTCTGTTGAGCATGGTCATGCTGTGATCTTCTAAATAAATAGGTCTTTTTGGGTAGCCCCAATGTATTTATAATGCAACAGTGATCTAGCTCTGATAATAATAGTTATATATAAATACTAGTGAAGATCTTGACCATGGTTAATTTGCAATGTTTATAACTTTGCTTACAGGTTTTCCAAGGATGGCACTACTATAACTGATTTACTAATTGCTGTGCTTAAGCACTTGTGCTTTTTTATTCAGCGGTGTATCAGTATTGCAGTAACTATTTGATGCAAAGGTGCCTGATTCTCAGTACTGTTAGATTAGTTCAATGTAGGTATTCTTGGATTTGTTTTGATTTTGTTTGCTTCCCCCAAAAGATGCAAAAGGGTCTGGAGAACTTGATGGTTGAAGCAAAAATTGCTCTTGGCGCTCTCTAATCCGTGTTATCTTGTCTTTAAATGGAGGGGGGGAAAGGAAGTTGAGATTAGTGAGGATATTTTGATCCCCATCAGTTTCCCCTTAGAGGATAAACATGAAAAGATCTCCATTATTGTCATGTTAATTTGTTCAAAACACGATCCAAAGCCCACTCAAGTCAATGAAAGTTCCTATTCTTTCCTATTTTCAATTACTTTGGTAAAGCCAGCAGAACTGTTTTTCCCAACACAGAAAGATACAGCAGCTCACCCCCTGGCAAAGGAAGTTTTCAGTCACTATGCTGTAACATGCTTCTCTCGGAAAGAATCAAAAGTCACATTAAGGTTTGGGAAGAGGCTTGAAATGGCAGTTTAAAATGCTGGCAAGTGATTAATTGAGCTACTGCAAAGTTAGAGATGATACRGCGGTAGGAGGTTCCCATCTGGACCGATACCATTAGAGATGTACACCTACTCCGTGTGCATCCCCTGTGTCATCTGTGAGCTTTGCTAGCTCTTCTATTTGTTCAGTTGCCAGAGTAACTTTTTTTTTTTTGAGGGATGGGATTATGGAATCTTTGAAAAATTCATCTATTGCCTTGGTAACAAATTTTAAGTTGTCGTTTTATTACATTTGATGTATGTGTTGACAGAAAGAAAGAATTTTCTCCTTGACTTGTTCCAGCACAGGTTGTTGAAGTCTTTCTTGCACAGGATAATGGTGTGCATAGACCAACAATTTGCATGTATTACCCACYTGCCTTTATTTTGAATAGGATTTATTATTTATTTATTTAAAAAGAAGAATAAAAATGTACACACTAATGTCTGCATAGATGCTAATTAGAGGTATGGATGTGATGGAACATTATTTTTTAAAGTTGTATTAGTCCTGTAAGACAACATTGACTCTTTGTGGATAATTTATTAGTTCCTAATGTGCCTTTCTTCAACCTCCTGCTATATTGGGTTCAACAAACTTCCCAGTGCAATCCTTCAGCTGTCTTCATCAGACCTCCTGAATGCTTTGGTCCTGGATTGTACGCTGGTTCTAGACATTTGGCCCTATATTTTACATCGCTTCCCACTTTGTGCTGCAGTCTACACAAGTGGGGTCTAAGAGTGGACATGGATTGCTGTTTCCAGTCCCAGCTTTCAGCTTGTTCGCTTGCACTGGTATAAGCTACGCTGTGTTGGGCTGGAGGTCCAGCCAGCCCAGTTGCCTGCCCATTCCTTTAGTCATTGATCATGCAGGAGCTCTTGCCTACTCTTGTTCATCCTTGCTGCCTTTCTCTAAACCTTTTCCAGTACTACGTCCTTTGTTTTTGAGATGTAGCGTATCTAACCTGTATAGGCAAGCCATGGATTTATATGTCATTGGATTATATTCTGTCATCTCTATTCTTTTCCTTTATTATTCTTTTTTCTTTGCCCAACATTTGATTAGCTGTTCTGACAGCTGTTGAGCACTGAGCGGAAAACGCTGAAGTCTCAGTCTGAGTCAATTCAGTGTACCTAATTTCAAATGCGAAACAGGGATCATTTTTCGAGTATGCATCACTTCTCATTTCAGTATGTTACTATTCCGAACAGCACACGTCCCCATGGAACGGTAATGGTAACCCCCATCCTTTGCAAGATCCGATCACTAACTCCTACCATAGGTTCCTGCCTTACATATGTTATCAGTGCCAGACCCTCCCTTATGCCACAGCTATGTGACTTCCTTAAAAGCCTGAGCTGGGGAACTTTGTAAAAGCTTCTTGGAAATTCAAGAAGACTCCATAATCGGGACAACGTGGTCTTTGTTAGCCTGAACACAGGTATAATGAGGTGTACAGCTTACTGTGCTGCTGATCGTGTGAATTGTCTGTTGCGCATGTATGGTCACAGAAATTGAGTATTCACAGTCAAGTACATTTCATGGATCATCTAACGTGATCGCTCAAGGCTTCTCACAGACTCTAGGGCTGGCCCTGTGACACTGCTTCGTTTCATATTGCAGTGTGGTTCATGGTGAGGTGCAACGAAAACTCCAGATAACAGAAGTCCTAGCTCTGCAGGGAGTGTCTAAATGTAAACTCGCATGRATAGCTAGGTACCATTTTAGGAAACACTTTTTGTAGCGTAAATCACATAACTCTGCATTTGCCATGTGACACTACTGTCCTGTTGCCTCTTCTCTTTGAAGTTTGACTGTTTTCCCAGCTATAGTCTATTCTAGCTGGGAAATTGCTGCCAAAAGCCACTGTTAGAACAGCTTCTGTTGAAGCATTTGGCAATGGTGCAATGAAAGAATTCACTTGATTTGCTAATTTTCTTTGGGTGACTGAATATGAACCCATGATTTCTTGGCACTTTACATGAAAAGCTTTTTTTTCTTCTCCTTGCCATGACATCTCATATATGAAATCCTCAGATTCAGTAAGGAGGACAGAAACACTCGACATACTTAGAGCATGGGCAGATGAAGGCAATGTCTAGACCGAACTCCAAAGTCCTTAGGAAATTAAGCTGTAGTTTTATTATATTTAGTGATTTTCTTTGAAGTTCCTATAATTAGGATATCATCCATCTTTCTGCGGCTTTATTGGCATTGACAGCTTCCTTGGGGCTGTAGACAGGCCAAGCACCAGTGCGTTGATGTATTGCCCTATTCTGCAAAAGTCTGTGAGCGTTTCCCTTCGCTTTCGTTTCTCTACACTGAATGACACTTTTCTTCTCAAACAGTCCCATTTGGCAGATGGGAGCAAGGGGAGATGAATCTGATCCTTAACATGTAAAAACATACATGAAAACAAACAGTCTAAATAACCCAGAGTTAATTGGGTCACCACTGCAGGATCTCCAACATAGTGAAAGGTCCCTCAGGAGAAGCTGTCACAACACAGGGCACTTTGCTGCAGGAGCAATGATCTGCAGAGACCACTCGCATCTTCAGAGAGCACCTGGGAAAGCACAGGAAGATTTTTTTTTTTTAGGGCTTCACAGGTGTTTTTTTTTTCTTTTTTAAAATTTTCTTTAAATAGGGAAAACTTAAATATGACAGAGGTTAAACCACCTTCTTTAAATATATCAAAGTAGTTGTGAAAAATTTCCTCAAACAAATAATGTGTTCTAGAGTAAATTGTTCCTTTAAATGATATTATGCAAGAAATAATGTATGACATCAGAAGTATATACATACAGCATGGATAATCATAAGGAAAATCTGTCAGACGAATCCTAAAGCTGGTCAGAAACTTTGGAAACATGGAAAATTATTTGACTTTTTTTTACTTTTTGATCACCTGCAAAACCAAACCAAAACAAAGAACAGGGGAGACAAGGGTTGGTGATGTTTCCAAACAATAATCTCTTGGTTTGGGATAGTTTCAGAAAATTTCTAAAATGTTGGAAATTAAGCTTTGATTTCCTCCTCCCCCCCCCCAAGAAAAGCAGGCATTTCTTCATCAGAAAAGATTACTTCAGCACTGGAAAATGCATACAAATGGCAGAGTAATACAACTCCACTGTGCATCTGTATCTTCCTATATGGATATTTGTTGTTGAATGAAGTTCACTTTTAATTACGCACAGCTTTCTTCTGCACTGCTGACTTCTAGAATTGCTCTTTGCCCTAGAAGTTTAAATCTGAATATACTAGTATTCACTCTAATATGTCTGATGCTTATTCTGGGGCTTTAGTATGTAGAAGTAGATGAAAAATACTTCTTAGAGTGCCATTAATCTCCACAATCACTCTGTGTTTTCCTAGGATTTTTTCTTAATCTATTTCTTTCATCATATAGAAATCTGCAGTCCAGAAAATGTTGATATTCATTCCAGAATATTTACTTCCCCACTATGAAAAATAGTTTTTTTTCAGAGCCTATCTGAAGCTGAAAAACCTGCTCCCATTGCGTATGGAGTTGGTGGTCAGGTTAAACGTAGCAGTCTTTGACATGGAAACGGAGCTTGTCTGGATTTGGCTTCTGAGGGAGCATCCTTTTCTTTAAAGTTTTGGATGAAGAGTGGGAGAAACCACCCCTCCCGTGGTCACGGATGTATTCTCTCTTTCCGATATCTGGGAGATAATTAACCATGTTAGGAAAATAATTTTGAGCGATACTGTTTAATTCTTATTTGGAATATTTGCTCGTACCTTATTGATCAATAGCTAACACAATGTTTTTACCTTTACTTTGAAGACTGGACTACATAAATCCCACTTTCTCTTTGAGTCTGTATTTCTAACCACTATTAATCAATAGCTTTGGTAGCTCTGCACTGTTCACACCAGCAGCTCTGATTAAGTGGCTTTGAACATCTTCTAGACTCGCATGCCTCTGAGCTTTTTTTTTTTTTAGTTGTTTTGGCAATTTACCTCTTCTAATATTGGGAACAAGCCAAGAAACCTTTTCCAGTGGTCATGTATAAGGAACCCACCACTCTGTGCTGTACCCCTTGTGCTCGTTTCCAGGATGTCCACAGAGTCAGGGTATCGATTAGAGCACCTAAAATTAACGTGCAATTTGGGTAATGCTTTCTCTTTGGTTTTTGTGTCTGAGAAGGAGATGAAATATAGTGTTGTCTTTGCGTGTACAGTTAAGTCAGTTCTCTCTCTTCCCCCTTTCTTTTTCACTCTCCCCTTCAAAGGAAAACAAAACAGAAAAGAAGGGGGGGGGGGGAAGAAAAGGCAAGGTTGGCAGCGCAGCCTAGGAAGGAGGCTGCTGCCCTCTGATGGTTCCCGAGGCGAATAACCAGGAGGAAAGTGGTTAATGAGCAGCTGAGAGGATCCCCCTTATTTTCTAGCAAAGGTCTCATGCCAGGCACAGGAGCAGAACCCAGCTGTTTGACTGAACAGGCTGAGCAGGAAAAGATAACTCTGAATGTCCTGAACTATTGCAGAGAATGCTCTTTTGTGGGATTTAATTTCCTCATTTTTCAGTTCCTTTTCTTGTAAGAGGTCATTTTGATGTGGTTTGACCACCACAGGTAACTGCGCTCCTCCAGCAGCAGAAGCCTATTAATGCCTGGAGTTCCTTGCTCTGGGATAACTGGGTGCATCAGGATTGCTTATAGAAATATTTGTCACCACCACCTATAACCTGTTGCCTAGAAAGGTGAGTTTTCAGTCATCTCTTCAATGTTCAAAGATTTGCAGCTGCTTTATTAAACAAATAAAGAAAAAAGAAAAGACGACCAGGCTGTGATCTATCAAAGAGCCTAGACGTGTGTGCAACCCCGCAGCGTCTGAGCAGAGCCATTGCCCTTGGTGTTAAACAACTTGCCCGGCAGTGTTGAAGCCTCTGCCGCTCCGTCCCCACAGGCAGRTCTCCTCCTTTGCCCTTCGGTAGGATAGGGTAAAGTTTTAGCCTTAGCAAAATGTGCGGGGAGAAGAGCTGTAGATGTTTTTAATCGCTGTGCACAGCTGACTGGGCTCAGCTTGGGGCTGTGCCCCTCGAGGGGAGTGCTGCGGAGAGCAGGAAGGTCTCTCTCGCTGCCTGGTTGGATTCTGTTTTAAAAGCAGACTTTTTTCCTTTGAACTAAGTTTTGACACTGATCCCATCTCACTTTGAAAAGGCCTCCATCCCTATTACCTAGCTAAGACAACGTGCACATGCCAGATCCTTGCTTCTGGCTTTCTCCTGGGAAGCTGCCCTGGCCGAGTACTGCTCTGCAGTGATAATATGAGGAGGTACCACAATATCCCCTCCAAAAGAAAACTTTAAAGAGATCCTCATTGAACGCCATTGCGATTCTTACTGAGATTGCTTTTAAAAGATAAATGAGTAGATGGGAGAGAGATGGGATGATGCCTGAAATGTGACTACTAGCTTGTGCCCACTCTTTAGAAGACTGAATGAGAAGCTCACCTAGAAGCATTGATGAGAAAAATTATCTGGAAAGAGGGCACTTAAACTGAGGATAAAAGATTTGTTTCTGTCCTTGCAGTAGATTTTTCCAACCAGGGATTTCTCTGGGATGTTTCTGCACTAGTGCTCCCTTCCAGAACAACCTCCCACCCCCTGAGGTATCGCACGAAACCCAGTGTGCATCCCATGCCATGCTCTGTGTGCTCCTCAAGGCACCTGTAGGAAGTATTTATCTGGTGGAAATGCTGCCAGCAAAACATCCCAACGAAACCATGTTCCAGCTGTGGGACAAAAGATACCTCATAAAGTTGTAAGTTCTCAGGACATTGTTGGGAGCAAGTGTTAGAGCTTCTCGTGCATGAAGCTTTGGCCATCACCTGTTGACGTGGGACTTGCCTCTCCCTGGAAAGGGGGAAACTCATCAGAGATTTGACTTCTGGGGACTCTGTTACTCATAAACGGAGCAGCGTTAATGTGTGCTTCACCAGCAATGCTAAAATTGTTGAAATTCTTTACCTAAGAACCCCAAATTTTAGCTCAGGCTAACAAATGCATTGGCTGGAACGTGGCCGCCATGAGGTAGGGCACCGCTGCAGCTCCCATCGCAGTTACAGGCACGCCGTACGCTGGCTCGCAGAGCCTCCTGCGCTCTCCCAGCATCAGCGTTTCCAGTGTCAGCTTCTTTCCAGTGTCAGCTTCTCAGCTTTTTAAACTAAGTCACAGTTTTAAAGCAAAGGTTTTAACAGGTGAGAGGTGGAAGGGCAGGCGGGAGCTGTTGATCGGCACATTTCAAAGGCACTGGCAGTGCGCGTGCTTTCCCAACTTGCATCGTACCTCTGCATTTTTCCGAGMGCGTGACAAAACGGATAGCACCATTTTACGCAATGTAGTTTTACGGCAGGCAGGAGTGTTAGGTGGGCTCAGGCAAAGGAAGGTACTTGAGTAGTAAAAAGTACATCTGCTAAGTCAGTGAATATTGGAAACCTGGTACAGYGTAGGTCTGTCTTATGAGAGTAAAATGCTCACGTGTGTGCCGCTCTAAAGCTCTCCTGTACATTTTCATGTCRTAATTCCTTGAGCTGCCTTATGTTTGAGTAGCTGTCCCACTTAAAGAAAGGACACTCGGAGAAAAAGCTGCAGYCCTGGACTTTGCACCCAGTCAATGTGACAAAAGCTAATGTCACGGGGTGGGGGACACTGCCGCGCTGTCCCGTGGTGATCCTGGCCTCAGGCTCTCCTCCCTTTCATCCACCATCCAAACCTGCCACAGGGCTGTAAGAGTAATATTTATTTTTATTTCTCTGATACTCCTATAATAAAAATCATTACTGTGTCGGCGATACTGCTCTTGATTTAGAACATTGATTGTGAATTCTGGCAGTTCTCCTACCAGCAGAGATTTTTAAATAGCAGGAGCTGGATGACTCTTTAGCAGAATAGCTCCTGGGGGACAGGGATTGGTTTTATTGACTGAGTCTCTTTGCCTGTGGGCAACAGCAAAGCTGCGCTGGCTCTTTTTTCTGTAATTGTGAAGTTAACTAGCTTCTGCCGTGCTGTCAAGTAGATATGCCTACATGAAAAATTATTGCATTTGCCTGCTGTGAGGTTTGCAATGTGTCTTATTAAATGTTTCAGCTGCTGCTAAACATTAAGGTAACTGATAGTTTACTGGGCATTGAGGATCTTCGGTGTTTTCAAAGAAAAAGCTGCCTTTATTCAGCATTTCTACAGTTGTTGAATTTGGTGTAAAATTTGGTGTGAAACTTTTCAAGTGAACCATAAAGCTAAAATAGATCTTGCATAAATAGGAACCAGAGCTTCTGAGGTGGGAATGTATTATCAAATAATGCTATATATGACTATTTTAAAATACGTTAGTTCCATCATGATCACTTTAGTAGAAGCATCCAAGTGAATTATTTAGCCAGAGCAAAATAAGTCACTTATTTAGTCAGAGCAACCGTTATGGTTAGGTCAGTGTGGATTGGGAGTGAGGGGCTGCCCTGGATTTCTCCTTCAGGGGAAAAAGAAGGAAAAGAGCCACTTTATGCCCATGGGAGGGGGGAGCAGAGGGGAGCTGCTGGCTGCCTTGCTGGATAATCCTCCTCTTGTTCCTCTCCAGCTGCCGAACTCCTGGCAGGGCTTTGCAATAGCGGCAGCGAGTCATGGGTTCCCAAGCGTGTTGCAAACACAGAATTCATCCCGCTCAGCTCTGTGCGTGCAGTGCCAAGGGTGCTGGAAACCCCCGGCTGGAGGGCTCAGCTCTCCACCGAGGTGGGTGGTGGGTGGTGCTGCCCAAAATCGCGCGCCGGTGCAGGACTCCAGCTCAGTTTTCTGTGTTTCCTAGCCACCTTCAGACCTGAGGTGCAAGGCAAGGGAGCATGTTGCACGCATCCTGCCTCGGAGCTGGGACCACAGCTGCGGGAGGGAGGATTCATCTTTCAGCTGGTTTCAGCCTGGATCCTTCCCTTGACCTGATCAGACACAGTTCCTGGTGAAAAGCACCGCACTTCAACTACTGGCAAGTGATGAATGTGTAAAATTACCCCGGGTTTAGATAAGATGGGAGCTTGATTTTTCTTTCAAGAGTACATCAAGCTGACAGTGCAAGCTTTTTTCCTTTTTACCTAAGGGTAAACTGCCAGAATTTGTCCTCATTAAGAGAATAAGTGTACCGAACACAGCTCCATTCATTTCAAAGGCTGTCTGGTAGGCAAGAGCCAGACCAATTCCTTTTTGATATCCTAAAAGCTAAATACAAGGTTGGATTATGTTGCATCCTTTCTTTTTTTTTTTTTTTTTTTTTTTTTT
>JAYKAV010003166.1:654485-674538 GCA_035582835.1 Phoebastria nigripes | reverse complement strand
TTTTTTTTTTTTTTTTTCCTTCCTTCTTTCTCTTTTTTTTTTTCTTCCTCTGGTAGAAGCAGCTGTAACGCAGATGCACAATCCCTTCTTACCGAGCTTTTGATTCAGGGAATGGATACCTGAACTGTTTGGCTTCCTGTTTTGTTCATCCCAAGTATTTGCCTGCCAGGGCCAGCCCTGTCCTGGATGGCTCCTGGGCAGTCTGCTCTCTTCTCGGGAGGCAGGTAATTCCAGAGCTCTCATATTTTGTAATTTAACTTGGAGCAGGTGCTTCAAATCCAGGCAGTTACCTGGTAACTGACCTTTTTGTGGCCTCATTATAAAATATAACAATCCCCATGGCACACAGCACTGTGCTACCACTTTACAGAGCTGTCGTGGCATTCTGGGGGAAAAGAGGGAGCAAAGTTTGCGATGATTTTCTGCGTTCTCCTCTCCTCCTTGCCTTGCATCGCTTGCCTCTCACAGTTGCTCTCCCCGTGCTTCCCCTGCAGCCTGGCCGAGGTTGGGTGAGTTCATCCGTGCAGGGATGCGAGCGGCCGCTCCTCGGGGCACCGGGGCTCGGTACCGCGGGAAGCTGCCGCCTTCCTCGGCCTCATCGCCACCTGCTAAAGCTCCATCAGCAACATCTGCCAAGCCGACACCGTTGTATGAAGCAGAAAGTATGTAGCATAGGGCAGAGAGGATCATTTTGAGCTTGAGAAGGAAAGACTTGTCTTTGATTTGAAATAAAACATTCAGGCTAAGAATATTAGGGTAGCCTTGTTAGCCACCTACAACTTTACTATCTAAATTTGATATTTTTTTTTTTTTTTGTGTTGTGATGATTTTGATCTGTAGCTCACATCAAAGCAGGTGAGCTCTTACTACTTAGTGACTTTCTGGCGACGCGTGTCTCCGCAGCTTCGCAGCCGTGCATGTCAGCAGGCAAGCATAAGGTCCCTTGAGACTTCCAGACTGATTTTTAACAGAGCCAGGTGGTTCAAACAGGCACACGAAAGCAGGAATGGTTTTTTTCCTGTCTCTTCCATGGCAATTAGTACTTCAGTGCAATAGAAATGCCCAAGCAATGGTAAGCCACTGCTTTTCGAAGCAGGAGCCCCTGCTCCTCCGGTATTATTCTATTACGATGAATTTATTTCTCTGCGAGCAAGTGATATAAGTGTAATTGTATTGTGTGATGGATGCTGGCTGAGTGTAACAGTGACAGATGCGTGCTGAAACTGTGTGAAAATTTTTGCAGCCAAAGCAAAACTGGCAAATGTTTGGCTTTCCGCCAGCTTAGCTCGCGGGTGCACGGTATCTGACAGTTTAACTGCAATGTTTACAGCACTGAAAAGCAGTTCTAGGCATGGTTCTTGTCAGCAGTGGAGAGCAGATAACATCTCTTATTTTGCTGACCTATGCCGCCCCTCAAGTCTTAGAAATCTTTTTTTTTTTTTTTTTTTTTTCCCCACTCTGCCCTCATCATACTTCTAGTCAAATGCTTAAGCAGGATGGAAAAGCCCTCTGCCCTGATTCCTTTGAAAGAGCACAGCTGCATAAAGTATTGGGCACTTTAATCCTGAAACTTTATTTTTGACATAAGTAGTGAGAAGTCACCTCTAGTATCTTCTCATCCCTTCTTCAGAAATGCTTTTTCTTCCTCCACGAGCATCTCTTGCATCATAGGACAGCTATCAAGCATGACTGTGAAAATCATTTTGTAAAGGACAATGATGCGATGAAAAAAATTGCTCGCCTAGCTGCAGAGGTGAGGAGCAAAGGAGCAGAAGGTGCTGACCGCCGTTTTGCACGGTGTGCTTCTCCTGGGGCACGTGCACTAAGTGTGATTTTGCGCGATGGCATCTGTCGCAAGGTCGCATTCTTCTGGTAACCTTCCCTTGGGGGGGCAGGAAGGGAGCTCCCCACTTCTGAGCAGTTCTACAGTTGTGTGTCTTTGTGTGCGTATTAAATACTCATTAAACCGGGCATAGGGATGGTATTGGCCATAAATCATCACTAATGAAGCCTGCTATTTGGCTTTTGTGTCGGGGCAAAATGACAGTCTGGTGTAGCGGGTGGGAAAGTGAATGGCCGCGCCTGCTCAAGGTGCGGCTTTGCCGTTTGCTGTCAAGAGTAATCGAGGGTCTATAAATAGCCTGAAACAGGATTTTGCTAATGTTTCCACAAATCAATAACTTGCAGATACTGGGCTCCTGTGCTGTCTTCTGTAGGCCATGGCCCATCCTCTTGGTGCTGCTGCCCTCTCTGCCACCCCAGCCATGGACAAAAGCGTTGAGCGAAGGAAGCATGGACAGGGTCAGTGCTGTTGCTATTGGGAGGTTTGATGTGAAGGCGACCGACCGCAAGTGAATTTGTCCAAGTGCTCACACTCCTGTTCGTGAACAGGAGCCTGCAAGCCTGCCCGCGGTCACTGAGGCAGTGCCATAGGGACCTGTGGGAGATGATCCCTAAGCAGGGAAAGGACAGCGGTAAGAATTGCAGGACAAAACGAAGCACCGATACCTTAGTGACCATTTCTCATCATCCCCAGGGTTCCTGGTGTTCGCACTATTTCTGCCCCTTGAGATCCCAAATTACATACTCAACCAAAACAATGTCTCTGATCTTCCTGTTCAGACCCAAAGGGCGAAGCAGAAATGCGTTCACAGGTGCCGATGTTGGTGCACCCCTGCCGGGGCGGCCACCGCGGGTCTGTCCTGTGGTCCAGAAAATTCCAGAAAGCGGAGGTGGGAACCAGCCCCTCTGCCCTGCATGGGCAAGAGAGCGGCAGTCCTCTTGGAATGGCAGTGGTACAGAGAGGAGGAACCCTTCTAGGAGCATGTTTTCACAGCGATCCCTCCGGGGAAAAGCAGAGCCGTAAGGTGCATGAGGTCCATTCCTACAGGACGGTGCTGGCATCATGCGCTTTGGGCCATATCTACTCGGAGGTGTTTAGGCAGCACGTTTACCAATGATAACTTATAAGCATTACACTAATACCTAACATAAAGATAAAATCAAATTGCTTTGATGACATAATAGGCTATTTTGTTAATTGAACTATACACACAGCTTCAGTTTGAATGGAAATGATCAGCCATGATTGTCCACATTTAAATAGTCGTTTTCCTTTACAACTTCTTTTCAGTGGCATCCTTAAAACAGAATGACATCTTTTGGTGCATTTTCAATGGGTCTTTCCTGTTCTTTCTTCTTAGAATATCTTGCATGGTCATAGAAATATATGATGATGATAGAAGCAATGTTCAGAAAAAAGATGAGCAGCATGATCCAATATGAATATCCATAAGTGTGTGCAGATTTGGTATGTGTCTGCAGAAAAGAAAAACATCCACGGGCCAATTCTACAGACAGGCCGTTTTCTTCTATGTTCACAGGAAAAAGTATCATGGCTATAAGCACGAAGGTTCCTAGAAAATATAAATACAAATGTTAGAGGTGGAACTGTAGTATTATTTATGTATATACTTGTAAACAGTCTACTTAAATTGGTTAGAATACCTGGACTAGGACAAAGATTAATCTAATATTTTCCATTAGTAAAATATGAGGGCATTTAAAGAATTTTTGTCCCACCTAATAGTATCTGCTAGGTGTTTTGACATTGGTAACTATATCTTCTGCTAAAATTAATGGATTCTCACTGACTATTCCTAGATAAGGCCATTTACTATAATTATTTTTCATTGAATTTAGCACTGATGAGTATAATATATTCACCCCTTGGGTGGTCTGCAGAATGCCTATTTGATATGAGCCCAAATTCATAGGATGTGCAGTATCACAACTGGATAAAACCCTGAGCAACCTGGTCTGCATTCAGGGTTGGCCCAGCTTTGCTCAAGAGCTTAGGCTTAGAGACCTCACGTTCTTTCCAACCCGAAACGACTCTGTGATGAGCCAAAATGAGATGTCTTGCAGATCTGTTAGATCTGTATCTATGTCCTATAGCCTTCTGAATATAAGTGGAGTTCAGTTACTTTGACATTTAGCTAAATAATACTTTTACATCTCTGCTTTCACAGTGCTAACAGAGGTATAATCTCTGAACATTGGTGAAAATATTTCTATTCCTTCCCTCTAGGTACACCATCCTACAGATGGTCCTTCTGAAACAGGTTCAGGTTTTTGCAGGAGGACACTGGACTTTCAGGTCATCTTGTAGGAGAATTAGGAACCTTCAAGATACACTCACACATCACATGATGCGTGATTTTTCATAAAAATATGCCCACGGCAAAATAGACTTCCAGGTCATAGCACTTACAGGGCTGTAAAAAGTCCCCACAATCCTCAGTCGACATGGGGGTTTACCTTCTCACTAATATTTATTTTGGCAAGCCCATGGTCCTTTCATTTCAGGTCAAAGATTCAGGCTGCATAACAGGTGCTGGGCTCAGCAAACGAACTTTCTCATGTGGTAAGACGATGATCTGGTTGTCTCAAAAGTTGAATAATTGTCTAATCTAGGCTTTTGCTCACTTTTCTTATTGTGTTTCAAGCTATCCACAGCTGTTTCAGCATCTATCTTTTTACACTGTGTTAGCCACGGCTGGAGAAAAAGGGGTGAGTTTCACGCCCCCACCTGTACTCGCTATGATTAAGACTACCTTTATCGATACGATTCCCTTTCCACCAAGGTCTGATTTTGGCAAAGGCAGCTCGCAGAGTGCGGCCCCAGGACAGGACACTGCTCAAGGGAAGGCAAGCTCCCGCTCCACGAGCAGAGCATCTTCAGACCTGAAGAGCTTTTGAAGGACAAAACGCCAATGCTGAAGTACTCTGTAATCAAACGTCTTTAAAGAAAATTTTCTGAGTGCAAACCTAGTATGAGAGGAACGCATAATCCTCTTGAGACAAACTGAGTGTGAGAGCTGAAGTCATTACTATAGCAAGATGAAGAGGGTAGCAAGGTGTGTTAGGAGCAGCCAGGCTCAAGCCTACCAGGTGAACGAGGGGTTACACCTCCAGGGAGCTGTTTGACAGAGTTCATGTCTCTAACAACTCAGCATCTCTACCATTTTTTTTTTTTTTTTCTGCTTAGGGAATGTTAAAACTTATTTTGATCTGTGAAAGTGCTTTTTAGAGAAGGAAATAAATTTTGCCATGACTCAGTCCTCCTAACTGCCGCCCCCCCATGTTAATGCTGTTGTGGATGTATTCAGTTCAACATGTTTTTCAGAAATGAAGCTGGAGTCCATCCTATAGATTAGACCTTAGAGGCCTAATTTGGTGTATAGGTAACCCAGCAACAAATATGCTACAAATGCCATAAAATAGTGACAGAAGGTCTTAAAGAGGTTACAAATTGCACTGTAGTCACATCCAGTGCATAGTTTTCCGTTACGGTTTCGTTCTGTATTTGTCAGCTTACTCTGTTCTTCTCGATGTGCATCATGCATGAAATGATCCTACACCTGTTGGGGCTTTTTCATTTCCATTTTTGCTGCCAGTGAATCCAGACTCCTACTAAGCGATGGTGCCACTTCCAGTAAAATAGTATTATTTACTTGAACTTAGAAGATAGTTTTCAGGTGTCCCAGCAGACATGGTTAAAAACCAAAACCAACTGAACAGAATACTTTTCCAAGTGTTTCCTTTTATAGATGTATATTTCTTAATCTTGGAATCGATGAGAAGACAGTATTCATCTGTATGGTGGGCAGAAAGTGGTCAGCATGGGACACGTTACTCACCGCATAAGGAATTCCAGGTGTAGACTCCGGTGGGTCCCAAAAACGTCTGGTAGGGATTACTGACAGCATTAGTGCAGGTAAATCCAGAACTCAGAAGGGAACTCAGTAAACTGAGAACCAGAAACACGATAATTGCAGTGATCATGCCTTTTGCCTTGGTGTTGCCCAGGTTATCTGCAACTGAAATACAGCGGCTCAGCATTGATAATYAGCCTTCCCAGCACAGGCTGGTGGGCTCGGACAACCTCATGATTTACTGACATGGCTGTAATTAAAAGCTAATAACCAGAGATTTGGCTGATTTGTAGAGATTGGGATGTAGAAGGAACAGTGGGTTTGGACACAGCACATGAACCCAAATCCAAAATGGGGTGAAGGTACATTAGGCTGAAATAAGTGCATGTCTGCTAATCCTGCAGGCACACAAACTTCCCGGGCATTGGGTTGGGTAGTAAACTTCTCTTCCTTAATACTTCTGTAAATATTTCCTCTTGACAGGGCCAGACAGAAATTTTATGCCTAAATCAGATCAGAAAACTAGGTGTTCCTCTGCCCATCGTTCCTGAGATGTCTGGCAACTTCTACAGCTGCCCAATTTAAAACTTGGCTCCAATTGTAGATTATTTCCTTTTAATATAGCAGCAGTCCCCCTCACATGGAATAAATCTGACAAGGGGAACAGCTTCTAAAAGAACAGTAAAGCTATTAGCCTGCAAGGGTCAGGTGCATTTGTAGGACAAACATCACTGAGCATGGTCATTCATGGACAGATGAGGCATGGTTGAGCTGGTGTTCATATCCTGACTAGATCTGTCTCTTTCCACGTCCTGCAGAAAAAAAAACTGGTGGAGGCAGTACTTGCTCCCTTCTTTTAAAAGAAAGGAGCAACTCCTGCTTTGTTTTCACCGGGAGGACCGGGTGTGTGGAGTGCTGTGGCTCCCAAGGGGCTGCGCTCCGTGCTGACGGCTGGTGGCCCTGGGCTCGGCAAGGGGACGAATGTGGGCTCCCGAGCTCTGCCCTCGGGCTCCTGCTCTCAAGGTCTCCACTCCTGAGGCCACGTGTCAAGGAGTCATGCATCTTAACATCGAGCATCCTGGCACCTCTCCTTTTTGCTCCAGCTTACTACAGTTGATACACATAGATTGTTGCCTGGTATAGCAGGTATATTTCTGTAGCTATACGTGTGGCTGGCCATATATACGTGGCACATACAGTCAACCCCTCCGGGACTGTAATCAATTTTATTGTATTTGCCTAAATCCGTCTAGTTATTTGATACGTTGCTGATAATAAGAGACAAATGTGAATGCAATATACTCAAAGTGTAATTGCAGTATAGCTGCGTTGAAATATAGTATTTTCCTCTTTTCAATTTAAAGATTGAAAAGGCAACTACCATGTGCCTGTGGCTGCCTTACCCTATAACAAATATGACAACAATGTCTTCAAACTCTGTTCAAATGGGTGTTGTGATAGACAGCCATCTGTAGGAAAACTTCCTTTCTATGCTGCTTTTAATACAAAGCCATTACTGTAAAGTATTCAGGTAGTGCGTAAATTGGAAAAATCACAGCAGAAAAAATAGTAAAAACCCCATAAAAAGAAAATAAACACTCATACCAAAAAGAAGAGCTATTGGAAATAAATGAAAAGGAGAGTTTCTCTCTCATTTTATATAATATTCCTGGTAGAAGTTAATTTCTGTTTGAGAAAATGACAGGTAAGGATGTGTTATGGAAATAGATGCAAATTTAAGCAATTCTAGAAGAGTGGAAAAGACAGGCATTCAGGAGACATCACCCAAGTAAATGGAAGTGAGCACACCACCGGCTGTACCATGCACTCGCGCTGATGCAGCCTTACTGCTTGGGCATTGCCTAGTTCAAGAAATAAGTCTGGAGCCAAATCAGACAGGTTTGTGTAATTTCCCTCTGGCAGCCTCACTTAATTTTATCACTCGGAACATCTCCAGAATTGACTGGCTACACCTATTGCACCCCCTAATTGATCTTTATCTCTGACAGTGATCCGCAGTTTAGGGGATGTAATTTTGTCAGACTCCGCCTGTTGTAAGCATGGCTGCAACAGCACAAGACTAAAGGTTTTAAATAAAATGCTGTTTTCGTGGCGGCAGATTTTTTTTTTCTAAATAAAGCAGTCTGTGCAAACTGAAGGAATCTACAGTAGCTGATCTACTTGAATGGGATCGATAGTAACCCACAGCTGGATAACCTCTGCATCAGTGTAAAATAACCTAATTCCAGGATGAAAGCAGAGGTTTTTGCCTTTGCCAGGTCTCTCCTTAATTTCCTGTATCATCTTTTTTTTTTTTTTTTTTTAAATCTTTAACTCCTGTACGGTTGGATAGAATTTCACAAACTTTTACTGACCTGAGTGTGAATGATGTCCAGCTGCCAGCCTGGAGGTCTTTTCTAAGCAGTGTTTATCTGGCAGGTTTTGTGAGGTCTGTGATCACTTACGACACATAATGAATTGTTCATTTAAAAAAAACAAAACAAAAAAACCAAAACCAAAGTAGAGTTCAACCTAGCTTTCTACTTTTCAGGAGATCCCATAGCACACCTGGAAACTGATGATGGCGTTAATGAAGTTCCAGCAATTTTCAAGCATTTGCCATGAATTTTAGAAGTTAGAAAGTTAATCGATTCCTCTCTGCTATAGGAAATTTCAAAGACTTCCTCATGTGCTGTTGGCCTTGCTGGTTGCCAATAGTCAGATAAATCCTGACTTTACAGGACAGCCTGGGCGTGCCTCATCCTGCACCTTGCTCACAATTTTTACGTGTTTGACTTGGAAACAAGCAAGGCTGTAAACAAGCTCTTTTACAGACTATTGTATTCATAGGTGGTTCCTTTCTAAGACAAATCATTAAAACAGCTAATGAAGACTCTAAGGACTTAAGTTATTCAATAACTTTTACATTCCGCCAGATAATTCTGCTCATCCCTAGAGCCTCTGAAGTAGCTGTATTGATTTATTGTTCTATTAAGGTCATTCATGGCAGTCTGTTAAAGAGGCTACCCCAACCAGGCAGTTCATGCACTGTACACTTGCAGAAACCGTATTCCTTTGTTCGTCTTTCATCTTTATGCTCAGAAATTTCCTTTAATGCTGTGGTTTCAAAAAGAGTAAGTTATGGTCTTTGTAAAGGCTGTTGACAACCTGCTTTTGTATGGCCATCAATAAAAGCCAACCTGGACTATTGCTGAGAAGCACTCTCTATCCCCAAGCTATCGTCTTTGATTTGCTCTTTCATGATTACCATTCTTTTCTCACACCCAAATATGAAAATGCCATTTGAGAAACACACTCAGGGTGCACAGCAGAGACCCCCAGCCAGGCCATACTTGCTGAGCGACAGATCACACTGTGATTTAAAAGGATGCTTATAACTCTTCTTTCTGTTGTCTGAAACGTTAGGGTGGAGAAAGCACAGCACTTCATTTCTCCATAGCAGAGGCAATCCATTTACTTAAGGATATAGTCAAACAAAAGACATCTACTGTTTTAGGAGGACCCGATTATTTGAATTTAAAAATAGAACGTATGCAATTCTGTGAAGTATTTCTTCTATTTCAAGAATGTACGGAATCATACTGAATATAAAATGTGACAATCGTGCCTAGTATAGAGCCTAAGAATTAATTTAAAATCAGTTCATTTCATCTTGGATATAAGCCCAACTGAACTAGTGAGGGATGTGGACAAATCCACATTTAGACTATTCATAAAGCATGATTTTCTTTCAGCAGCTGTTGGAGGCAACTAGCAACTCCTGAAGCTCGCTCGTTTTGTTCATTCCTAAACGGCTTAAATGTGAGAATTGAGATGACATTTTGTAAATGATAAGCACAAAAACCTAAATCTGGCAGGGGTAAACCACCACCGACAACAAAACACATGTAGACCGCGCAAAGAACTGAAATCCTTTACTGATGCAAATGTTCTGTGAGTACTTGTTGTTAATTGTAATTAAAACCTGTATGTTGGTAGCGCCCAGGCCCTGGGATTGGGTTGTGTTGGCTGCTGTGCAAAGGCAAGACACACGCCCCGAGTTCCTGCCCGACTGCATCCTCGCCCTGCAATCAGCTCTCCATGGGTGGACTCCTGGTTTCACATGGAGCCCTATTAAAATCAGCAAGAGTCTGCCCGCATAGCGCAAGGTTTGGGGCTTGAGCCAACTGGCATGGGGAGATATAATCGTATATAAACTATTTTTATAAATGTATATTTACTCTTATAAAAATTACTTTGATTATTCTGATATGACTGCAAATAAACTGGTTTGAATGACTTGTGATTTTGTATTTGTTATGTAATGATCTCAATATACGCTATATGCTTTGCTAGGAACACTGCTGTGTTCAGGTTTCTCATGCCAATATAATTGTTATAATGTGAACTGGCTTGTGCGATATAGCTTTGCCGCTGTGGTAATTTGGGTACCTGTTTGTACAGATACAATTTCTGTACTAAATTAAGATGGGAAAGAGCTAGGAGATGGGAACCATCTGGAGGCTTAGGTGTGCTGTGCTTTACCTTGGTGGCTTCTCTGTGATGGGACATCTTACAACAGAGTACCAAAAAAGAAAAAAATTTCTTAAAGTACATCTCACGTTTCAAAATTGTTTGACCTAATCTTCCAAATTTTCATTAGGTTTCTTTTGACTGGCTTTTTTCACTTTCACATGTCTATATCAGCATTATTGCTTTGAACTCAGTGAGGCAGCAAGATACATAAAATCAGTGCAAATCCTTGATCCTTGCAACAGCTTTCAGGCTTGTCTACCTTTGGCCTTTTGTGAATGCTTTTCTTCACGTCAGTAGAGCTACTTGTGCATAGAGTTAAGTAAATCTTTGCTGAACCGTGTGAAATCAGTATTGAGTCTGTGGTTCATACTTGGTATGCATAATTTCTTGTTTCTGGTTTGCTCTTTTTCATGTTTTGCTTCTCATACTAGGATTTTTCATGCTTGTCTTAACTTTCTCCAAGGTTGCTYTAGGTAAAACCCCTTCTGCTCTTCCCCTTATTTTTTAACTTTGTTTTATTCCCCTGCAGCATCTCTTCTCCCTTATCTCTCAGTTATTCTGTCCTCCTTAATTATTTAACCATTTTTATTCTTTTTTCTTCTCTAATAATTCTACCATTAAGGATAAATACCAAGAACTGCAGATGCACAAAAAGTAAGATCTGTTGCATATCAATGTAAGATGCAGTTTAATTTGAATCTACTGGATGTTTGCTGAAATGTTATTCTAATAACCTTGTTTCCAAAGCTCATCTCAGAGGTTTTTTTGGAAAGTCATGATGATGAAGAGTCACCTGAAAACCATACATTGGGTGGGGAAGAAGGGCCTTATAAAAGATGACAAGCTATGTTGTAATCCATACGTCACAGTCTAGCATTAAAAAAAAAAAAAAAAAAGGCAAGCATAAGCTTTGAAAATACTAACCAAATGCTTCAGTTTGGTAATAGCACTTAAAAATGGAATGGTGTGCTTTTAAAGGAAGAAATAAAAGGAATACTKTCATTAATGTGTAGGTCCAGCACAGGTATAAACACCGTATCTATCTAAATTATTGTTTTACAAATTATTGCTTTACATGTTTTGTTATTTTCCCTTCAGCAGCCTCATAAAACCTTCTTCTATAAAAATGATGCTAATTTGATAGTAGGTGGCAAAATGTTTTACATCAAACAATTAATTTAACATAACGAAATAAAAAAAAAATCCTTTCATAAAACGGTAATCAAATGTTGCTTTTCTGTTTCTCACTGAAAGCTTCTGAAAATTAAAATCAATTTTACATAAAGTTCCTATTTTGTATTTTTTCCTTGTTCCAAGGCGTAGGCTGAGATCACAGGTAATTAGAAGAAGTTGCTATTGGCAAGARTGCTGCAGCATTTCTGTGCTTTTTTGGGGTCTTATTTTATACCACTTAAATCCCCAGACTGGTTTACAGCTACTCTTCTTCTCACTCGAAGTATTACAGTCACAGATGAATAAAAGAATGAGCCGCGGTTCCTATGTCCATCACCTGCCTTAGCAAGAAGACGCCATCCATTTCCAGGCGTAACACCACTCACCTTGGAAAGTCTTCTCCGAAACCTGAAGTCCGGCATCGACAAACTGTTCACAGGTACCGCTAAAAAGTCCGTAGGTGAGGCTTACCGTAACGCTGGAGTTTGTGCCAGAAAAGCGAACCTCGCTACTCATCCAGTGCTGGGTCGCCAGAACGACACAAATTATCACGAAAGAGCAAACGCAGGTGAAAAACGCGGATGCAAACATGGCTGTTTTTTTTCTGGACGGCATTTTGTCAGACAGAGATTTTCCACCGGTTCAGGGTATTTTCTTCTCTTTAGTCCTGCGTAGCATGAGGTTGTTTCCTCCTCCTCGCTATCTGGGATCTGCTCTCTGTGCTAGCAGAAAGTTACCCTGGTAAACTTTAAGCGAACAGCAGTGGTAATAAAAATGTAAAATAATTGAACTTTGGTCTGGAGAAAAGGTGTTGCCATAGTTACAACAAACTCAGCCTGGCAAAGGGCGGGAGGAATCGTCGGCAAATGATTTATGATTGCCTTGCCAACCCGTAGCTTTTCAGATCGCGGCTCTGGAGATGTTCTAGAGCCCGACGCCTGCGGGGCTGGGGGTCCCAGCTTGCCTTACTGCTTTCTGGGAGATTTTTTACTCCCTGACAAAATTTTCTGGTCTGTTCTTGCTTTTTCTCTTGAAAGGTTGATAACCAGGCCGGAAAGAATTTTTGCTAAATCTGTATCTAATCTGTATCTAATGTGTTATAGCAGAGAGTAATAAAATGTTCCTTCTCTGTTCAAATTCCCCACTTGCTTAACAGCTACCCAACTATCTCTTTTGAGACCTCTCTTACTTTTTTATGCTCTTTGTGAAAACACTGGGTTGGTCTTGGCTTTTGGGGGTAAGGAGATTCTACCTACTGTCAATAGATTATTTTCTAAGGAAGAGCTGTAATTCTCAATTAAATTTCATATATTTTCATGCAATAACTCCTTCCCTTTTTTTTGACCTTTTTTTTGACAGGGAGGAAACAAATACCTTAAATAGGGATTCACTTCGATGAAGTAGTGGACACGTAAAGGGAGCAATACTGAAGAAAATCTGTTCTGGACTATAAAGCAAGAGCATATATTCTTTTCTTCTGCCCAAATTAACCTGAACAAAGACAAAAGACAGTAACAACATGATATCAAACAGAACATACATTACTTAACAATAAGACTGAAGCCAAATTTCTGGAATTTGAGGTAAACTAGGCAGCATTTTGTTTGTGTGAAATCTGAAACCTAAATTAATACTCTCTTGTTGGGATAAAGTAAAAGAGATTCCATTAGCTTTTATTTCTATTAGTTATAATGTCATTATTCCATGTTCTACTGAATCCATGCTTCTGGATCATCCAGCATTTTTTTAATTAATCTTTGGAAAGCAGTCTATTTTAACAGTGCTGCTAAATAAACCTGTTGAGCTATCTTCCTGAAGYTTGACTGGTTCGTACTAAAGAGACGTTGAGAGGTTAAAGTTTTATGAATTTGAAATGGCAAAGAATTTCTTGTGGGGAGAAAATACTTGGTTTGTAACGYAGTGATATTATACAGTAATTGTTCTAGTGTTGATTTCTTGATTCAAAACTTTAAAGCAGTAATCACATTTGAAATCGATGTATCTTATTTCTGAGATGTACAACTGGTCTTTTATATGATACGGTCTTGTGGKTTTTTTTTCAGATTATATGGGACTTCAATGACACTTCTGATGTCATTGCTTTTAAGGATTTATACATTTTATTCATAAATAATTTAAATGCTTCATATAGGTACTTAACATACGTAACATAGTGGAAATCAGTCAAAACACGATTTAAACACCGAAGACCAAAGGGAAGCTTTTCAGCCCTTCTAAAGAAGTAAGGAACAAGAGACCTGCCTCTCATTTTCTGTCCGGTACTTCAGTTAAATTTTAACCATAGCAATATGGGTAAACTTTATTAGACTGATCCACCTCTACAGGTTTATAAATCCAATAGTTCCGTTCGCTGTGTAGTTGCATACAAAGAGCATAGTCCCAGTATTTATAGTCCAAGGATTTTTTTTTAATAAACGGGGGTAAAAATCAGCCCGCCTGCCATCAGCCCTGTGCCGTCAGCTGTGCCACTTGTCCCCTATGAAATATGTTTAAAAAAATATATATTTAAGAGTTGATATTTGTCTTGGTACTGACTTTGAGGGAATAAAATTTCAGCTGCTGCTCAGTGGTCCTCCTTTGGCAGACTTGAGAGAACCAAATTTAAATGAACTGAGCACCCACACCTTTAAAAATGCTAAATAACAGAGGCGAAGAGSTGTAGTGGATAGCCTGTATTTCCTTTCTAAGCAATCTTATTCAATTATATTTAGTTTTTGGTGACTCAGCTCAAATTTTTGTGGCTCAACTTGTTGAAACTCTCCTGCGGCCAGGGGAATTGCTCTGTAAATGAGATGGTAATTTGCCTTTTTCTTCCCTGTCACCTTGAAGTTAATCTATTCTCTGCTGATGGTATGATTCCTTGTGTCTTTTTTTCTCACAGCTACCTAAAAAAGCATCATATAACTTGTAATGAAAATTGTAGTTTGGCATGACACACCTCATCATTTAAGAGAAAAGCGAAGAGATTGGTTTCCTCCGACTCAGAGAAAATATTTCCCGATCAGCACCTTACCGACTCTGCCCCCACTAACACAGACTCAGCCCTGCACAACAGTCAAACAGAAAAATCGGAGTAATTCGTCATGAATCAGATGGACAGCAGAGAGATTTGGAATCCTTTGCTATATAAAATTACATATCGCCCTGTATTTTTAAAGGTAGAGTATGTGAGTATTTCTCTTCTCAGTACAAGTTAGTTTGCTTTAAGCCACCAGATATGTAAAAATATAAAATGAAAGCTTTTATTTGCAAACATTTCATATACATATATTTTTCTATGTTACCAAAACATTCTCACATGTGGGGGGGGAAAAAAAAAAAAATCACACAGTGGTTTGTTGCTTTGCCCACAGCTCTGGATGGATCCCATCTCCCGAGGGATGCCATCTCCCGAGGGATGCCATCTCCCGGCTGCGGCAGGCAGGGTCCGAGGGCTCGGTCCGAGGGCTCGCTCCCAGCTGGCTCACAGGTGAGCACACTCAGCAGCAGCTGGGGAAATTCAAGGTGAAGCCACTGCAAATTATTTTCTGTTATGCTGCAACCGCAATGTTTAGTGACGGTTACTGGTGGTTTAAAAAATTCCGTATTTAGTTAAAATCTTTCATTTAAAAAACAATTGACAGGTGGCAAGATGATTCAGCAGTGTGGTTGGCTGGCAGTTGCGCTGGTATTTGTGATTTTCCTTGGACACCACCTTTGTGGTACACCCTTGTATATCACACAAAGCTTTCACATCTTTTTTATTTTCCTTTTTCCACGTCTAATTGCAGAGGAGCTCAGCATCTGAGATGGCAAGATCCTTGAGCTGCACTTGGCCCCAAAAGGAGTCGATAAAGCCCCACGCGAGGCAGATGTATGCACAGCATTGCAGGATCAGGCCATGCRTTACCAACGTTGCCTCCACCTCTTCTGAGATGGATAAATCGTAATTGAAACAAATTATTATAAGTGTACTAYAGAATACTAAGAATGAGATTGATTTTTTTTCTCTGGTCACTTTGCAGCCAGCGTTCTGTGGTGASTGAAATGGGGATTTGTTTATGCCTTTTGGACTGGGTGAGGGAAATTGGATAAAGCATCATGAATGTTATTGTAGCTGGAGATGAAAAATTTGAAGCTCAACTGAACTGCAAAATTATTGCAACAACTGTCTGGGAAAGTGAGAGGTATGCGATCACAACAATTTTTGTGTACCCATACCCAATGCTGCTGTGCGGTGGATTTGTACTATTCCATCTTCTGATTTCATTCTTCTCTTGCTCTGACCTTTTTTACAGCACTATTGAAAAAAAAAAAAMACCCAAACATATTTTAAATGTTGTTTGGATTTCTTCCCAGAAAATGACTAAATCTTCTCAGCTGAGAACTCCATCACTAGACAGTTATTGATTTCTGAGCTCTGATGCTGGAGCATATTGGGCAGTATTGGAGTGACGGCTGGAATATTGTGCTGCCACCAGCCCCTCCGGAGCAGCATCCTTTCACTCGAGCAGTCAGCAGGAACAGTGACTGGTGGGTTCCATCTTGAAAGAAAAAAAGGCAGAAGATCCCAAAGCCACCACACTCGTATCAATGCAAACGCGATGAGCAAAATCCTATATTAAAATGATTGCCTGCTGCAAGAGCGTTCCTCAGTTTTACCATCTGAGTAAGCTAGCTGGCGTCTGTTCTGGTATCTTGAGGCACAACCCGTGCTACTCTAGAATATATTCACAATACAACTGTGTTTTGTACTCAGACACCTGAAGAGGTGATAGCCAAACATGCTTGGTCTTGGTAGAGGAGGAAAAGCCATGTTCAGCATCTCCTCCGCTTGCCACGAGCGCTCCTTGCCCAAACGGGAATGCTGCTTGCCTCGCGTGGTGGCTGCAAGGGCAGCCCTTGAAATTGCCTTTTCTCAAAGACTTTCAGATTAAGAAATTAGCCAGCATTAAGTTTTGATAAGAAATTAATTCTTCCATTGGAAAGTTTATCTTCTAAAACTTCTCACCCAACACATGCCAAGGCAGGTGAAGGAGACCCATACCTCAGTAGCAGCTCACTGAGCGTCTGACTTCTCGCTCGTCCTGTTTCTCTCCATTTCCAAGTTGTAAAATGCTTGGGGGGTTTGAACATTACAGCATAGGCCATTCTGGTAAAATAAGAAATTTTAAAATAAAATTTTGAAAGCATAGAGACATTTTCCATTTTTCTTTAACCCCAAAGGTCAGTGACTGCAGTTACCAAAACAGCTGAGCTCCACTAAAGCCTCTAAGACGTCCGAGGGTATCTTTTTTCCATACCTTGAAAAATTACTTGCAAAATTTTAAAATAATGTGTTTAGGCATTAAAAAGCTGCTGTCGTTCATGACTGAATAGTGCAAGTTGAGTGGTCAAGTACAGTTTATTGAAGGGTGGGGAAAAAAAGCCTTCTGGCCTTGTAAGAAGCAGAAAATACAGCCTTTGCAATATTTGCAATTTAATAAAATGTGGCTTTGAAGCTCCGTCAAGGTTTGTAATGTTAGAACAAACCCTGGAGGTGGAGATGGAGAGAAGAGCTGGCAGGGCAGGCTTTCATTTATTGCAATTTCTGTAACAATTATAAAGATACGTAGTCTTGAATACTTAAATATATTCCTAGATACTCATAATTTTAGATTCCGAATGTAAAAATCTTAGACAAATACCTCTTTGAAGTCATTAAATTAGCTACCGCTGGGATTTACATATTCTCATGCTTTTGCCCAATTATCCATACTTTAAAGAGTTTTTCCTGTATTTTTAGGCTGAGATGTATTTGCAGTTACAGAAATCACGTGTCCGTATCTGTTATTTGCTGTGCTGCCTCTGATTTTCTAACTTCATTACGTTTACAATTTGTTTTCCAGTATGTCAGTAAAGAGACAGATCTACTGTGCTGCTACCAAGGGTATAGTGGCCATTTCTCAGTAAATGTGGAAGCCTGGTAAATATTTGGAGAGCTTTTGCCTAAGTGAAGGAAAGTGGTAGGGTTATACTCGGTATTGTAYGTTTTAATAAGACTATAGATGCTCCTCCTTGAAATCCTTTTTCTCAAGGCTGTGACCAGGCATTATTGTCTTTTGGTTTTACTGGCATTGTACAGAAAGCAGGAAACATAATTTTATCTTACTTGGTGCTATCAGGTTCACTCTCATGCTGGAATACCTGAAATAAATTTTTGGTGTTCAAATATTGCCTATTTCCTATCATATATTTCTTGAGCTTGAAGCAGAGAAGATACTTTTTGTAACAGAGAATAGCAAAGTGACTGTAATTGTTCAGGGGAAAGTTTCCACCACTTCTACTGGAATAACGTTACCTCCACAGTGCAAAACAAGGGATGCAGGTGCTGGGTCCTGCCAGAAGCTGTCGGCGGTCCTGCAGCTCCTCCGGCAAATTGGAAGCAAGGGTGAAACGGTTGCCAAAGAGCTGACATTTCTGAGAAGGTATTTGATTTGTGATGGAAAGAGGGGAAAAGACAGATGACCAGTGGACTGCGAGATGAACAAAGAAAAGCCGCTGTTGGAGCTCTATTGGGGTAAACACAGAGACATCTACCGGTTACTATCTTATTTTTGCTATGGTATTTCAGTCTTCCAATTTCTTAAATTTATTTTCTGATGAAGCAAGTAAGCTCTGTCAATGTAGTTACATTGCTTCAAATCCCACAGCAGCTTCGCTTTCATCCTCTCCCCTTTCTTAACAGTATAAATTCTCTTCAGACCTTGTCTGGAGAGCACTGAAAACGGGTTTAAAGACGTGTCATTCTTCAGATCCCCAGCTCCTAGACTTCGTGGAGTACCAATCTAGTTTTCTGGATAAAGCACTGTATCAGAGAACATCATACTGGGTTGTTTCTCTCTAGCCAGCACCTGAAGATAAAATCAGGCTCGGGCTTACTCCCTCCTGTTGGCTCCAGCTCGTTAGTGTATCCTGAGACACACCAGCGGCATAAACCCGGGCTTAGAAGTATCCTGGACGCGACTGCAAGAAAGCGGAGCTGGGAACACCGATGTGGATTAGCAAGGCTAAGTTTCTGTCATGTTGTATCAATAGTTATACTTGGGACTTGAGCGTAGGATGCTGGAGCAATAAAGATTGGATGAAGTTTCTTTTATAACTTTATTTCACAATTGTACAATGTATTTAGATATTCCCCTTATCTACAGAAAATCTCTTTTCCCCAAATAATGTATTAATAACTATAACGTGCATTTTCTTTGGTTCTTTATTGTGCAACTTCGGCTTCACATTTCTTGCTCATGAGTAATTAATTTTGGAACCATGGTATAATAGTACTTTTAATTTCTGCACTAATAGAAAATGTGGTAATTTTATCCAACATGTATAATAATTCCATTTATTTTATTGCTTGGATATAAGCAGTCATTTAAATTAATATACAATTTCTTGCAAATGATTACTAGCGAGAAAATTGCTGACTTGCAGTCATTTGATCTACAAACATGTTCATTAAAATCAAACGCCTTCCTGGTACTGTGCCCGTTTGCACTGCCATGTCTGCTGAAAAATTTTAGCGTCCTACTAAATTGCTGTTTCCTAGTCAACACGATGCCAAAGGGACATAATTAGGCTCTGATTAAGTTTTCGGCAGAAGACACAAATATTCACAGATGTTCTAATATTTTGTTTCGATGGTCTTTTCATACAATCCCTAATTGTCTGACATCCTTTGGTACACTTAAAATAAATATGGTGTGCAGGGATGTGGGGTTTTGGAAGTAATATAGACGCGAGGCCCTCCTGGAGGGGAGATTTCTTCCGCAGAGAGACTTTCTTGTTTTGCGAGAGGTGGTATCCTAGGGACTGGAGACAAAAGAAAGCAAGATGTGCCTTCCGACTCCCTGCTTCTCGCCTTTCCTTCAGTAATCCCCTCCTCCCTGTCCTACTTTTCAGCCTGACGTTTCTATTCTGGGTTTCACCGTCCTGATTCATCGGCCCCGTGCAGCCCAAGCTGCTGCAGAGGTTTCTTGGAGGGGGAGGTGGGTGCAAAAGGCCTCAGACTTGTCCCTTCCACCCCACCAGGTTCATGGTGGGGTGAGCAGCAAGGGGAAGGATCCCGGGAGGCTGTCTGATCCTGACAGGGGACTCTCAGATCCCTCCAAGCTGCGTCACACCAGCGATCTCGGGAAAGGAGGACGCCCAACCTCGCCCTCGCYGCCCAAGGAGAACTCGGTGCCGTCAAAGCACCCGGCCCTCGTGCTGCCGCGCATCCTCGGCGTTGCCTCGGTGAAGCGCAGGAAGAAACGAGACGCTTTCAACATGCACAGATAGTAGGTCTGACTTCTGAAATTTTGGCTGGTGTCGTAGTCATGACCGTGCCAGACAGCGGAGCCGAAGCCCCGCTTGAAACTTCGGTGTCACCACGCAGTAATTTGTCACCTGCAGATCAAATCACTTTCAGCAGGGGGGAGTCCTGCCGGCGGCCGGCCCCCGGTGATTAACTACCCGCTGGCGCGCAGGCGAGCTCGGGTTGAGCACGGCGGGCCCCTCCGCTGCCGCCCGGGCCCGGCCCCGCGTTCCCGCCGCTGCCGATGCGGGCGGTGTCCGCCAGGCGGCTCCGCGCCCGCCGCCGCGGCGCCGGT
>JAYKAV010003166.1:602095-652959 GCA_035582835.1 Phoebastria nigripes | reverse complement strand
CTTATGGTTTCATTTAAAATACTGGGAAAAATAATGACAAACCTCAGAAGGATAACGTAGAGACAACTTTTAGCTGTCTCCCATCATTGGATTTTTTTTTTTGTTTTGCACTTTAATCGTGGGTTGTAGAAAGGGTTAATGGATATCTGCTGTGAGATTGAACAGTGTTTTTTAATTGGGAAAGAGTGTCTCAATTTTTTTTAATTTTTCTGTGAGGTTCCTCTCCTTGTGGCGTATTTCCATAGGGTGAGGTGATTTGCTGTGCGTTCAGCTGCGTAGCTTCTAAACCATGGCCTCTGTGTGATCTGTATGGGGTAGAGACTGCTRAGTTAAAAGAAATGACATCACTTATTGAGCTTTTTTCCCTAAGATGTTATAAGCTCTATGAGAAAACTTGGAAAGTAGAAATAAAGAGGCTGAGAATTGAAAAATATTTATTATGTGCATGACAATCTTGGCTTCTATGCTTGTTGAGCTTTGGGGCTTGTTTAAAAAAAAAAAAAAGTAACTTTTGATGAAAATTAATGACATTCAGCTGGAAACTTGAGATGGGATTTTAAAGAGACTTTTATGTGGATACAATGTGCTGTCCTCATCCAGGAGGCATGATAAGTTCCCGGTTTGCTTTGCTGGGTAACAAATGAAACCATTTAAGTCTTGATGTGGGAAGATGGAGGTGGCCTGGGTGGCACCGGCCCCCGTCTTGTTTCTTGCCAGAGGTGGAAGTTGGGCCTTGAGGTGAGGAGTCCCTAACGGGGGTAACGATCTCTAATTACTATCGATGGCACCCAGGGGCTTGTGGGGTAACCTGCCTCTGCTTTGTGCTGGGGGGTGGTGGCACTTGTTCCCCGCGAGAGAAAGGGGGTAAGGATGGAGGTGGGAGGGGGTAAGGATGGAGGTGGGAGGGGGTAAGGATGGAGGTGGGAGGGGGTAAGGATGGAGGTGGGACAAGCAGAGACCACCTGGCTGAGGTCTCCAAGACGAGCGGGGCCATGCTGGTGTGGATGCAAACGTCACGTACGGGGGCTCTGCGTTAGGGGGAGTGAAGGGAGTTAAGCTAAAAACATTTGTTTTCTCAAGTGACGGAATCAGGTGTTTTAGAAATGTGGGAGGAGAAGGGAAAGAAAATAATGCAAGAAACAAAATGGTATGGGTGTAGTGTTTGGTTCCTTTAATTTACTCTGTCTTTGCTCAGAAATAAAAGAATGATATGGGAGCTGTGTTACACCAGCCATCCTTGCTGGCTGTGCTTTGACTAACATACTCTGTATTCCTTAAATGCATTTAATATATTCTTCCAAGTAAAAGATAAAAACTGAATTCTTAGTTTAAAAGCTTCCTATGCCTGAGATACCTTTAATAAAAACAGATATTTTTATATACCTCAAATCAGTCTGATGCTGCCRTTTGGACTACAGTGATTTATCCTGAGCCTGTGAAGTGCAGGTGCAAAGATGATAATTTTAGCACGTTTGGGTCCTAGTTTGCATTTGTATCTTGCTTTCTTTCCCCTTTTCCACTTCATATGTTTATGTTTATCTATCTGCTATCTAGCTCAATCAAGGTTTTTCATCTATATGAGTTAAGGGCTGACCTCTGCCAGAACAGCTGTCTTGAGTCCCTGTTTTTCTTGGTCTTACTTTTCTTCCCCCACCCTCCATTACATTCCCAGCTCCTGGATTATAYGGCCTGGGCAATGTCAGAAATGCAGCATGTGGGCTGAAATTATTGGAAGCTGGAAGATGATGGTTCGGGGATTCTGCAGGTTTGAGGTCTGTGTAAGATTTTCCTCTTCCACGTGGGTTCTCATGAAGCTGACGCAGAGGGTGGGCAGAGCTGTGGTCCTTGCGTTGCACACGCGTGAGTGGGCTCTTGCACGTTCCTAAGCGGAAAGGCTTAACGGGGATTTTGAAATTTGTATTTTCTTGGCATCTTTCTCACAGGATGGTGTGTGCCTCATTATAGCAAAACCTGCTCTCATTAAATAAGCTTCTTGATTGCAAGACGCCTGCCTCGCACTGTGCATGTCATGTGCTTTTTGATTCTTCTGTAAGACAAGTTGTGCCATAAGTTGGTTTTCTGGAGCCGTTGGTTTATGGACCAAAGCTGCAGAGCTATGTTATTGACTGAACTAGTTTTAGAGCATGTTATAGGAGTACTTTGACCGGTGTACTTTGTGACCTTTTTTTTCTTTCATTTAAGAGGTTACATGAAGAAAAATGGGTGAACACGGGTTGACAAACTGCAAAGTGAAAAAGAGCTGTAGGAAGTCTGTGGTGCAATGCTGCCTTGTCACAGCTATCCGTGGTGTTTTCTGAGAAGTCAGCAATGCTTGTTATCAGTAAAGTGCTTGTATACTTCTTCATGTTTGATGATGTCCTGTAAATGTGTTCACCAAGATTTTGGAGCAGGTCAGTTGTACTGTAGTGAAGAACAAAAAAGAGCCAAGGCAAGCGTTGAATGCCGCGTAGGATGAAAAACAGAAGGATAAAAAGGAATACTGAATGTTTGCCTTACTGAGGTGAGCGCAGTCCACCCGGCTCACTGAAGGAGTAGGAGGTTCTGCAGGAGAAATGGTTCAATTATATAGAGAACCTGAGGATTATGTTTGTACGTCCTTCGAATGATATTGTCATTTTGTAAATGTGATACTGTATTTCAATCCCTGCTTCCAAAATACTCTTCAGCATAGATTTATGGCAGGGCTTAACACCAGCTGGAGATCCTGTATCTGAAGGTTGTATCGGAGCATTTGAAGGCCATCAGCAATGAATGAAGATGCTTTAGTGGAAAAAACTTGCCTTTATATAGAAACATTAAGGTGAATGACTCTATCTGGAAGTACCCTGAAAATTTTTCAGCAAAAGCAGTTGGCAAGAAAACGGATGTTTTTGCCGGGAGGTGCTATTCCATCGGCGTCAGGGGGGTCGGTAAGAAGGGACTGGCTGAGCGGTGGTGGCTGATCTCTGCGTGGAGCAGAGGTGGGGGGCAAGCTGGGGTGTTGTTCCTGCCCAGAGAACGGGGAAAGCAGCAGTGACCTGGACTCTGTGAGACAAACCTGCGAGCCAAGGAGCCCGCGGTCAAACCTCTGGTTTTGGGAGGATGATGCTGGCGTTTTAATTTTTATGTAAAACATAGCAATAGGGGGCAAGGTGAAGAGATTGCTGAGTACACAGTTACGTGTTTGAGTAAAGGGCTCTTGGGAGTTTTGTCAGGATTAGCAAGAGTGGTGCATTCAAAGTAGACGGAGAGAGGCATAAGAAATTGCTGCTTGTTTAAAATGGAAGGCCTGTTACCGTAATCATCATGTTTGAGTTTAGAGATAACCACGTGGTTTACCCAATCCTGGAATGTAAGCCGTACGCTGCATTTCAAAGAAATACATGAATTTTTTTAAATTCATGTATAAATAGCGTAGCCAGAATAGTGCTACTTGGTGTTCCTGGTGAATAATGTATGCGAACTTAAACTTGGTTACTTGCTCCACATCCAGCGCACGCTGGGATGCTGGGGCTTTCCAGCGCCGCATCCTTGCGGCTCAGGAAGCGGCAGCAGAGGAACCAAACCTGGGGGCTGCTGTCGTGATGCCTGTGGTGAGCAGGTCTTTATTTCTTGACAGGCATTTCATTATTGATTTCTTGATACAATATTAATGAAAGCAGAATCCCTCTGTAACATAAAATATAATTCGGTGCCCAGTAATCGAAAGTATTGTAAATTGCATTGATACATTATTAAAGAGTTCTGAATTACGTATTCCTTGGGTTTATGTGTACCCTGTATGTGATGCTCATTTTATGGGTTGAGAGCTGTCTTAGAAAATGATTCAGATATTGCTTTAACTGATTCGTGATGTGATGCAGCAGAATTCAAGCTGAATGAAAAGTGGCTGTAGCCACCAGGCTGCTCTGCGCAGGCTTTCTGCATCCTTTTTAACTGTAATCTTATCTTTTTTTTTTTTTTTCCTTTCCTCATTGCCTGTGCCCTTCTGCACGGGTTTCATCCCAGTGTAGTCTTTGTCCTGTCTGATAACAATATGTATTGTATAATCCCAAATGCTGTAAGGGTTAATATTTAAAAAAATAATAAAAAAAAAAAGGCCGTATTTATTCCAAACTTTTTGCTGAAATGTAGATATCTTTTAAATATATATGTACAACAGACCAGAAAGCTTGTGTAAGCTAGAGCTGAAATGAGATACTGATAAGACAGAGATTAGGAGAAAGTCGGCAGCAGCAATTTATTGAAGTATTTGTACAGGATTTATTTTTGAGTTATTCATAACATGGAACATATTTTTAAGGCATGTGCACAGTGTTGTGCTTTTTAATTCAGTCGACTTACTGCAGGTGTAATAATTCCATCAACGATATCCTTTTGCCTGCCAGAATCCTCTCTGTTGTCTGCAGAGGGATGCCTTTGGGAAAAGGAAGAATAGATGGGAGATTTTCTTGCTGATAGGAGAGGGTGATGCTGTTGGACTGTATTTTGATTGCAGTGTGCTCAGATTTTTCTTCCAAAGTAAGCCAGCCAACCGATTAACTCCAGTGAAACAGCTCCCTGCACAAGTGTAGCATTAAAGGCTGCTTTTTCTCTGTTCTCCTGGTCCTGGCAGTGAGTTAGGAGATGAGTGGCCTCGCTGACATTCCGTCCTGGCACCCGCAGCACACGGATGGGAGCCCTCGCCCTGCCCGGTGCCGTGTCTGTTGGGCAGGGGGGAGCTGCCGGCGCACAGCCCCGTCCGCTGCTCGCCGAGCACACCTCCGGTCGAACAGCGATGCCCTAAAAATGCCCTTTTTCCTTTGACTCCTGACTAGTGACTCACGGTTGAAGTGGCAAAGTAAAAAGCTGCTCGCAGAGATCTAGTGCTTGCCCACGCAGAAGTGATGTATCTGTGTTCAAAGGTGTTTCCTGGCTCAGGGAAGAAATAAAACTGGAAAGAAATTTGTTGGGGTAGTTTGTTGCTTGCGATGACAGCTTATTGTCACTGGAAGATGTGGCACAACTCAGACATGGGGTTTTCTATCCCTTTATCCCCGCTGTAAAAAGGAAAAAGTGCTCAGTCCTAAAAAGGTTATCAGAGATTTTCTTTTTCTAATGTAAAGTAATAATTATTGGTAAGAATGAGAGATCCAAGCAGGTAAAACAAAAAACCAGAACTGTAAATCAGGTAGAGGTGTGATGAGATACAAACTAAAAAAAAATATGACTGATGGAAGTGACAGTTTCTGGATTATTGCTGTTGAGAAGAGGCAGCTATTTCATACKGGAGAGCCAGGATGCCCCAGCAGCTGGGTGAAGCTGTACCCGTCGCACTGCTGTTCGCTGAAGGTAATGCACACAAGCAAGGATGCAGCAACATCAAGAAGCACCAGGAAGAATGCAGTCTAGAAAACACTTTGGGTAAATAGTGGTATGAATTTTTAAGAAAAAGCAAATAAGCAAATAGCAGAAGATTTACAAGGGAAGCAAGTGAAAATTGCGTTAACGCATGTCACTTAAAAAGATCAGGAAAATGTATTGGATAAATTGGAGGATAAACTTTTCTGCCAAAGCAAGGGAGTTAGATGAACTAAGAAGTCTCCTTCTTCTTCTAGGTTTTGTTGCTCTGGAGGCATTAGAGGATAATTCAGAATGAAATGTTCAACTCCACATTCATGACAAGATCTTACTCTTTTGAGACCAATCCGTTTCAGGTTTCCTGGTGGTTCGGTTTTTCCTTAATTGTTGTGGTTCTTGAGTTTTCTTCCTCTTCAGTAAAATCAATATCTCTTTCATCTGAAATAACTTTCAAAGAAAGATTAGATAAAATGGAGCGCTGCTGTAGTTCGTGGCGGTGCCCCTCRCAAGGGACTGATTGAAGACTAGCAGAGTAATTTTGATTATTGGCCAACGTAACCAAAGACTGAGATGAATTACGGGAGCACGATGCTTTTAAACATCACTTTCCTGTGGACRTGGTGTAATGTGGATTGTAAGGAGGACAGAATAATTTGGTTGTTTGTATAGAGCTCGTACTTCCCTGGCCTGTGGTCTTGCCACCTAAAGGTCATGGTGCCCCATGGTCTGCTGGTGTCCTGCCTATGTGTTCCCAAGGGTGGGACCGCACTCCATGAGGTTCATGCTATGTCGTCTTTTATCTTGGCGTTTACTCCCGTAATTTGTTACCTCCCTTGGTTCTTTTCATGAAAAGTTGTATCAGAAACAAAAGATAACTCTTTGGTGAATGAGAGAAAGCCCATGTAATCATGACTTGAAGCCAACGATGAGAATTTGTCGTTGAAGACCCTCTTGTTTTCAGTATATTTGATAAAGGATCTGTAAATATTTCCTTACCAAGAGCTGTAATTCTTTAGCTTCAGAGCAGTTTTCACTACTACATGGGATGCATTTTAATTTGTGTCTTAGAGGGGCAACTCACTTTTCAACCAACCTTTCTCTCTTTTAATTTATTTTTGGGATAATGTGGCAATTTGTAAGCATATCTGTGTGTAAAAACTGCAGAGAATTTACGATAACTTATTAGGATACTTTCTTGTCTCACTTGCCTGAGTAGTGCTAGGTCTGCTCTCGCTCCCAGTGTGCTTCAGTTGCAATTTTTAGACTTCCAATGCTGTAAGACTCTGGTTAGAAGAGTGTGAACCTTTCAAAGCATACTTGAAATTATTTTTTTTCCTAACATTTTATTGCTGAACATGCTGATTTCTTTACCTGTAGCTGTTTCTCAACTGAATTCCAAACTAACAGTGCAAATTAAAAAATATCAAGCAAACAAAACCAATCTTGTCCAATGCAAATGTATCTATTAACCCTTCATTCACCTTGCTTACTACTTCTTTTAGTAAATTCCATTGTTATTGTCTTTTGCCCTTTAATCTTGTCGTCTCTGCTGTTTGTCCTTTGATGATTATTTTTCTTTGCATTCCTAGCCTTAGTTTCTGCTGCAATATGCTGTATATTGCTTGAGCTACAGTGCCGTGCTTTTTCATGAGTAGTAGGCTATTGATTTAAACAAGCAATGAATAATGTTTGTATCCCGTGTTCTATGGGTTTAGATGTCTCGGGTAGTTTCTGAGTTTTTTTTATTTAGATTTGGGTTTCATGAATGCATTTAATCATACTGCACAATGTCACTTAAAATATTTAATTACTCAACAATATTAATTTATCTGCTGCCTGTGTTTCTACTAATCTTGTACAATTGGGCAAAGTTTGCAAACTGCTACTGAGAGCATGATCGTGGTAAAAAAGCTTTCATAATGCAGAAGAAAAGCCTTTGTATAACCAAGTTAAAATGATATATGCTTTTTCTGTTAAAATACAGGGATGAGTTTAAATGGATTCACATTATCATTTTGTTTGCAGCTGTCAAAAGCTCATTAATTTTAAGTCAAACTACCTAGCTTGCTGCTTCAAATTGCTTTTAAATTACACATGTGCTGATCAATCTTGAAAAGCAAAATTAAAAACTCAGCTGAGGGCACATTTCAAGGCCACAGATACAACATTTAATTCTAATTTGTTCTTCACAGGCTAACCTCCCACCTCCAGCAGCTCTCCGGTTCCTGGCAGAATTGGAGGGAGAAGAAATTTTAGTGACTTAAATATTTCTGGGAAGGTGGGGAGGAAAGGAAAAGGTGGAAACAGGGAACTATATCTAAATAATGACCTATTTGCATTACTTAGTTTAAACTATTAAAAACAAACGTAGGAAGATGTGATGCTGAGATAATTGGTACTATCATCCTGTGTGATTTTTCAAGGAGACCTGCTCCTATTCCACTGTGAGTCCCTCTCTTTCACCTGAGCACAACATGGCTTGTCCCGGGATACGGAATGATGTACAGGAGAGCTCTCGGCAGCAGGTTCTTCACTTTTTCTTTTTTTAATATCTTTTGACTAGCAAACTGCAGAAGTTATTTAGAAGTTATGTGTACGTGTGACTTGATTGAGTTGTAGTTTGTACTGAAGAAGCTTGAGAATTGCTCTACTAGATCAAACTATTTGCCCTTGAAATTTGGCCTCATTTACCAGGATCTTCAGAGGAAGAAACTTGAATAATTTCCTTGAAAAATCACTGAACCCTCAAAGCTTTCTCTGTAAACAGTGTTTTACATTTCCAAAGGCCCTTGGTTAGCAGTTTATTCTTTGAAATGAAAGCTTAATGCCTTCCAGAAGAGATTACATATTTTGTCTCGTGTAGCTCTGTGTGCAGTTAACTTCTTCAGGCTCAGTTCTGCCAGTCTGCTGCTGTCCCACCAGCGGGTCTGCACACTGCTTTTTCTTCCGGTAATGTTATATTTAATTAACCTGCTAAAATTTATTATATTTGTGCACAATATCTTTTAGGGTTTTGGTTGGTGGTTGTGGGTTGGTGGTTTTGGTTGGTTTTTTGTTTTTTTTTTTGTTTTGTTTTGGTTTTTTTTTTTTTTTTTTTTTTTGGCACTCAGTCCTTCCTCATCTACCAGGCTCTTTCACATCAGTTTTAGCAGCTGTAATGTCTATATTCCTGATGTTGGTTTTGCTTTAAAAAAAAATGGCAAGAAAAGATCCAGCAGTGACTGAGCCTCCGTGGCGTCTTCTGTATCTTAGAAGGAGAGAAAACCGGTGTGAAAGTACTGCTGGCAAAGTTGGAAACAGCTTGCGCCATACTCTTCCCTGATAATATACCGACTTCTTTGGGGCATTGCGTTTTCTAACTGGTATTTGACTGCAATTGGTATTTTCACAGCTGTCAGCCTCTGTGGGAAATGGAGGTACCTTCTGTTCCTCTTTGGGGATTGTATAAAAGAGAACTGAGACACAGGGACTGTCAGAAGGATGGGAGCACAGAGCCTGGGAATCGCTGCTGGTTTATCTCCAGCCTGCCCCTGTGATCCGTACAGTGCTAATATTTTAAGTAATTAATACTATGCAGGATGCTTTGGTGCTGAAGATGTTCTTTAAGAACAGTTTTGCTCTGTGTACTTTTATTGAAATTGGACTTAAAGGTGGCTGGTTATGAAATGCTGAAAGGAGAAAAAAGATTATGCTAAAAAATTCCCTCGGGGGGAGGGCTGTGATTTTTATTTTTTTTAAAGGAAAAATTATCCTGCTTGCAAAATGAGATGAAAGGTATTCCAGCAATAGCTTAGCAAAAGAAAAATCTTTTGGTTTTTTTGAGACGGTGCATTTATTTACCTTAGCCCTTGTGGCAAAGTAGGACCTTCAAGCAACTCGGTATTTTTGGAGACAAAGCTCATCTTGGACTTTTTGGAGGGTGGATAAATAAGAATCCACTGTTCCCRTCCAGCCTGGCTCTGGTCTGCTGAGATCTGTCCCCTCCGGAGAGAAACTGTTCAGCCTCAGTGTGATTTGGGGACAGACCATCCCTGAGCTTTTGTCCCCAGTGCACCTCATTCCRAAAGCCAGGCTGTGGCTGCCGCCCCGCGGGACGCTGCCATCGCTGGGAGCTGTAATCGGAACCAGCTCCGGAGCGTGGGAAAGGAAGGAACTATCCTGCCGGACGGCGGTTGCGGAAATATGCCCAGCTGTCAAGGGGGTGGGGGGGGGGGGAAAGCAATGTTTTCTCAATTTTTCAGCTAGAAATGCATTCACAGCTGTGTACCAGTTTTCAGAGGTGTGTTGTTATATGCCTTTTTTTTTTTTTGCCTTCATACCTGAATTTAGATATATTTCAAACTCTTAAATTTGATGACTTCTACTAAACATAGTCTCCTTCAAAACCTCCAGGCTCTCCTGTTCTCTTACAGCTTAACATAAACCGTGCTGTTGTCCTGCGCTGTTACACAGCCCCATATCCATCCAACAGTGCTTTGGGCAGCTTTTAACATCTTAAATGATGATGTTACGATGCAAAGACGTGTTGAAAGTTTGGTGGATTTCCGCTTATTCATTTAACGTATTGCTTCACRTGCAGTAATGTTTTTCACGCTGTTGGTGTGCGGCTGTCCCGCAGCAGCTCTGCCAATGCTCCGTCCCGCTGCTCTCAACCCTCGTTGCACCCAAGTAACGAATATCCTCATCACTGATTGGATCCATCAGGCTTGATTTTTATCAAGCTGCTTGCAAAATATGTTTCGGAAGCTGTTGGTGACTCAGATGCGTGACAGTTGTTTCCCCAAAATACGTGTGCTCTGCCTGGAAGCGAATAGCTGCGTTCTCCTCCTCATCCCTGGGCTTTCGCCCGTAGGGCTAAACCCCGTAATAACCGTTGCATGACTGATAATGGAAACATCGCCTTTGTAGCGAACACAAAGTAAGGGCCTGATGTGGTTCGAGTGCTTTTCAGGTGTCTGGGCTGTATTACAGAAAATAGCGTCTCCCCATTTACTGCTCTCTGTAGGCGTGTTTTGTTAAGGCCAAGAAATAGAGGCTGATGGTTCAAGGTCAATGGGACAGCAGACTGGGGGGATGTGTTGATAGATGTTAGTAAAATTTGTGGTAGGATCACTTTGAAGACATTCCTTTTATAAAACTACACTTATGGAAAATGTTTGTATTGTATTTTACTTTTAAAAACATAAAAACAAAACAAAACAAAAAAACCAAAACAAAAAACCAAAACCCCAGAACCTAAAAGGCTTGTCCTGCAAAGAATGATATGCCCCTTTGATGGTACTTTAATGCTCAGGTTCATGTGCTCCCTTATTAAGTAGATGGACGAATAGAAGTTCAGTAGAGAAGAGGTGCTGTATCGCTGTTCCTCGCACATGGAGCATCAGAGTTAAAATTGGAGCTGGGATATTCTGTCTTCCTCCCAGCAGTTGGATTATTCTCATAACAAGGAGAATGAAATATGCTCTGCAGCCCCTCAGAGGAATAGTCCTCTTACACAGTGTGCGGGGGTGAACTTGTATTATTTTTCTGTGTTTGGGACCAGGTCCAGCTGCTGCTGGGGTGGAAGGAGGCTGTGCCTTCAGGCGGAGCAGGCTCAGGCCCTTGGACTGCCTCTCGATGGTCATTTGGTATTTGCAGACACAGAACGCTGAATTTATGTATATAAGAAATGTGTATTCATACCGGCTGTATTTTAACATTACTGCTTTTGCCATGATCAGAATGGAAACTTGATGGTTGGGTAAATTTTCAGACTGTTGTATCTGTATATGTGGCATGCTGCTGTTGATATCAGCCTCAAATATCCTGTTTAACACTGTTTTTTTTCCAAGACTAATTTAATGTATTTATGTGTTTTCAAAGGGAAATTATTTATGAATGTCACATAATTAAAGCTTCTAGGAACCTAGACACGTTGCTATTTTAATATTACTAGAAATCTGAAAACTTGTATTTCCCAGTTTATAAACTTGGGTATGTGCACTCCCCAGCACTGTACCCCTAAACGAGCAGGCTGGTTTACTTAAGCTCTGTCTTTAGTTGCTAGAGAGAATCTTCTGCAGGGGTAATTCAGACAACCTGTGGGCTTCTGCCCTGTACCGAGGGCACTTCTTGTCTCGAGACGCGTGTCCCGCCCTGTCCCTCTCTCTGATGAGGGAAGGGAGCATGGGGAGATTAACTGGTCGAGTTCCAGTGTTGGGTAATGTACATTTTATATATCTATTTGTGTCTATACATATATAGAGATTGATTCTTAAAGCTAAAAGAAACTTATCAAAGCCAACAGAACAAGACAAAGAGACTAAAATATTTTTGATGTATTATTTCTTGTATACGAATAACAATGATAAGCTGATAAAATATTGGTAGACAAAGTTCATGGACAGTTTGAAAGGGAATAAAATGAGGTGTGATTTTAAGATTTGAAATGAAACTTCAGCCTGTTGATGGTTAGTTTCCAGGGCCGGAGGTGGCACGTGTCAGGAAACAGAGCTGTTGGGGAAAGGCAAGAAGAAGAGAACAGATAATCGTGAATTCAAGAGAGGGCTGTGGCGATGCCCGGGTCGAGTGGCAGATGGGCGAGGTTACAAAAAACCCACAGAAAGGGCAGGGTTTGAAAGGTGGAAGTGGGCTTGCGAGTTCCTGGCTCTGCTGGTCATCACCTTCCCAGTATAACCAGGTACAGGGCAGAAGTTGCAGCTGGTAAGGGTGATGGGCTTTCCTGTTTCTGCTTTGAGTAAGAAGAACCTGAATCCAAAGAACACCTTGCAAATGTATCCTTACATGCATTAAAGTCTTTGTCATAAAAATGATTTTTATAGCAAGATCTGCCCTCATTTTTTTTATGAATTGAATCTGGCTCTGCTGTAGCTTTTGTTTAGGTAAGCACATTTCCTGATTGCCTTTTGTTTCGGGACACTCCGTGGCTTTGATGGTAGTTATTGAAGGTTGCTTCAAAATACAAGAATGAAACGAAAAAGCTGAAATTTTCAAGAAAATATTGTATTTCTTTTGAGTATTTTTCACCGGGGGTGATACAAGCACATCTGTTGATGCTGCTGCTCAACCCTGACTTGAGGAACCACAAATACCCATTGTGTTGGGCGACATGGCTGGCTCTGGAGCTCGCTCGTCATACAGCGCCGAACACTGAAGCTATTCACGGTGTCCGGTTCAAGGGGCTGACAGCAATCTTTATCTCTGCATAGAAACTAGAATTTTCCTCTGGGACAGAAGCAACAAAGCTCGAGGGGAAAAATGACCGTGTTCAGCATCGAGTTGTTTCATCCTGTCGACGGCAAGGCAGGAGCGTAGGGAAGTCCCCTCTTCCCTGAGCCAAAGGCAGGTGGTATCAGCTCTTTAGTATCTGGGGCTTACGGCTGTGTTTTATATATGCTTATCTTTCTCACAAGTGAGGTTTTTATTTTTTTTTTAATCTCATTAGGTCAGAAGGGAATAATGCTTTCCTTAAAGATTCCTTGTAGTATTGGTCTTTTTAAAATTTATTTWTTTTTTTTAAATACTGTATTGATTATATATGTATTAATGAATTGTATCTGTGGAATATAAATGCAGTTTCAAAATACTGTTGTGATCTCAGGTGGAAGGAAAGGGGAAATTTTTGGCTAGTTTCAGCRTCTAAAATCAATAGTTAGAAATGATACAGCATGTAAACATCAGAAGTACTACTGCATTTGCTGAGAATTGGTGGCATGTCAGAATTTGCCGTTTGGGGATTTGCAGCAGTTGAGCAGTAGCTAATAAATTTTCAAAAGTATTAAACAGATTCTGTTAATTTTCAGGGCCAAAAGGAAACAAAACTCAGAAACCGCAGAGGCGTTTGTGTAATTTCTAACTCCGTGTTTAAGAACTCCCATGGGAACCTCTTAAAACCAACAGGTGTTTTCTAGCTTTTTAGGTCTTTATTGTTTTCTAGCCTTTTAGCTCTCCCTGGAAACATATAAACAACTGCATCACATGCCTGCTCTTTGATCAGAGTCTTTAAATACTGAAACTGTTGTTTAATTGCAACACATGCTGTTTGGTAATACGAATTTGTGAAATAGCATGTGCTTAAAATAGCTTCATACCTAGGTTGTGGTAAATACATAATCAAATTCAAGCTGTACCGAGATAGTAAGTAGTGGCAGTTGGTAACTGTTGTAGTAAAATTAATTTCGGGATTGTTGGGACAGCCACGTTGTTGAGTTTCTTTTTGGTTTGGGTTCTCCCCCCCCAGTTTATTTTAATTATGACCAAAGTTAAATAATTGAGCAAGGATGGTGTTTATGGCAGCAATTCTCTAGTGTTGCTGGGCTTCAAAACAGGAGATTTCTCTGTACCAAATCCCCATAGCCCATGTTGCTTCTGGATTGTTTGGCAGCTGTTCATCTTATTTTATTTTTTCCCAAGGCATGCAAGCAGGTATTGAGTACGTTTATGCTGTCATGTCTTTCTCTAGGAAGAATGGGCAAATGAGGCATTGCCTGTTTATAAAGTTTCTGGAACGCTGGAATCATTTGTGTGCTTTGTTTCCAAGCAAGCAAAGTCAGGACAATGGAGAAAGGATATTGTTATTGGGCCTCTGGGACTCTACTACTGCATTTTATTTTGAAATAGCCTTTAATATTTCTGACCTGATATCCTGAGCAATATAACAAAAATTCCAAGTGGACAGCTAGTTTTCCTTGTTTTGGAAATGTCTCTGCTTCCCCCCATTATTATTATTTTTTTTTTTTTTAATAACAGGTTATTTTCTTGATGCCGGAACAGCTTATCTGCTGGTGGTGCACCACCTTATCTGAAAAGTTCAGCAAAAATTAATTCTCAACACAAATCAAACCAGCTAATGTAGTGTCAATGTCCTGCCAGAAGGTAAAGCAGAAAGTGAAAAAAGGAAAATAAATTACGCAAATAAATAACATCGCAAGAGGGAGCATTGAGAATAGGGTCAGATGACAGATGTTTGAGACTGTCTTGAGTATCCGTCCACGAGCTTTTGGCCAGGTGGGATCAAGTCTTTACAAAAAGATCTTCCACTCGCATCTGAATGAACGAGGAACCTCTATAGTGTTGAATCCTAGAGGGGACTAAAATGATGTCATGGCCTTGTGGTCCAGAGAGCTGAATTTCTCCTTCCACCCTTGAATAATATTAGCAGGCATTATTCCATAGATGTCTGTTAAAACTTCATTTTAAAATGTTGTTTCGTGTTAACTGAACGCTGCAGGGCGGGCAGGGATCCCTCGCTCCAGCCTGAAGGAAAGCGCTCGAACAGCACTTCAGCACAACAGTCCAGTTTGATGATGTCTGGGTTTAATTTAGCAGACTTGGGGCGTTTTCTGGGGTTATTTTTACAAGAGAAGGAACAACTTTCTTGCTGGGAATGCTGAGCAGTTGTTATTGCGCGTGGGTGGGCTGTGTATGGGCAATGTTGCACTTCATTTCGGTTCATCTCTTGGGGGATACCTTCTCTCCATTTATGTCTTCAATAACATGTTTACTGTTAGCATTTTAAAAAAAATTCAGCCGTTTTTCATTTCCTTTTACAATGTTTCTGCATAACAAATGGAACAAATTTATTGCATATTCTCTCTGAGTTAACCTCAGTTGCTGGTAGCCCATGAGGACCGGCCAGGAGCCAACTTAGTCTGTGCAGACTCTATTTCAGCAATACTTCTGCTACCCTTGAAATAAAAAGTTTACTGATATTGTGAAATACTGCATGGCATTGTGAACATACCGAGTATATTATTGCATGCTATTAAGACACTAACAGGGACAGATATCTGGGCTAATGTTGTGGCATTCTGTGCTGTTCCCTTTCGAGGCTTAGGCTATGTAATTTTGAGAGTGCCTCTGCTGCCGACCTGGTGGGGACGGTTTGTGTGGGARCTTTCTTAAATTTTTGACTGAGGCATAAAGTGATCATTCCTGGTAACAAAAGATATTTCTGTCATTCATGCCTGTTAGAGGGATGAGGATAGTTGTCAGATAGAAATGACCATTAAAAGAAGAGGTAAGAGTTGCTGTCAAAATTCTTTTTCGTGATCATGTACAGAATTTGCCACATGTCTGAAGAAGTCTCATTGACAAGTCTCATTGACAAACGTAGGTTTTGGAGAAGAGGAGCTACAGAAAGGTGCTGCTCCTTACAGTAAATGCAGGAGGAATGAAGGGAGAGAAATCCTTCCTTAAATGCACAGATGTATTTGCTGGAGTAAAAGCGATTCTGCATATTGTCTCAAAAAGATTACAAATTTTTTTTGATGTTTAGAGGAGTTTTTGATGACTCGGTAATAGTCATCTCCCAGCATTCGTGCTGTCATTTAATTCCTGAAGGCTCTGGGCTGGCGTGTGGTTCTTCTCTTTGGTTTCGCCCCAAGCTGTGGTTTAGCTAGTGAGAAGCTGCTAAACCGGTCATAGCTCTGAGGTCTCGACTTCCTGAGGGCTCTGAATTTTAGGTTGAAGGATGAGAACAGTCAGAGGTATTTAAAACTAGACCCCTTCGGCTTCTGTCCCCCTGAAACAGATGTCCCTGGGACTTCTGGTTGCAGTAGGGGCCCTTTACAGGGAGATGTAACAGAGGAATATGCATGACCCAAGGGACTGCGTGTTGGTTTTCTGCCACATCCCTGGAGTGCGGACAGTCGTTCTTCGTGTGGCCTGTCAGTCTCTTGAGCCATTCACGTCGTTGTTGCTGGTTTGTGGACCTGCCTGCCAGGTCCCATCACYGCCTCTGTCCCTCCTGTAGCGTCAACCTTGGAGCAAGTGGGAGAGAAGAGCACGTGAGCAGAAAACGCCTTTCTAAGCTGATTGATTTCTAGCTCTGTGGTGTTTATAGTTGAATTCATCCGTGTAGGCCTATCTGACCACCAGTATTGGAGGGAAAGGTTCATCTGACAGACAGGCTCTGTTATTTGAGCCTTTTGAAGGCAACCAAGTCACAGAGGGTGTTTTCTTCATGGAAAAATAGAGAGTCTGTGCCAACAGCTGGGCATAACTCTCCGCTGTTTAAGGAGTGGAAGAGACTGGGTCAGCAGAAAAGCCCATGGAGAGTCAAGTCTACCCCTTGACTTTAAAACCCTGTCATATGTGGACTTCACTCTGAAAAGAAGGTGTGTAATACATGCATTAGAAGTTATGGGACTCTGGAGGTGGCAGGAGTCATGGTACTGGTGATCATCCTTAGCCTTGAGCAACTCCTGGAGATCTCAGAAGATATATCGGTGTTCATTATGTGTTTCAGCTTGGAGTTGTAGAACTCCTTCCTCATCATATTTTTGCAAAATAGTGAGACTCCCTGTGAAATCTCATATTTTTGAAAGGAGATTTATCTGTTTTCATTTCACCCTCCCACCGGTAGTTTTTGTTTTGCATCTGGATTTCTGGTTGTTTATCCAGTCTTCAAACACGAACATCTGACATGCTCCTGGAGCCAGTAGTGATAATGACTTAAGGAAGAATGAAGTTCACCATTTCTCTTTGGATAATCATATGGAAGAATAGCTGAAATAAGCAAAAACTGATAGAAGTTTGAGTTTTCATCTCCCACATTAGTCAAATAGTGGTTCTGAGCTTCTACAGGAAGGTCTTAGGATAGCAGCATCCAAGCAAAAGGGTCAAGTCCCTGTAGGACATATCCAGTATCTTCAAATGAAGGAAACTTTGTATAAATGCAAACATGAAATGCTCCCTGAGGGCAATAGCTTTTACTTATCCCCTCAGTGTTACAGAAAACAAACTTGGAACCCATTTCTGCTCTTTCAGGCATCACTGCGAGTCTCTGGAGGATGCTGTCCTCCTTCCTGCACATTTACAAGTCTCCAAGGAAGGGTCCTCTCCGTGTGAAGTTGGAAGTTTCTTCCGCACTAAGGCAGAGAAACAGTTTATTCACATCACATTTGTTCTTAAACAGAAAGGAAGAAAAGGCTATAGGTTAACTTGGCATCAAAGCTCATTTATAATAAAAATTGGCAATCATAAGGCGGGGAGGGAAGTCATGTCTCCTGTACTGCAACGTTAGACGACAGAATAGTTACTTGAATCTTACTGATTGATCGTGGAATGGTCAGGGCTAAAGCAAGGCTGTGCTAGAATGAAGATGAAGGTGATACTTAAATGTTTCCTGCTGTTGAGGTATGTGATTGTGAGAATCCTGTTGTGATAAAACTTAATGCCTCAGAAACGGGAGATTGTATGTACTTATCTGGAAGTTACCTTTCTTTCAAGCTGATAAAATTCTGAGGAGAATAAAAATAGAAACTGCCATCCGCTGATTTGTGTCATCTCATTTGGAATAGGTTTTTTAGGCACTCTAGTTGATGGAAAAATATATTCTTTAAATAATATTTAATGCAATCTGTCATGTTTGTGAAGTRGAGTTGAATTATATGGGCTGTGGAAGAGGGAATTGAAGGAAATAACTTGTTAACTCTCATCAGTGATCTGACAGCGTGGATGCTGCTCCCAGGCTGCAGACGAGTGTCCGTTGTAGCAGACCTGACCTGGCAGCGCCGGTCTCCGGGATAGGAAAGGGGTTAATGCTTCTGTTTGCATTACACTGGAAAAAACTATTCTGAAGTCTGTGCAAATAGTTCACAATTTACTTGAGATGACTGCAGGACCTGCGAGCAGAGCCTGCGTTTCCCAGCTCCGCGGAGGAGCTGCTTCACTCATYGCAGTCGGTCTTTCTGGTCCATTTATCTTCCCTTTTGCCCACAGGGAGCCGTTATGTGAAGGAGATTTTTGGACAGGAAAAGTTACAAACTAAACAGAGGAGACAGACAAAGGGTGAAATAAATGAACTAACAGTGTTCTTGTTTTGTCAATTTGAATGAAGGCTGTTGTGGTTATGTGAATGTTTTCTTCCAGCAAAAATTTGTTAATAGGTTTCTGCCTGTCCTCAGTTACTTATTCATGCCCCTGAGCTGCCACTCACTGAAGATGTATAATGTTGTTGTTTGCAGGATGTAAATCAGATCAGGGAAGTGTTTCCTTCTGGAGGGCTCTTGCTTTCGTGTTTTAAAAATGTATTTATTTATTTTAACCCAGATAGTTTGCTGTAAGCCAGCCCGAGAACCAGTTATGCCAACACCAGGGTGGTGTGGTGCAGAGCGGCTGAGATGACTCTCGCCTATGGAGGGAGGGGAGAAGAGAAGAAGGGGGGGAAAAAAAAAAAAGGAGCCTTTGATCTTGGACGTTGTTTTTATTGCTGTTTGTATTCATGCACGTGCTGTACTCTTGTTTTCCTGATGCTGTGAGCTGTGCTTCCTTTCGGCGTAATGTTGAAAAGAAGAAAGAAGATCCCCTATGGCTGTATGGTGTTTTAGATAGCTACATCGCAACTGGTGGTTGTGTCTTAAAGACACCATGCAAAGACAAAAGTAAAGAAATTGAACAGGAAGAATAATAACCTAGTTATTACTACATCGATACAAAACTCGATGAGGAGAACCGTGTTTCCGTAAAAGCCCGGATGGCTGTGAAGGAGCTGCCCTTTCCTTGGGCAGTGGCAGTAGGTGCCTCGGCCGGTACTGCCCTTAGGGTAGAGGGAATTGGCATTGCCCAATAACCCGAGATTATGACTTCAATTTGTTGCTTCCCCTGGATATCCCTGTTTGAGAGCACGCTCTTGTACCACCTAGCTTGTCATGTTTGTGCTTCGTGTGATACTTCTCTGATTGTCCCGGGGAAAATTGCCTTGGTCTGAGTAATCCTTTCAGAATGAGCATGTTATCAGACCCTAACGTTATTTCCGGACGTTGCAAAATAAAGTTGTTTTCAAGACGTATATTGCTACATATTGATGCAGAGCTTAGTCATCAAGTTTTTCCTCCTGTTAATTTGTTAAATAACCATTTAAAACTCTTCAATAACAAATACATCTTGGCTATTTAAAAAAAAAAAATCTCCTATGTCCTCTGTGTATGTCTCCTATTATCTTCTTCAGAATTACAATTTCTCCTCCGACACAGAGGGTAAATCCAGAGCTTCTAAAGCAGAACCCTAAAATGTTTGCTGCAAACACACATCCCTTGTTAACTAGTATTTACATAAAACATGCTGACACCACTTTGGAGAGATTGAGTAGGATGCTTTCTCAGCTGTTGAAATTTGCACATGAGATGGAAGATGTTTCAATTAAAAAAAAAAAAAAAAAAAGGGGTTAGCTGAATATTTTTTTCCATTTATTCCCATGTGTCAAAATCAAAGCAGCATTTCTCTAGGCGTTTTGCCCATTTTCTTTTTTTGTTCTTCTTGTTCAGTTGTTTGGATTTTTTTCCCCTCAAGGTTGGGATTTGTTTTTTTTTCTCTTAATGGAGGAATTCAGTTGCTTAATAAGATAAATACATGTAAAAATGCCTTTTAGGCAGAAATGAACATAGTATTACTAGTTTTAGATTCCTGTTCATTTTTGGTAGTATCTGTAAATTCATTCTTTTATTTATTGGTATAGGCAATGGTGAACTAGGGACAGCCGGTGGGAGACCTGCGAGACTTCACCAATAATGTCCTCCTGCTGTAAGAACAGTAATGAGAAGGATTACAGTTATAATGTCTATTTTACTTCTACACATTCTTCTACCTTGTGAGTTTTCTAATATGAAGCCCTTTCTGTGATAACATTTTAGTATGTGGTTGCTTAGTTTATTTTTGAGCTGTATTTCAAAAACCTCCTGTCAAGGAGGAGAACTCCCAACTTTCTTAATCAGTGTGGAAATGACTTCTTAAAAGCATAAAATAGAATCTTATCTTTTTTCCCTGCAGTGAGGAAAAACATTCCCTTTCTCATTTCTTTGTTTTTATTTTCTCCATGTGGATGCTGGTGCTTCTGGCCACTCAAACTAGAGCAAAATCTTTTTTTAGAAACTAGAGCAGAATTTTCATAATAAACCTGATCTCGTACAGATTCAGAGCCTCCTTTGGGGGCAAGTGAGGGAAAGAAGCTGGAATTAGGAAGGTTTATGAGCAATGTAATTTCAAGGATCCGTATTCTAAAAAGTCTCCACGGATTTGCTACTGCTGCCTGGATTAGAAGACCCTTTAATTTGCTTTTAATTAAAATGATTTTCATTTATTCTGTGCCTTCTTCAAAGGTCTCAAGGCACCTTACAAACTTGTGATTATATATATGAAATGCAAATTCCATATTCATGCGGTGCTGAGGTTTCACGTTGAAGTTAAGGATGAAAAAGAGTTTTACCCTCCTTTTTCTATCACTATTTTTAGAACCTCAATTCCCCATTACAGTGCAACTTCTAAGGCACTGTAGTTTTACACGTTTGATCTCAATGAGATTGCAGTCCAAAGTGTAAACATTGACCTTCCATAAATATCTTATCTGAATAATGTATTTAAATAGCCAAGGCTTTATTTTTGCAACCTCATTAAGTTGGAGGAAAAAAATCATGTAAATACCTTTATTTTTTTAAAAATAGGTAATGCGCCTATTGCAGAAAAGTCCAAACCAAAATGCTATGAAAATGGTAAAGTGGAAACTGTTACATAACTTGTAAGTATAGTTAGGTTATGCTAATTTTCTTTTAAATAGCTGATCTTAATACAATGTAAATGTTCAGAAATGAAGAAAAACCTTTTCTGAAGATGACTGTACTGCACTACATTTTACTTGTGTACTCCACAGTAACTACTAAAGAACAGAAGAAACTGTGTCATCAGCTGGGGAATACCCACGTTTTAAATGACTTTTGTGGTGGTTTCTTTCTTTTTGGTTATTTGCTGTGGAATTAAATGTGATGATCAGCATGGAAACGTGAAGAGGTCTAAGGAGTAGTATGGATAATGCAGTCTCCGGTAGGAATTTGATGCCCCAGCTAAGGTGACGGCGATGGAGCCAGCGCTGGAGAGAGGAGCAGCAGAGAAGGGGAGACTGGCAGGAGGAAGGATGCACAAAGGCTGAATTTTTCCAGAGACTGGAAAAGTTGCTTTTATGTTAGTTCTTTTTATTTTGGAAGAAGCATAAACTTGTAGTGGCAGAGATGCTAAGATCTTTTTTTCACGCTCATGAGTTTAGACAGCTCTGAATTAATGTTGGGACATTTTGCAACGACCCGCAGTCTGCTGGAGGCAGAAGTTCTCTGTGTGCTTTTGCACAATGTAGGCAGTTGTACAAATTCAGTGAATGTACCATGAGTTTTTAATATGTGGTAATTAAAATAGAAAAACAGAACAAAGTCCTTAAAAACAATTTAGACATATTTATTTCATAATAAAATTGTGTCTTGAAAAAAATGGGTCTTCTACTGTTGAAGAAAACCTGAAACTTTTGCTTGTTTATAGAGCGCCAGAAATTTCACTGTTCAAGTTAGGGTAAGCAAAATGCCATTTTTGACATTACACTGTTTGAGGATATTGCACCAGAATTGTGAGCAGCATATTTTCTTATAATACCGTTTTTGTTTTCTAAATGAATACAGCAGTGTTCGTTTCTACGGAGGAGTTATTCATGAGGAGTTCACAGAACTGGCTCAGGATCTGGGAGGAGGGTAAATGGCTGCGCTCAGCAGTTTGACTGAGGATGGGATTTTTGGGGGTTTTTGGGGGGTTAACTTTTGAAAGGTTTGTGTGGATGTCTGATGTACAATTTAAAAAAGCTGATGTGATTGTCTACAGCAGCTACAGTTCCGTAGCCTGTTGGCAGTCATCTGCCGAAGCTGTCCAGGTGGGGTAGAGGTGGTGCTGGTGGAGGCTGCGGTTGAGTCGCAAGAACTGAGTGATCCCTGTGAACACCTTCGACTTGCAGGGTTTTCCTCCCTAATGCTTGAATGATTCAATTTGAGGCTTATGGGGTTTTTTTGTTTGTTTTTCTTCCACCATTATTTCCCAAACCTGTTCCCCATCTCCTGCTCTACAGTCAAATCCATAAAGTCTCAGTATTATTTTCTGGTATAACTGGTCAATAAAGGTGACTGAACACGTGAAGGCTGGTATTTGGCGAAGCATTAATGAAACGCGTTGTAAGGCAAAGTGTCTCCTAAGGGCAGGTATGCCTCCTTCTCCCGCCCCGTGTCCTCTTCTGTCCTCTGTGGTTTGTGGGGGCAGCGGATTTCTGGTGGTTGAGTCTTTCTTCAGACCTGGAGTGGCTTGTTTCCAGTGAGAAGTTGCTTGCAAACATTGGCCTGAGAATCCATGGATTTCTGTTCTCTGGAAACACGTTAGGCGGTCGGAAAAGTGTATTTTAAAAGTACAAATGACAGTTGCAAAGTAAAGCTGAAAAGGCCTTTCATTTCTTTTTTTCTTCTTTTTAGTTGACTTACCTTGAGTAAGATGTTTGACTGAATTAGAAAGATTGTTATAACCATCTTATGAAACCACTGTGTTCTGTTGCTCCGTAAATAGGTTACAATAAATGGCTGGTTTGGGACTGTGTTCATCTGAGACCAAGAACCATGCTGCTGCAGGGTGATTTCTTGTGAAATTGTAGGCCGATAAGATGATGGACTTAGCGGCAGCTATCCACATAAAGTTTTATTAAGGGCCAGTTTATGCATTTGTGGTGAAAACCATAGCAGTTGCGTGTTTTCAATGACTTTGCAAGGCATCTGTATTGCATCTACTATGCTTCATTGTTTCACTTAGGCACAGATGTTGGAAAAATGACTGAATGGAGTTATATAAAACTCCAGTGCAAGTTGGTATTCTCTTTGAAATTAGGATGGTGTCATCTTGTTTTGGCTCCAGGGAAGTTAGATGAAATGGGCTTCCTAGAGGAACATCAAATACCCCAATTTGCAGCTGAGTGTGACCCCAGATGCTTTGTGAGAGCTCGCTGCTCTCCATCCCTTTAGTGGTGCTACCACCGTGTGGCATCGGCGTGAATTATGATCCCCGGGAAAATGGCATTTACGCTGCGTGTCGCTGCCCATGGGAGGACATCGGCATCAAATAAAGTGCCGTCGTGTTGGAAATCCAGTTGAAGAGACGTATGCTGCTGTCCTGATGTGCTGCTTCAGGACAAAAGGGTGTAGAGAAGTGCCTGTAAATTATATAGACTTAATGAACGGCCTTATAGGCTTCCCACAAAGCAGTGTTCGCTGCTCTTTAGGCAGTGCCGTTGTATTTTGAAGGTGAGGGGAAGGTATGCGGAGGGGAGATTCCCGAGATAACCCGTGTGGCTGCTGAGGGTTTTGGCTGGGTCCGGTCTGGTGCAACTTCACCTCTCTGCTACGATCAGGAGTTCATCTGTGAGTTCATCTAAAGCTGGATATGCAGCAAATGCTTCAAAGTTGTTGTCGTCTCGTTCGTGCGGGAAAGGAAGTTCCTTAATGAGCGCAGGGTAAAAGTCATTTTCATAATTACTGTTCTAAAATAAATTTAGGAAATACTCATGACTTTGCTTGACAGTTCCTGGAAAACCTAATCTAAGGCCCAGCTTTCCACAGAAGATTGGACCAGGTGGTCTCCAGAGCTCCTTGCCAACCTCAGCTTTCATATGATCAATTTTAAAATCACTTGGCATGTTTCTTTCAGGACTTGCAGCCTTTTCAGTAGATGCAATTAATTAATTTCAGGTGAAAAAGGGTGGTTAAAAGAAGCCTTTGAGGGGCGCATGTAAACTGGTTTCAAGCTTTTTTTTTTTTTTTTTTTTTTTTTTTTTTTTGTGGGGAGGTGTTGCAGACCCCTTTTAATGTGTGCATTAATGCAGGGTGAGTAACCAGCGTATTAGAAATAAATGCAGTTGCACACCCGTCAGTGAGCATCTGAGTTGAGCTGTTTGTATTTCTGTTGCATTGAGGTGTAGTGACATTTGCGAGTTCGTCTCTCTTGAGTGCTTGTGGCAAATGGTCAAAACATTAGCAACTGAAGTCTGCTGAAATAACTGCAGGTCTTTAAGCATTTTATATTCATCAAGAAGCAATTTTTGTTGGTTTTTTTTTAAGATGCAGTACAAGAGTTAGATGTTAGTTAACATAGTCCTGATTTTGTATTCTGTATACGTCTAAAACATCCTAATAAACCTCCTTTGTACATCAAAACCATAGAAGGCATGCAAAGCCTGACCTCTGAACACAGTGCTTTTTTTCCTGTTTATGTTGGCCAAGATCCTTAAAATTATTTATTTTGTCATGAAGGAGACTACCAAATAAGTTCACATCTGTGGAAGCTTGTGTAAGGTAGATAGTGAAACTTGGCACGTTCTGCATGTTCTTGGCTTTCCAGGAGATCATTCAGGACTTTTGTGTGATACCATCGTCTTACCATTGGAGCCGCATGGGATCAAAATGGAATGACTGCTACTGCGCTCTAGCAGGGAGCAAACTCTGAAGTCTGATTTGCACAGCAGCTGTTCCTCATTTAATCTGAACAAACATGAGAGCAAAGGTCTTCATACATAATTTTTCCACTGGATATTATTCAGCCATATATTCATACGTACATCTCTGCTAGTGACCTGGATGATGGGATGAAGCGCGCACCCATCGGGTTGGCAGATGGCCCCGGTTTGGGAGGAGCGGTTGCTGCGCTGGAGGGCAGGGATGCTGTGCAGAGGGACATCAAAAAGCCTCCTGGCRTTGGTCAAAGCCAAATGCAAGGGCGTGAGGACGTGAAGTATGAGCCCAGAGGAGAGGGCTTGGAGGGTGGGGACTGAACTGCAGTCTTCAGCTACCTGGAGGAAGGTAATGGCGAAGACCAAGCCAAGCTCTACCCCAAGATGCACAGTGCAAGGACAGGAGGCAGTGGGCATAAGCAACTGGTTATATGGGGGGGAATTGCAACTGGTTATATGGGGAGCAGAAAATTCCTCGTGAGGGTGGTGTGCAGCGCTGGAGCAGGAGCCCAGGGGGGCTGCAGCATCCCCTCCTCGGAGCCCCACCAGCACCAGCACACATCCCAGCAGCCTGGAGCTCAGCTCTGCTTTCAGCAGGAGGTTGGGCAGGATGACCCCAAAGGTCCTTCTCAGCCTAAGTTATTCTATCTTGTTCAGCATCGATGCCCACCTAAAATCCTTGCCAGGAAGCTGTACGTGCTATTAAGTGACTTGGTATTGTTAATTGTGAATTAAGGAAAAAATGCAAAAAAAAAAAAAATCCTCTGAATGACTTATGAACGGGAATTCACATCTGTGTGCAACTCCAACTGCACTCAGGTATATATACAGTGTTATTCCAAAACGCTGGAGATCCTGACACTTTTCATCATCAATCTGCTTAATTTGTTCATTATTATTAATAATTATGATTAGTCTAAGAAAATGTTTAACACTCATGTTCAGAGTCTGTATTGACAGAATAGCGTAGCTTATCACAGCAGGTGTTTGTGCTGTTCTGTGGGACTGCACTGCTTTAAAACACCCTCTGGTTACAGTTGTTTATTGAATTATATTTTAAATTAATTTTCATGAAGTAGGTGTACTGCTGTGCTTCTATTTTTATCCATGCTGTTAGCTGGTGTAATACTGGAAATAAAAAACAATCCTGTTGATTCGAAAATCAGTAAAATTTTATGTTTACCTAAGGCTTAAAGTGTCAATGCTTATAACCGACTATAAGGGAAGCTCTGCTCGCATCTGGAAAGGGTTCTTTTCCTGTGATGTAGATCTGATCAGTATACTTGACTTGGTGAAGTAAAAATCTTGTTGGTAAAAGCATCGTTACAGTCCATAGTTTACAGTTTTAAAGAAACTAAGAAGTGAATCCATATTTCAGTGATCAAAAGAGAACGTGTTTGAATACTGGTCACTCACCACCACGCATCCTCTGGAAGGAGCTTATCTTCTTGAGCCATCCTGTTGTGGTAGTATTTATATCAAAAATAGTGCTGTTCCTAGCCCATCAAACCAGGATGTGTAACACCAGAAACAGTTTGTAAAGGAAGTAAGATATATATCTCTATAGCTTTGTGTGGTAGCTATGACACATGTATGTATACTTATATATACATACATGTGTCATAGCTATACATATATGAAAGCTAACACACAGTTTTACTCTGTTTTGAGTTTTCAGTGTTGAAAAATAAGTCAGTTTTGGTTAAGTTGGTACAGTTACCTCTTACGATAAGTCTATTTTTGTGTTTTTAGTGATGCATTTTGCATATGTGGATGAGCATGCACTAATTAAAAGTCATAGAGTGGCAAAAGTCGTGGATCTTTTCGTTGAAGCAGGGAAGGGTTCCCCTCCGCAGAATAGCAGGAGGAACCTCTGCAGGCATCAAGTATCAACAGAAAATGTATTTAGATTTAGATCTTCATAGAAGGAAAAGATTGGAAAACTGCACAGAAAGGTATGCAGGTAAGTTTTGAATTATATTCTGCTGGGGGAATCATGTTGGTTTAGAAAGGCTGATGATGAATGAATCGCTAGAAGAGCTCCTGTGGCTTCTTTTGGGCAATACTTAGAGAAGTACTTAATTATCAGTGCTGGGAGGTGGAGGGACGCAGTTAGTGGGCTACAGCCGTAGCTCTCGGCCATTGCAACCAACTCCCATGGGTACAGCACATGGTTTAACTGAGCACCAAAACCTCTGCATTTTGGTCGGAAATCACTGTCTGGTCTAGACACCACCCCCTGCCTGGGGACCTCCTTGCTTTCATCGGTGCTTGCCCAGGTACCTGCAGATTGATTGGGTTTCTGGCAGCGCCGTGAGCCATCGGGGCCCCTGGGTGCAGCGAGTTGGTCCCCAGGGACGGGCAGAAAGCTGGGGGCCTTTTTAGAGCCATCAAGATCTTCTCAAGATCTACTGAGTTTAGAGGCGACCAGTTGTGTGTATAGTCAGCGTTTTCCCCCATCTTACCAGTTTGCATTGGTCATGATTGAGTGGTGTGATACCTTTCCCCAAATCTGATCAGGAAATGTTAACGTTGCCCAAACTGAATAACTTTAAACCTGCAGATTTTGTCACCTCCCTGTTTATCCTTTTTGCAGATCCCTGAAGAATGGCATTTCTTTTATTTATGTTGTCCAGGCGCCAGCACAGCTCCTCGTGAAACACCATTGTGAAAACCAGTAAGTAGTTAGAGCAGAAAGAGTAAGGGGCAGAGAGTGGTTCACCTGCTAGTGGGTCTTCACCTGTGTCCCGTGGTTAAAATACAATGAAGTCAAGAACTTCAGGTTTCTATTTTCCAGAAATGATCTTTTGGATGTGTCCTCCATCACAATACTATTCTTAGTCATTACTGTTTGTGAAATAAGGAGAAGAACAACCCAGTGACTGCAAGTATCTTGCTGTTCCACTTAACGTCACATTTTGTTTGTGTGCTTATACAGTAGTCATGGAGCAAAAGTTTTGCTTTATTATTGAAAAATCGAGATGTGCGTTGTTTAGAAAATASTCCCTGCAGGTTCATCTTTCGCTAGCTCAAAGGCACTTTAAAGAAGGCATTGCCTTATCTCAGTAACGCGTCTCGGAAAGTCATTTAGTGAGCAAATTGCCAGATAATTGCATTGGTGGTAATTGCATCTTAAATTGATCTGCTGTTGAGAAAGATGCTGAAAATGAACTGTTCTTAATCATGATATCAAAATATTGGTTCTGCTCTATTAATTAGCATGCTGTGAAATAGGAAATTTTTTTTTTAAGGAAGCAACTTACACTGATCTGGTTTGCTTTTTATTTTTAGTTAATGCCTTTAGTTGGTTCTCTGAAAGAATCAAAGCTCTGTGCCTCTGTGTGTGAGAGGGAAAACAAAGTTTCTAGGATGTCAATGAATGAAAACACTAAAGATTTTTTCCATAAAAGAAATTTTGAGGTATAGCTCAGGATTTTGTGTAGCTGCGCCAAAAGATTTTTCTCTTTCCCTCAACCCTGCTGTTTTCCTAGCAGTTGCTCACCAGTGACAGCACGCGCTTTGCTTTTGAATCTGTTGTTAGCAATAAAACGTCTGCATCGGTCTGTCATGTATGGCTGTGCTTTTTTTTTGCTGACCTGGTCAGAAAAGGTGATGACTGAGCAGCCAGGAGATGCAGAAAGCTTCTGTTCAGACGTGGCGGGGTTCATTTCATAGGATGTCTATGACTTATTTTGCTCTTCTCCCACAAATACACTTTCCTTTATAGTCGATCTACTTGACCTGTGGACAAAAGGTCCCTTGGAAGCCAGTGTGTTTTGACTTTGGTATATTGTTGGGTTTTGGTTTTGTTTTGAAGCGCTGTTTTGCAGGATAGCATTGATTTGGTATTGACCTAAGTTTAGTTACCATCAGTTTTGTTGATAATTAGACTTGGCTCTCTGCTCTCCAGCAATCTGTTTTGGTTTCGGTTTTGTGTGTGTTTGTTTGTTTGTTTGGTTTGGTTTTTTGTTGGGGTTTTTTGTTTGTTTGTTTGTTTTTGTGTTTTTTGTTTTGTTTTGTTTTGTTTTTTAATATCTTTATGTAGCTTAGTTCTGTGATGTGGCCAAAAAACTAAGACAGTGAAATAGGTGCAAAATCAGTTGGAGCCTGGGAATGAGTTACCATCCCGTTATTTTGTCTCATTTATTTTTCAGCAACATGACTATGGTTCTTTGGTGGCCTTTCAGGAAGGGTATGTGGTACACTTGAGTATGAACGCAGAAGAATTGAGGCTATGATTTTTTTTGAGAATTGCTCTGGTGCTACTTCTGATAAGGCTAAGATAAGTTTTATGAGACAGCTGAGTTGCATTAAATTGTACCTTAATGACTTCAGCTGGAAAAGCAGATCATAAGCACAAAATATGCATGCCACAGGGCAGGTTTTTGTAGCTAATGCCTGATGTGATGGGAAAGGAAGGGGTATGGACTGCAGAGTTGCTTGTAAATGCAGCTTGGTTCCATTTCTCTCTGTCACTGCAGTACACTGTATATAGGATGTATATATATTCTTTTTTTTTTTTCCTGTTGAAAAGTGTGTGAGATGGGTAGAAGCCCTCAGCACCCTGGCAGTGCCTCCTGCGGTTGAGGTCTCTGGGATAATCCTTACCATTGCAGGAGCGAGCGGTTCTGCCAGGCATACTGCGCTCGGAGCTATACAAGCAAATTATCCTCATTTTCTTCTCTCAGTGGAAAGAGGTTGACTTGAATCTGGCAAAATCAGACCTACCCATTGTCGGTTTTGCAGCTGCCAGAAAGATTTCTTGCCAAATAATCAGTTCAGGTCTTCCATCTAATGAGGCCTCAAGTTCTTCAGCATTTTGAGACCTCATTAACTCAAGTTTGTCTGCTGCCTTTCTGAATTTTCCACAGGTAGCAATTGCTAATCACGTCTAAAGAAAAAGACCTTGTTGTTGTTACGTGAAACACATAGTCCCACAAAGCACATGGGTGAACTCTTACCTCTCCTCTTCCCACCACCCCACTCCAGATGAGTGTGAGTTATACCATCAGATGAGTGTGAGTTATACCATCAGTTGGTGTGGCTTCCCAGAAAGAGATTTCCTTGCTTTTGTGCATCTAATAGGCTTTAAATTAGCTTTGCCATCTCACAGAGCATGACTCTTGGTTCTTTCAAATGCCTGTAAAAAGACAGTCCTCCAGAGCCTGCTGGACTCTGAAAACAGAATATGGTTGAAATTACCCTGACCTGGAGATAAAAACCCGGTTACTTTTTCCAAAGGTACCTGCTATCTCAGATTTGTTCGTCGTCTTCAAACACAAAATTTCTCTCCTTTTTTCCTTCTCGTGAGATGTTTCCCTACACGTATGAAAAAATGAAGTAGTTGGAGATGGGATTTTGAATTCAATCTCATGCAAGAGGGTTGCAGGAACCCCCGACCCACTTCTGGGGGTGGGGAGCAGGGGCACCCGAGCGATGTGAGCCGTGCATTAACACCAGCTGTTAACTAGGTTTAAAGAAGTTGAGCCCCAGTTTCTCAAGCTGGGTTTTCCCGTGGCGGAGAGGAGGAGGCTGCGTGGGAGCACGCTGACGGTGCGCTTGTAGGGATGAAGGAAAATTGCAGAAACAATTTTCTTGTGACTTCCCCTTCCCTCCCCCCCCGGTATTTGTAAATAGGGTGTGAGAGGCTGAGCACTGTATATTGAATATTTTGTTTACCTGTACCACAAGTAGATTTTCTCCATTATTTCCTGGGCTAGAAATACACGGCCAGGTTCTCAGTAGCTGCTCTGTTGAAAAAAGAGGGGACTTCACTTTGTTGCGGCTTCAACCAGTCATTGATCGGCCTGAACGTTTGCTTTTCCAGTCACAGGAGGAAAATTTTGGTGTTATAACATGGCCAGAGCCTCTCAGGTTATTCCGTTGAATCCGTGGGATGAGCACTTATCACATGCTAAAGCCGCAAGCAAAATATTCAGTAATCAGGGTTTCCATCACCAGGGTGGGACTACACAAGCACACTGAATTTATTCTATAAAAAAGCTCACCCTTTTTTTGGTTGATATATTCTGAAAGACGAGTTTGACAGACAGCAGCATTCAACTGATCTGAAAAAATGGATCCCATGGGGCAGTGGCGTTTGTTCTTGGGCATCTCTGCATCAATCGGAAAGCAGGTAAATAAAAGGAAAATAAAAATAATCAGTTTGTATAATGCAGTTTAATGAAGTGTGCCTGTATTTCTAGATAACGTGTAGTCTTTGGGACCACAGAGGGGAAATACAGGAGATGTTGTGTGTCTCCTGTTTTGCCATGCAGGGGTAAATCTGCCCAAATGCTGCAAGCTGCTGCTGGAAGAGGAGGGCACGGCTGGGGGTGCAGGGAGGCAGCGAGGGACCGGCAGGGACACGAGATGGGACTGGGACAGTGGAAACACGTCTAATATGCAGGTCTTGCTGAAATATAACTCGGCTGGTGTATTTGGATTGAAGGACTGTAAATGAATCAAAATTACTTTTAGTAGGCTGTCCATTGACTGTATAAATTACCTGAAATAATCTCTCTAGGAAAATGAAAATTTAAATAATTTAGGAGGAGGACTATAGAACAGCAAAATATGAATTACTTGGGTGAAGAGTTGGAAATATAATCTGGAGGATCTCCTTCCTTAGTCTCTCGGGCCTATATTTTTTTACCCTAAAATGTACATGTGTGTGACTCGTCTTTATGAAGCTGGTACTATGGCTTGGGCTTAAAAGTACAGGTGTATATGTGTGCTTTGAGTGATTGTGGTCCAGAATGTATGGGGAAAAAAACCAAGATAATGTTCCCTGGACCAGGAAACGCAGAGAACTAGGAAGGTATTTTAAATATTCACTGCTTTGAAAGATTCCTTGKTTTAGAGCAACTTATTTGTTACGATGTGGTAACCGATTACTCAAAATATAAGATGAAAATGCAAACCAAACAAACAAAGTAAAAATATTAGTACCTGTGCATTTGTAAATTATACTGCTTCTGTACTGGAGATTTCGGTGATACTATTTTAAACCTGTTTCATCAGAAAGGGTTATTAGAAGGAAGTAAGGTTGGCTGGTTTTAGTTTCATATCCTCTGAAGCTAAAAGTGTCATTTAAGTAATTTTTGGGTCCTTCTGTGTCTGACAGAAACTATAATTAAGTGTTTATGTTTCTGTAGCCTAAGGGAATCTGAGCTTATCTGAAAGTTTTGTAGTTGTCTTATTAAAAAGTTTTAATTAGCTGTCTCCTACTGGCAGTGTATTTTTATTGTCAGAAGTAGTAATGGGAACATACTATTCTGATGCATAAAAATCTGGCTTGATACTTGTAAAATTGCACTTCTAGTGAAAACTTCAAATTCTTTTCCATATGAAAAGAAAGTCTATATGCTGAAATGAGCCTTGAGGTGTACGGTATCTATATGCAGGTGCTTGGTTGTTCTGTGGGTATGTGGAAGTATGGAGGGGGGTGAATTTTGGAATAACAAATTATTTCTGTAACATTCCCGGGTAAAAGCCTGAGAGCAGCCATGCCTGGTGAAAGTGTCGAGGTTGGATTAGCAACCTCAGCGTGTACGTACGCTGCGTCTGGGGCCTCGGGACCCCTCCGCGTCCCCGTAATCCCTTGGCGAGGGACGGAGCCGTTCCGGGGACCTGGTGGTGCCGTGGCTCGTGCTCCTCCTGTGGTGTGAAACGTGCTTTTTGCCCATCCTTGCATTCTCCCCCCAAACACACACCCCTGTTTGTATTTTATCCTCAACGTGTAATGTGAAATAAGTGACCTAAATGTCACGTAAGTGAATAACGGGACGCCAAGCCTGTCTGAAGCGCAGGGGAGCGTGTGTTTGTGCATCCTCCACGTGAGTCTGGGCTACCAGCAGGTTTCCAGTGAGCAGAAACAGATGGCTCGGGCAGATGCAGAGCTCTTGCCAGCTTCCTTTTTTCAGAGGATGCCATAATAAACACTGGGGCAGGAAAAAAAAAGTCATTTTTTATTTAAAAAAAAAAAAAAAAAATCTGCCCTTTCAGAAAACAACTGGTTTTACAATGGGAAGAGCTTTCCTACCCGGTGGATGCTGCTGGTGCGTGGCACCGAAGGGCAGCAAGGGCAGGACGCGTGCCTGCCAGACAGTACCAGGTTGTAGGCTCTGCTCTTGCTGCTGTCTGCTGTTGTGTTTGTGAAAATAAAGCTTGCAGATTTGGAACTGAGTGTCCTGTACAAATGCTGGATTTTCTTTTTTAAGTTAACATACTTCTTTACTTCCAAAATAGAAATATAATTCACTTTGATCTTAGGTCCAGGATACAGTCTCAATCCAAAAAGTGATTCCCATGGTAACAACGCACGTTTGACCAAGGGGTATTTTCCACCAAGTAATATTTTTGGATGAAATAGGCCAGCATCTCTAAACATGATGATCAAATCTACAACTTCGTTACGTGTTTCACTCCAAGGAGGTTCCAAAATGGGACCCTCTTCTGTACTTTCTACACATGGTGGCTTAGGAAAAGGTGTCAAGGGCTGGTGGGAAGACTCTGCCTTTTTTTTTATCCCTGTCCTCAAAGAAAAACATTCCTTTATGCAAAAATCCAACTTACAGAGTAAGGAAGAGAAATAAATGTTTTTAGAAATCCTTGCAAAACTATATTTTTGTGAGCTATAACAAAATCTGCTGTAAATAGCCCGAGCAGCACTCAAAACTCGCTTGTGCTAAATACTGCTCAAGAGTATGCTTCTACATTATTGCTATTATTATTGTACTATTAATCACAGACAGTTTTTCTTCTGTTCCTTAGTAAATATGTTCGAGAGTAGCAATTCTTTTGAATACCATGTCTTGAAAAGAGTTGGTAAGAATTTGAATGCTAACTGGCTGTGGATGTTCAGTGCTTTGCCAGGGATTTAAGATAAATGTACATTTTATCAACAGTAATGCCATCAGGAATTCCAGTGATGATTTTAAAACACATTMAATATAAAAAAATATCAGTTTATTCTGCAGAAAGTATGACAGTAAATGCATACTGTTGTTGACACCAGCTGTCATTGGGAAAGCAAATATTCTTTAGGTTGTTTGTTTGTAGGCAGCAGAAGTGATGACAGCAACCTATAGGAAAATCAATAGCTGGATTTTCCATCAGGCACGGCCTCTTGCCAGACTGCTGCTCCTGAATGATACAGCTTCAAATTAGCATACGTTTGCGCGCTTCTTTGTTAATTAATGTTGTCGATATCCGAGCAAAAGAAAAAGGGGATTGTGTATTAATAGCGGATGGGACAAATGGCAAATGTAGGAGTGCGGGCGGCTGGGTTGGGGAGCATCAGTGTTTCCTACCCCAGCGTGTTGCAGTCGTGGGTATCCAGGAGGGTTTGCCTCTCTCACTGTCAGCCTCCGCTTGTGCTTTGGGGAAGAAGTCTCATCATCTCTTGATTTATTTCTCATCGTATTTTCCCCAGTTACTGTACATCTGCCAGTTCCTCTTCCTTACGAGTGATGCTTTCAACCTTACTTTATTGCTTGAAATTTACTGCTTGAAATTATCTGCTGATTAAACGCTACATTGCCGGTTTTTGATTGAAGTCCAGCCCCTGCCAACTTCTTTCTTGTCTCCTTCCAAAAAGGAAAGAGGGGAAAGAAAGAAAAAAAGAAGGGGGGGGGGGGAAGTTGAGAAGGACTTCTGAGGACTTTATTCATGAACAAGCAATGGCAAACTGTAGACTTTTGGCCCTGTCTGCTAATGCTGCTGTGGGGAGTTACTGTACAGGCTTTAATTTTTCTCCCAACTTGAGTTGAAAACTGACTTTAAGCCTCTGATGCAACGTGGTATTTGTACCTGGTAAGGTCCCAGAGGAGCCACCAGCCTTCCTGCTGCTACCAGAGTTGCCCTGTTTTCTGTGCTGGACTTTTCTTTTGGTGGGTTTTCCTGATATTGCTTAAATATACACGATTACAGCTGTACTTCAGAAACCGTCTGGCATCTATCTGCTCCCATCCCGTGCAAGGTTTTCCTTCTCTTACTCTTGTTTACATGCGCTGGAAATGCTTTTTTCTTATTTATTTCACCCGCTGCCTTCAAACCATATTTGAAACAAGTGAGGCAGTGGTTTACTGCACTAAGGGTCAGGCAAAAAAAGGGACTATAGCAAAAGGAAGGAAGAACTGTCATTAATTGTGGAAAACAAGCGTTTCTTGAAGTTAATTGAGTTGTAAATGAAGTTGTTGCACACGTTAGCATCAGTGAAACTGAATACGCTATTTGGTAATTGCAGTGAGGGCAAGCAACTCTCTAGATCCAGACTACTTCAGATATTTTTAGTTGTTCATTTAGTCATCAGCTTCCACTTTTGTCTTTTCCAGGCACCGGTGGGAAAATACAGCAGCTCTTTTCTCCAGAAGGGTCATACTGTTCTGAGGAGATATGATTTCTTTCCCTTCTTTTTTGCATAAAGGGAAAATGCAGGGTTTTGAGCTCTTAGAAACATTACAGTTTTGTGATGGGAATAAGTATTCACCAGAATAATTCTTTCTCAAAGTGTCAACTTTTTAAGGATTACTAGATAGGTGTTAAACAGGTCTGAGCTTCTGAGTTGAAATAAYGAACCATTGCTCATGATACAGCACAAAGGAACTCCAGGCAGTAAGACAGCTTCATCGGGGGCCCAACTTAAATGCACATAGCATGGGGAATAAACAAGAGGAGTTAGAGACGTGCGCACGCCTGCAGGGCTATGACCTTATTGGCATCACGGAGACATGGTGGGATGGCTCCTATGATTGGAGTGTTGGGATGGAGGGATACAGGCTCTTTAGGAAGGACAGACAGGGGAGACAAGGAGGGAGACATAGACTCCTCTTATGTCAGTGACCAGCTGGAGTGCATGGAGCTCCGCCTGGGGATGGATGAGGAGCCGACTGAGAGCTTATGGGTCAGGATTAAAGGGAGGGCAGGGACAGGTGACATTTCAGTGGGGGTCTGCTACAGGCCGCCCAACCAGGAAGACTGAGCTGATGAGGCAGATTGGAGCAGCCCCATGATCACAAGCCCTGGTCCTCATGGGGGACTTCAACCACCCCGGTATCTGTTGGAGGGACAACGTGGCAGGGCATAAGCAATCCGGGAGGTTCCTGGAATGCATTAAGGATAACTTCCTTCTCCAAGTGGTAGAGGAGCCAGTGAGGAGAGGTGCTATGCTGGACCTTGTTCTCACCAACAAGGAGGGGCTGATGGAGAATGTGAAGCTCAAGGGCAGCCTGGGCTGCAGTGAGCATGAAATGGTGGAGTTCAAAATCCTTAGGGCACCGAGGAGGGTGCGCGGCAAGCTCACTACTCTGGACTTCAGGAGAGCAGACTTTGGCCTCTTCAGGGATCTGCTTGGTAGAGTGCCATGGGACAAAGCCGTGGAGGGAAGAGGGGCCCAAGAAAGCTGGTTAATATTCGAGGATCACCTCCTCCAAGCTCTGGAGCGATGCATCCCAACAAAGAGGAAATCGGGCAAAAACTCCAGGAGGCCTGCGTGGATGAACAAGGAGCTCCTGGACACACTCAAAGACAAAAAGGAAGCCTACAGAGGGTGGAAGCAAGGACAGGTAGCCTGGGAGGAATATAGAGAAATTGTCCGAGCAGCCAGGGATCAGGTTAGGAAAGCTAAAGCCCTGATAGAATTAAATCTGGCCAGTGACATCAAGGGCAACAAGAAAAGATTCTATAGGTATGTCGGGGATAAAAGGAAAATGAGGGAAAACGTGGGCCCTCTCCGGAACGAAACGGGAGACCTGGTTACCCGGGATACAGAGAAGGCGGTGGTACTCAATGACTTTTTTGCCTTGGTCTTCACCGGCAAGTGCTCGAGCCTCACAGCCCAAGCCGCAGAAGGCAAAGGCGGGGACTGGGAGAATGAAGAGCCGCCCACTGTAGGAGAAGATCAGGTTCAAGACCATCTAAGGCACCTGAAGGTGCACAAGTCCATGGGACCCGATGAGATCCATCCACGGGTCCTGAAGGAACTGGCGGATGAAGTTGCTAAGCCACTATCCGTCGTATTTGAGAAGTCGTGGCAGTCCGGTGAAGTTCCCACTGACAGGAAAAGGGGAAACATAACCCCCGTTTTTAAAAAGGGAAAAGAGGAAGACCCAGGGAACTACAGGCCGGTCAGTCTCACCTCTGTGCCTGGGAAGATCATGGAACAGATCCTCCTGGAAGCTATACTTTAGTACACCACATGGAGGACAGGGAGGTGATTCGAGACAGCCAGCATGGCTTCACCACGGGCAAGTCCTGCCTGACCAACCTAGTGGCCCTTTATGGAGTGACTACATCAGTGGATATGGGAAGGACCACAGATGTCGTCTATCTGGAGCTCTGTAAGGCCTTTGACACGGTCCCCCACAACATCCTTCTCTCTAAACTGGAGAGGTATGGATTTGATGGGTGGACTGTCCGGTGGATGAGGAATTGGTTAGATGGTTGCATCCAGAGGGTAGTGGTCAACAGCTCAATGTCCAGATGGAGATCAGTGACGAGTGGCATCCCGCAGGGGTCTGTATGGGGACCGGTGCTGTTTAATACCTTCATCAGTGACATAGATGGTGGGATTGAGTGCACCCTCGGCAAGTTTGCAGATGACACCAAGCTGAGTGGTGCAGTCGACCCGCCTGAGAGATGGGATGCCATCCAGAGGGACCTGGGCAAGCTGAAGAAGTGGGCCCGTGTGAACCTCATGAGGTTCAACAAGGCCAAGTGCAAGGTCCTGCACCTGGGTCGGCATATCAATACAGGCTGGGGGATGAAGGGATTGAGAGCAGCCCTGCCGAGAAGGACTTGGGGGTACTGGTGGATGAAAAGCTGGACATGAGCCAGCAATGTGCGCTTGTAGCCCAGAAGGCCAACCGTATCCTGGGCTGCATCAAAAGCAGCGTGGCTAGCAGGTCGAGGGAGGGGATTCTGCCCCTCTACTCTGCTCTGGTGAGACCCCACCTGCAGTACTGCGTCCAGCTCTGGAGCCCTCAGCGCAAGAAAGACATGGACCTGTTGGAGCGGGTCCAGAGGAGGGTCACAAAATGATCAGGGGGATGGAACGCCTCTCCTATGAAGAAAGGCTGAGAGAGTTGGGGTTGTTCAGCCTGGAGAAGAGAAGGCTYCGGGGAGACCTTATTGCAGCCTTTCAGTACTTMAAGGGGGCTTATAAGAAAGWTGGBGRCARACTTTTTAGCAGGGCCTGTTGYGACAGGACAAGGGGGAATGGYTTTAAACTAAAAGAGGGTAGATTTAGACTAGATATAAGGAAGAAATTTTTTATGCTGAGGGTGGTGAAACCCTGGCACAGGTTGCCCAGAGAGGTGGTAGATGCCCCATCCCTGGAAACATTCAAGGTCAGGTTGGAGGGGGCTCTGAGCAACCTGGTCTAGCGGAAGATGTCCCTGCCCATTGCAGGGGGTTTGGGCTAGATGACCTTGAAAGGTCCCTTCCAACCCAAACTATTCTATGATTCTATAAGCAGCTGAATATTTCCTGTAATGAATTATCTTCCGTCTGAGCTGCAACATTGGGCAAAACATGAAGTAGCACACCTGGAGATGTGCCTCTGCTGGGTTTTGTACTGAATTGGGTAGCTACCAAAAGTCCGGGCAAACTAAACCATTCTTGGCAATTTCCAGTGAACGATGGAATTGCTTTAAAATTACTTTACTTTAAAAACTTGGCTGGGTGATGCCAAATGTTATATCCACGAACTGCCTGGTTTATGGGTCTCCATGTGGTTCTGCCTTCTTGTGTGTCTCTTAAATGCACTAAATGAAGCAATTAGATTATGGGGGAAAAGTGTACAGTGAAAATGTTATAAAGGTTGTAAAACTCTTCCTTAGCTTCTTTCTTTCTGGAAGGACATTCTGCTAATTCTTGAGGAGTCCTGTTAAGTGGAGGCAGGAATATGGTGCTTTCCTGGAGATGGTGGTGTTGACATGAGCGTAGAGGGGAGAATCCAGAGGAGGGAAGAGGTTCCTGAGAGCATCTGCAGACAGGAGGGAAGGTTGGGTTGACCTTCCTTTTCCCTCTGTTGTTGACTTGGACTATACTCATCTGTATCATGTTAGTGGCAGGAAAAGCCGTGGTGGTGGTCTGAGTGAACTTCTGCAGTGAACTCTGCTCATCACAAGAGTTTGATTCAAAGAGCAGTTGTATGCCACAGCTTTTTGTAGCTCCTTAAATCTACAGGTCAATGTTAAGGTGATGATGTTAAGTATTTTAGCAGAAAGTCTCAGGAGCTTGGACTCTGATGGGGTCAATGTATCAGGGCTGAAGCTCTCCCTAGCTGAAGACCTCTATTGTACTGTGGCTTATCTACAGTACAGTAAACCTTTATCATTTTTAAAGAACTTTGCTGTTTTTCTCCACATAAAATTTTTCAAAATAGTTTGAGGTTGCTGTACCAGTTAATAAACCCATACTGACTATAGTCAAAAATGGGGAAACATCAGTCACAGCTAAACCTGTGCTGGAATGGAGCGAGAAAATGGCAGAAACAGAAATTCACTGTTTCCCATGTCAAGCAGCAGCAATAATTGAATATAGTCAACTGTGGTCCAAGATCTAAAGCAAGCTTTACAGCTGGCAGGCAAAGTTGGGATGACAAGGGGAATGTCACACACAGAAGAACGTACCAGGTGTGTTGAAATGGTATAAACAAGGTCTAGAGGAAGCAGAACCTTTCATTTTCATTTGCTCTTAGTCTATGGCGTCAGAAAAGACCTTGGTACTGTAAATTAGGGAGTATCTACCTTTCAGGTGGTTATTCACGATGATAATCTTGTACAGAGTTTGTCTCCTTCAGAAGAGCAGCTGTAATGTCCACGTGATGTTCATCGATGTGGACACTTACTGTAACTCAGTCTGTGCACAACTGAAATACAAAATAAAAAATATTACAGTTATTACAGAATAACTGTTTGGGTTTCACTGTCTGGATTGGCAGTCTTTGAACATATGTTTGCTGTCAGCTTGGCTTGCAGATGAAAACCTTAATGTTTCAAACAAACCGGYGCTTGTGGGCTCTGTATGTTAGGGGGAGGTGCAGCAGCCCCGAGAGCCTTGTCTGTGGTCAGATTTAGCAGTGCTATTCTTGTTTCAGTGCTGGGGATTCCTTTAGCTTCTTCAGTATTTTCCCAGTAACATTTGTTATACCCCATGATTACCAGTACATACATACTTACTTATTTAATTATTTGTATTACTGCTATATCACCTGGTTTGCTAAGCATGCTGCTTTACTCATCGTGCTAAGGCGCAGAAGTCACTTTGCTCAGCAAGACAAGGGGGGGTTTATGCCGAAGCCCAGTCGGGCGTCTGCGCGTCGTGCTGACAGTGCTGGATGTGCAGGATAACCTAAATACACAGTTTTAGCCGGCTTCAACTGAATTGATTTGACCTCTTTTTTTAAAACGTGAGTAGTAACAAGGGAAGGAAGCAGCTTTCTTCGTTGATTTTTTTTTTTAATTTTTTTTTTTTATTTTTTATTTTCAATCCGTCTGTTAAGCCCCCTCACATTTGTATTCGAAGGGCATTACATTAAACAGTCTGGTTTGTTGTTATGTGGCAGATTGGTGCAAGTGACATGTTGCTGCAAGGAACCGCATATGCAAACCAGTTCATTAAGAATRTATAATCAGGTTTAAAATCATTAGATATTCTCCCGATGACTCCACTGGTGTCATATGATTTCTCATGATTATGGAGGGAAGAGAACAAAAATGAAAAACACAGCTTGTTGGGCGCTTTTTGGTTTGTGGGATTTTTTTTGACTTGTAAGTTTGTAAGTATGTCTTGGCATACAATTATTTTAAGTTTGGCATCAGGAATTGTTGGAGAAGTTCACGCTTCCTCTGACTTTCCTTAATTTAATAAAATATTTTCTATTGGAAAGGTGTGACTCTAGGATGTAAACTAGTTTGAGTTGTATTTTCATTTTGTAGTCTGAAAGACAAATGATTTGTAAATGGTGGGTGGAAATGTATGCGTATGTATATACGGGCCACGGATCTTGAAGCAGTCGTACTTGCAGGATGAGAAAAAGCCGTTGCAGCCTCATTATCTGTCGTCCCCCGGAGATCCATCTTCTCCCCCGGAACGGCTGCTTCAGGAACGGGCAGACCTTTCACTCAGGGCGGTGGATGGCGTGCGGGGGACGCGGGGGTGTTGCAGAAGGGATGCAGCCCTCTCCTCTGCAGAAGCAAGCCGCTGTCGGGATGCCGCAGAGGTTTGCCCCGGCTGTGATTTGTAACCTGCGGTTTGCTGCTCTCGCCAAATATTCCCATTTAAGAGCGGATAAACCTGTCAGTAAATCAGACTGCGGTCTGCTCATTTCTCTTCCATGGGGGATAAAGCATGTTTCGAGAGCGCCAACCCTGTTTTACTCTTCCAGAAGCGAAGACAAATGTCGTAGCCAGCTTATATGAGGCTTTACCTCTCCCAAGTAAAGCACCATGGGTGATGGTTTTACTTTGTACCTTTGTCTGCCTGAATTTATGAGTTGAAGCCCATTGTCCTACATGAGACCTCTTAGTAATGGTGTGGTCCAAAGTCTTCTGAAAGGAGAAACCGTGCTGCTTAGCGTGCACCAAAAGCAAGCCTGACTGGAAGTTAATGTAACACGAATAATGTCAATAAATGCGTCTCTTGTTCCGATTCAGCAGTAACTTTGCTGGAATAAATGGAGATTGTTCTCAGGTAAGTATTTTAGGATGTCCAAGTTGTGCAGAACAACAGGAGCGATGCAGGCCTTGTCTTGTCGGTGGGAAGCTAGAGGATAAGAAGTGAATGGGGGTTAGTTTCATCTCTTTTAGAGGTTTAGGAAAATGTTCCTACTTGGAGCCTACGTGAAGCCGCTGGAGAGAAACCTCCAATTAACCTGTGCTGCAAGGGCAGAGGTTTCTGCTTGGCGGCGTTTCCCCCGCCATTTCATGCGTCGGCTCCTGGCAGCACCTGTAACACCAGTTGGTTGTAGCTCTGTGGTCCTGCCCTGAAGACAGTGGTTTGCTTTTGTATTGTGCGTGGATAGGACTTGGTGAGGGAGCTGTACCCTGCCAACCAAAGGGCTCCTCTCCCCAGTTTGTACCATGACCAGGTGGGAAGCTACAGAAACCCATAGCAGCTATACTGCAACATCACTATGGCAACCAGTGAAAATAAGGGCCTCTTCTGGGAAAACGAGAGATTTCAAATTTTGTTGCAGCCAAGAATTATTATTAGTGTGTGATTGTAGCGCTAGCACATCCTTATTTCAAAGTTTCTCGTCAATAAAAACAAATTGCAATGGCTATTTCTCTAATGCTCAGGTGAAGGTACTCGCAAGCCTGTGCTGTTGGTTCAAGAAAAAGAAATGGGATTAAGCCAAAAAATATAGAAGAAATACAGCATTAAGTACATTCATAAAGCTAAGTGAAAGATTAAAAACCAAAAAAAAAGTCTGCTACAGTCCTCAGTGCTGCATGTAGCCCCGATGAAATGTGTGTACGTACGTGTATAAGGCTGTGTATAAAATCAGAACACCTTGATTCTGTAAGTGAAGGTTAAGGTCTAGTTTTTTGGGTTTATTTTAAGACATTGGAGGAAGTAGCTGTGCATCCAGTCATTTTCTTAAAGTGAAAAGCCTGTTTTTAATATTGGGCTCCTTTGCCAGTCCTCAAGGCATCAGTGCACTCTAGTTCTTTACACACAAAACTGTGAAACTGATGTTTTTTTAAATCAGGAAGTTACTGAATTATTCAAACTATTTAACAAAACTCAAAAACATATAAATAAAAATAGGGAATTTGATAATTACAAAAGCAGTGTGCTGTTGAGTCAGAGCTTATTTTGCATAGAATTACCATTTCATGTCCTCTTTAGCTAAGAAACTGAACTATGTAAGAAAATACCATATGATATTACATATGGCATTTTAATAACACCTATTTTACATAGCTTCTGCTTAGCCTAACTGGTAAATGTGAAATGTAAAATTTCAAAGACATCTTACCATTTCCAATGGAAAGTCAAGTTTGCTTGGCAAGCTAGACCATGCGCTTTTTTTTTTTATTATTATTATTATTATTTTTTTATTTCTTTATTTTATTTTAACTTTTCTTGGAGCAGAGGGGTGAGTCCTGTGCAACTGGGGGACTATTGCCCATCATCGTGGGTATTCATTCTTCAGCTCTTCCCGAGCTGGGTTGCTGTGCCATGCCCGCAAGCAGCGGGGCTGTGCTGGGGTGACCTCCTTTCTTCTCTTCCTCCTTTAATCACAGTTAGTGACAGCTTCCTTCTTAAACATGGGTTCAGGTGAAGATTAGGGATCTTTTCATGTTATTTCTGGCTCCTGCATCTTAAGTATTGATCTGTGTTGATGAGAGAGGAGAAAGATGGAGAGTAAACAAGAGCCTGCAGCCAGCAAATGGAAAAGGTATAGGAGACTGGGGTGATAAATGAAGACACTACCCTGCTTGGATTTCTGTGTATCTATTATAAATGAAGGCTTAGGTACTTTGACTGATAAAAGTTGATTTTATTCTAGTTCATAATGTTGGTGTGGGGAAATACATAGGTCTCCCAGTAATAGCACCCACCGGTCTGGATGGTTGGAGTCTTGCGTTTTTTATCTTCTGGCTTTACACAAACTACTTGTATGTTTTGGTTTCAAAGCCTAAATCCATACATTTTTAGGTATTTAAAGGCACTGAAAGTTTCCCAATGAAATTTTCCAAAGTATCGAGGTGCCAGACTTCAGATCTAAGATATAGGATTTTTACCCTTCCACAATTACCTTTGTACCTGATTTGAAGTCCTGATATGGTGTCTTACTCACACTTATGATATATAGAAGTAAATATGAACTGTTTTTAAATTATAGATAGGGATACTGTGAATTTATCTGTGGGAAAGCTACTTTTCTCATAGAAACTTTAGACTTTGAGGGAACTTGCTGAAATATTTTTAGCCCTCTACATAATTTGGGAAGTACTGCTTCCACTGTAGCATATAAAAAGAGTTTCCAAGATTTACTATGAATTCAAGAAGATAATGAGCAATCATTACTCAGAAGAACATACTAACTTTTTTTCATAAGCGTAATCTTAGCATTAGGTTATTCTCAAGAAATATATTTCGATCCATTAAATCTGTCTTTCCTAAGGTGGAGAACTTGGAGTTGGCAATAAAGACCTGACCTCTCTCTCTTTCCTCCCATTATTGACATTTGAAGCCTGTGATGGTTTTCCTCTGTTTGTTTATACGTGGAAAAAAGTTGACAGTGGGATAGATCAGCTCCATATGCCATTTCCTTCCTGAGAAAGCAGAATGTTTTTTTCTGAATGCATAGATAGGACGAGTACTGACTATACATCATTTTGATCATTCAAACCTAGTCTTTTAAAAATTATCATTGCTGCTGTGGTATTAAAACCAAGGATTAAGTTGCCTTTATTGCAAAGTAAACAGTCACTTAATACAAATATTGACAATTAAAGAATATTTAAAAATACAGAATCAGAAGTTCTCAGGTTTGATAAAAAGCGGTTTGACTGAATGATACGTAATTTGTGGATCTCATGCTCAGCTGCAGAGATTCAGCCTTGGGTATTACTTGGGCAAGTAATATGTAAGTAAATAAAACCTTCTCTTTTTTTAATCAAAAGTCAGTATGGTTGAACCCTGCCCAGCGTTCCCATTTGCAGTCCAGTATAGTTCCCTGTCGTTAAGAGATGGAGAAGAATCTCTGGCCACGCTTCTGAAAGAAGGTTATTTAATGATTACTGTAATCTTAGGTTGTACTGCATTTGAACAAGCAAGTCTCCAAGGACACTTTACAAATATGTTAGCAGTAGGTATTAGACTTTGCTCGAGTGTTTGAAGTTATATTTTTTCAAAGAACTGTTCCCAAGTTAACATCAAAATAGAACATTTTCAGATGATCTTGAACATTTCTGAGAATACTCTGTGAATTTGCAGTTGAGTCCTCAGAATTATCCTAGGTTATCACATTACTGATGAGACTATATAAAATACATGTCTAAAATAGCCCCAAAGACGACTTAAAGATAATTTTAATGCTTTTGGCTTAAATTTCAAGAGCTTTGCTGGGTTTGCATGAAGAATTTCAATAAATATGTACTGGCTGTAGTAGCTTAAKTGGTTAGAAAAACACAGTGATGAGAATGGATCGTAGTCCTTTGCAAGAATGGAATAGAAAAGTATTAGAGGCTTACTGCTTCCATTGTCAGGAGCATATGCGTATTAGGCTGCTTTTCACAATATGATACAGTCTTTCCCCCTATGTCAATGTACGTGTTGCATATAGGGAATCCCTATTTTTGGGCATATCTAAGTGCATCCCAGCAGATGCATTCAAAAATTCTGCACAGCTGCCATTTTTCTGAAGTTATTCACAATTAAAATAATATAATTAAGCAATTTAAATGTGGTCACAATGAAAATAATTTTTGTACGGTATATTTACTCTCCAGTCTGACTTCAGCGTGGGCTGCAGAGCTATTCTGCAATGCAAATTAATATTCAAGTGTTTCCTTCTTGAAACTCCTCCTCCTCCTTCAAGTTTGAACTACCTGGAGATAGCCACATACGTTCTCCTTCCTTGGAAAGCAACAGATTGCCTGGATCAAAGTTTTTGTCCTCATTTAAAATGTAATCATTTACCTTTCCCCCAGGTTTCTTTGGTGCCTTGCTTTTCTCGTATGTATGATGCCGCCTTATTACCAAATAAAAATTGGCTTGCTTTCAGATAAACAATGTATTTCATGTTGATTAAAAGGAATTAAAGATTATAGGCTTATAAAGACAAATAAAAATCCTGAAAATGTCTTAGAAATGAGTGTTCATGCATCATGAAAGTATTCTTTGACAGTTAGTTATATATAAAGACTCATTGTTTTCCAAGTAGTTTTCATTTTGATGAAGAAATGAACCATAACGCTGTACTTTCAGATCCATATATGCATTTTAGAAGTGACATGTGAACATCCTCCTTTTTCAGGGGTCATAGCGAAGTTGAGTCAAGCACATTGCAGTTCAGAACACTGGTGCACTAGGTTTTGCAGCTGTTACGTTTCGGGGGCTGTTTAATTTCTTTGGGATTATTTTTGTTTGTGTATTTGAAATATTAATCCTTGCCTCTTGAGGCAATATCTTAGAATTATTGAAGAGATAAATTTTGCTTGGAATCATCTATTTAGCTAGCTCAAATGCCAAGACAGCTCAACTGAAGATTTATCATTTATCGCTGTAGTTATGATTGAAGAAAAAATGTTAGCACCAAGTGCCATAGATATGCTTTTAAGAGAAGGATCTAAGCTTTACTTTAGCGGGTCATTATGTGTATCATACCGTTTTTCAGTTTTCTGAGCCAACAGGATATAAATATCTAGGAGGGAAAATAGAAGGTCAAGTGTAAACCTCTCGCATCAAAGGAGGCCATCCAGCATCTTCCACCATTCATTCTGCTAAYCTCTGATGAGAAAAACATATTTTTTTCTTTCATAATGCAAGCCAACCAAAAAAAAGTCTCTGAATTCACTGGGGCTAGGAATAGTAAAAGGTGGGAAGTTAGGACATGGGTGGATTGAGGAGTGTCAGGGAKGCAGGGGTGGTACAGCCCAGGGGCAAGAGCAGTGACTGGTACTGGGTCCTTATGCCGGATTCTCCTGGGAAGGGTTTTTAAGCTATACTCTTGGATACAGCTGTAAATGTAAATGAGAATGTGCCATGTTTAAATGTTTTTTTGCTGCAGATAATACTTCCAAGGAAGCTCAAAACGTTATGACACTCGCATAATTATAACTGCAGTGGAAAGCGCTTATTTTCTAAATATAGTGATGATATTTAATTTATAATTCTCTCCTCTTCTTTGGGGCAAGAAAAGCTCACTCTCCTGCTCAAGGTTCTGAGTTGGTGAATATGACTACAAATGTGTAGGCAGCAATGGAAGTAATTTGTAGACATGGAGACTATACACAAATTTTATATGCTGTTCTCCTACCCTACTAAAACGCTGCGTAATTCTGAGGCTGGGCAATGGGGCAGGGCGCACCCTTCCCCAGTTTGCCAACAGCGCCCAACTGGAAGGGTGGGTGGTAGACCTGATGTCCGTGCCGCCGTCTAGAGGGACCTGGACCCGCTGGAGACATGGGCCAGCAGGAACCTGGTGAAGCTCAACAGAGACATGCCAAGTCCTGCCCCTGGGGAGGAATCCTGCCTGCAGGAAGGCAGCTGGAGGAATGCCGCTGCACATTGAAATCCGCTTTAGGATCTAACTTTTGAAAGCTATCCTTCGGTTGACTAACACTATGCATATTTGGCTTTAGCCCCGTCCTGTGCATTAGCATTTTGAACCTAGTTTTTTAAACAGGAGCTCTTGCAAAAATGGCTGGCATTTAAAATTTGGCCGTGTGTATGCAAATATTCATTGTGGCTCAATGACTTTGCTCATTTTGAATAAATTAGATTGTGATTTTTTTTAGTGATTTAAAACCTGCAAGCAGAACGTATGCGTGCAGTATGCTGCTTCTGCGTTTGAGTTGGAAGTAAAACCTGTGGGAAGGTCAGTGGTAATAAGCTGCAAGGTCTGCTGTTGTACAAAGGAAACCTTCTACATCCCTCAGCCAACTCCTTTTGTTTTCTTGGCATCTCTTGGACTGAATGGTCTGGCAGTGTTGTAGGATGGCAGTCACACAAAGATGAACGTAAATGTTGAAATGTCTGTAAGTGCTATAGGTTGGCTACGCTGTCAATGCTTATGATTGCTCTTCCCGACTTTCTTATTAATAGATTCATGCATTTCGGACAATTTGCACCCTTTGGCACAATTTTGTCCTTTGTGGATGCATGACATAGTAGGCTGAAACATTGAATAGTCAAAAGCAAGAGATAACATAGCAATCAACATTTTGGAAGCAGATCTAAAATAGATGAAGTATGCTTTTCTGAATATTCAGACAATGTAAGCCTTGTGAAGGTTGTGCAGTTATCTTGCGTGTTTATGAGAAGATAGTCTGTCCTTGCTAAAGCAGTGTACGGTGGGACTTCCATAGCTGTGAGGACTCTGGCACCTAATCAGATCTCACAAACACAAAATTTGTGGCATAAACATGTTGTTTGAAGCAGCAGCGAGTAACRTGGTTTATTTTCCTTAAGGTTTTCAAGAAGCCCCTTGCTACAGAAGTTGCAGTATTATTAGTTCACAATAAATATCACAGTTGACCAGAAAACCTATTTCTGTATTGAAGGTTGCTATTTATATTTAGGTGGCATTGAAGAGAGAAAAATCCTCATCTAATTATTTAGTGAAGCCATCAGAACAAAATAAATAATATGACCTTGGTTGCCTGATCTAATGATTTTCTCAAAAGATGCAGCAGCTCCACCACAGAAAGATTCCTGTATTTGAGGTAAGTAGCACAGTTTTTGGAGAAGGTGGGGAAGCCACTGACCTAAATACATGTTTATCTGAGAACTATTCCATTACAGGGAGGTTTTTAAATAAAAGCGATCTTAATCTTAGTCCTCTAAATTCTTAGGGGTTTGGAGATTTTTAACGTTACAGGACCCAATAAATCTGCATGGACTTTTCTTGCATTATTCTGTGTTTATTACACAGTTTCTTTAATAATCTTGCAATTTATCATTGTCTTGGACGTTCATATATTAGTAATGTGAACTTAGCGTGAAGGTGTAGAACAGATTTAAAGTGCACCATGGTAGACTCAATATTATACCTAATTTTCATTAATTTTTTTGAATGGATATTTCAGAGGAGATGATTTTCTGGCTGTAACAGTTCAAATTTCTTTAATGCTCAGCAACACTAGGTAGAGAAACATTTTTCTTTACTCATGAGATGCTGTCAATAATTTTTATATACTATGAACAGTGATTTTTTTTTTTTTTTCTGACATTCTCACATTTGTAAGTGGCATCTCTAATGCACTAAAGAGGCTGCAAACGTACTTTCTGATGTGTATTTTATTTTCCTTCCACTTGCACTCGCTTGCCGCTGCCTGCCAGCCGCTCTCTCTGGTATGAGCTCCCCTTCTGTAACCTGCCTTTCCCTGAGGGCCCCGCGGCTGCTGGCTTGTGGTTTGGAGAAGTGGTGGTGATAGGGGAGGTAGGGGAGGCTGGAAAGGAGGGGGCAGAGCAGCGATGGGTGCGTTTGCAAAGGCCTCGTTTCTTCTGCAAAATTATAATACAAAAAAAATTAGAGTATCGGCTGGGGATTCTGTCATTGCCCTCTCCTTCCCTGAGCATGAAGAACCRTTTGTCGTACAGGGCACGGCTGTAGGATGCTGTTAATAAAATATTTGTGAAGATGGAAATCAAATTAAATAATAATTTCAGCAAATTGYACTGCCTGCGAAGACTTTTTCAGCCATCAAGGACGAAGAGAGAGATCTTGGAGGCAGAGTAACTTTTTTTTTTCCTTTAAGCATGGATCGAGTGGAAAGGAGCAGAGGACTGTGTAAGGCAGAAGCTTTGACTGTCATGAGGCATCCTGTCATCCTGCAGATGTATGGAGAAGAGGTATATATTTGGGGACAGAAGTTTTGTCACGTCACTTCAAGGAGAAAAAGGAAAAACGATGCAGCCATCAGCCCTTATTTAAGGACAGCTTTCTGTTGACTTGCGTAAGAAATCCTGAACTTAGGCTGTACTCTGTAGTGCAAACACTTAAGAGCTGCTCTCAGATACCAGGAGTCACAACCCTAATTTTTGCGAATATAATAACTATAGCACACTATATAGTATGCGTTTTACTACTCAGCTTTGTTTCTGATTAATTACTGAGTGGTTAAGTTCTTGCAGATCAGAGCCTAAGGGCTGTTGTCATTGACAGTTGGGATGCTTAGATGATGATACTGGTTTTTCAGATAGGAAAAAAAAAAGTTTAATCATGTTCCAGTAATGAAATTTATATTTTCATTCAGAAGAAAAAATCAGAAGCCATCCAATGTTAGACAGAGGAAGCTACAGAAGAATTATCTGTGTGCTTCTTGATGCATAAAGGCTTCAGCCTTAAGCTTTCTGCCTGAACTGCACAGCTTTGGGGCAGATTAATTATAGAAGGCAAATGGATTTTTCTGAGTTTGTCCGTATATTTTGAATTACAGTTGAGAATGTAAATAATTTTTCTAGTTAACAGAGTTTAAGGTTTCTAGTCTTCACTTAAGATGCTTGTCTTAAGGGTCCAGGTGCTCCTGATGGGCAGGGACATTACTACACACTGACCTTCTGCATCTGCGAGAGCCCATAATTTCTAGCAAATTTAAGACGAAAAGGTAAAAAAATTACTGCTGTTGTCGACCGACATGTGCTCTGCAGTTTAGTGAGGGGGTTTAGCATCATTTGAGAGTTTTCTGTGCTGGAGATACTGCAGATGCTYTATAAACATGGTTGGAGGCAGCTGCTGCTTAAGAAGCAGTGGCGGTACTGGTGCCAGCCTGGGCTGCTGAGGCCAGCCAGCGTGGGCTGGTACCGGCTCTCAGACGCAGGGCAGGGGCACCCAGCCCACCCTGCAGAGCAGTCGCCGTAGTGGAAGAATTGTGGGCAGGCTCTATTATCTTTTCTGCATTTAAATCGCTGTTAAGTAAGTGAGTTGAGGAAGCAGACCTGTGGATCTGAAATGGAAGTAGAGAAAATTATTCTCCTTTATGCATACGAATAAACTTCTGGTTAGAGTTCTTGGACTCGGGATGCTAGGAAAGGGCACTGTGCGTGCAGAAAAAGGGGAGTGGGAGCTTTGCTGCTGCTCCTTAGGGGCTTTGTGCCTCCGCAGATGGAATGGGATGCTCTGGAGGAATGCGGCGTGGGCATTGACATGGGAGTCAGTAATGGTTTTCTTTGTAAGAGTTCCTTGCTTATGATTCCTCCTATCTATTTCCTCATAGACCAGAAACACAGAGTATTTTTGGTGTTTATTTTTCCCTAAAATTATGTTTTTAGAAGATGGTTAAAATGCTGTAAGTTGACATTCATTGGGCAGTTAGGTCTTGCATACCTCCCTTGTGAATAGCAGCACAAAGCCATTGGTCTGTACCAGCTTTTCTGAATTACGAGGAAAATAGGTTTGGGTTAGCATTTATTATTTTGCTAGCACCTTAAATATGCTTAGGGCCTCAGTGTAAAATGATGGTTCTAGATGTGTTTCATTGCTTTGATGCTATGATCCTGCTTTTAGTGACAACTAGCAGATTGAGTGCTCCCTCAGTAAGTTTGCAGA
>JAYKAV010003166.1:352651-601375 GCA_035582835.1 Phoebastria nigripes | reverse complement strand
GTATTTAAAAGACGTGTAGATGAGGCGCTTAGGGACATGGTTTAGTGGGCATGGTGGTGTTGGGCTGACGGTTGGACTCGATGATCTTAGAGGTCTTTTCCAACCTTAATGATTCTATGATTCTATGATAATAATGGAGATACCCTCACAGTGTTTATTCTGAAGATAAATTCACTTTTTCCCCAACCTAGTCTTTGAAGAGGATTGCTGTACCTCTGCTGAGAGCAGATGTGCAACACCAGCTTCCTCATCAGGGTACTTGACATGGAAGTTAAAGGTTTTTGTTCAGTGCACCGATGTCAGCTCAATTTACTTCAGTAACTCCTTGGATTCATAAAAAGAACTGAATGTCTGTCTTACCTCCGTATCAAATGTAAGTACAAAAATGTAGTGATTTTTTAATAGAAAAAAAGGCAATCTTACAGTGTTTTAGCAGCTTCTGACCAATATTATAACAACTATTACTCAGCCAAAGCAGCAGTGTGCTTGGTGGTGAATGAAACAACAACAAAAAAAAACAACTGGAAACCTTCAGTTTTGTTTTGAGCTATTTCCTGTATTAGAAGAACAAAACTGGACGAAACTGGAAGGATGGTTTATGAGAAAACTATTGCTTCACAAGGCTAGAGGTTTAGAGAGCGCAGCGGGAGAGTGGCTGGGTAGGTGGATCGGCAGCAGGACAGGAAGGTTTGCAGGGGGTGCTTGGGGAGGGGAAGGGTCAAGCCTAGGAGGAGTGGAGGGGAGCCGAGAAATAAGTAGTAGTAACTCAGTGGGGCAATAGGGAACAGTGGCAGCAGTAATTTTTTTTTTTTTTTTTTTTTAAGCACCTTTGATGTTCTTTTAACACGTTTCTCAGACTGTTTCACTTTCACTCCACATATTGGACATTTTACCATTCTTATTTATTGTATTTCTATGTAGATTAGGCTTGTACGCAGTCCCAAAGTGTGGCCCAAACACTAAGAACAAGGGAGATGGTTAACTGGCTTGTTGGAGTAGGGGTTTCTTTTTTTTGTTGTTTGTTTGGGGTTTTTTTGTTTGTTTGTTTGGTTTATTTGTTGTTGTTTTTTTTGTTTTGTTTTGTTTTTTTGTTTTTTTGTTTTTTTAACTTTGTGTTGGTTTTTTCTCCCACGTGAATTCTTACCGTTTGGTCAGAGCATCTTCAAGCTGAGGCTCAATCCGGTTTCTCGTGGGAGGTGCGCACTAACTAGGAGAGTGAGCAGAGTGGCCTTGCGTGAGAGTTGCTTATACTTTTGCATTCACCCAGAGGCACCCGAGCTGGCTGCGGTGGTAATTGTAGAGAAGAGTCCACACTGCCAGCTATAATTTGAAGGGGTGACAAATTGTCTTTTATAGCTCATCAGGAGCCTGGCTTTGCAATATGAATGTCATTGCCTTGAGGAACTCATGTGAATCCATCAATTTGTAGGGGTGTAAAAGGGAGATGATGATGATGATGAATGGGAGGTGAGTTAGGCACATGGAAAGGACATCTCCAGCGGTGTAGCTGTCGATAGTTCATGCAGCTCTATGTCTGTTATCAGTGCAACCATCAGAGATCATCATCTTCCTTGGTAGATTTTACCCCAACTCCCTGTATCTTTGATTTCAGAATCATTTATCTGAAATGGTCTTCAGCTGTCATGTAATTTGAAGGTGACATCTAGCATCATTTTTAAGTGTATACTAAATTACAGCTCAATTTTTAAGCTTAACTGTGCAAGTAGTGGTGCAAAGAAAAACTTGTACAAAGCTTTATCCTTTTTTCTAAGCTTAATGTAAAGATTTTTTAAAGATTACTGTATATATCATGCAGCTTACACTAAAGTAGTAAATACCGATTACGGTGKGGTAATCGGTAAGTACAGGGAAAAYGATATACAACAGTGCAGCATGTTTCTAGACCCAAAATCTCGCCCGTTATTTTCTTATCAGTGCCTCACCTCCTCCCAGCTACCTATGTTGGTCCCATTGCAAGGAGACGTTGCTAATAGGGTGAAAAGCTGTAGTTGCCTACGCCTGTTCGTTAATTCAAGAGTATTTTAAAGCCAATTACATAACGCAACAAAAACATTTGGCATGTTTAACTCCAGTGCACTGGGGGGTACATTGTAATCTGCAGAAAAAGGGTGAGTGATTTAAGCCGTTTGTTTGAGTACAGCCCAGGTTGGCCAGCTGCTAAGTTGGGCTCGTAAATCCAACTCGTACCAAATGAGATGTTCCGCTGAGTGAAGACTTCTCTTCAAAGGTCATGCAAGTTATACAACAGAGCCGGGAGAAGGAAAAGAAGGTGGTGTGTGTGTATTTTTGAGTGAAACACCTCTGTACGAGAAGAGCAGGGTTACGACACGCGAAGGAGGCTTTGAGAGCCCAAGAACTGCAAAAGCGAGTGCTGTTTGCTTCCTCCCTGGGCGAAGCTTCACGAGGAATCTCGGTCCATTTATACCTGGGAGGGGTGGTTTTCCTTTCCTAGAGGCATTTACAGAAATGTAGTAAAAGTCAAGCTATAATCCCGGGTCAGCTAGAGAAAAGGAAACACGTTTTTCCCTAGTGATAAAACATGGGATCTCTCTCTGCTGCATTACAGGACGTGTCCAGGCTCTCATTCCTTTTTCTTACATTAATTCTAAAAAAAAAAAAAAAAAAAAAAAAAAAAATTTCTTTTAAAAATGTCTTTTTTAGGAAGTTTTGTTGCCATTGTGCAGTGCTCGAACTGTACTTTTTAGATGACCTGTACAAAACTGAAAATTCTCGCCAGTTCCTTGCAGTTCTGTGGCGTTTCTTGGCTGAGCCGCGGGCTGGGGCGAGGGGAAGCTCTGCAGTTCTGCCCTGGCTGGGCCGGCTCCTGGGGGGTTATCAGCAAAGCCCTGATCGCTTTTCACTTGCTGCCTGTACAGAGATCATCTTTGGATTTGGGGTTTTCTTGCTGGTCATTCTTTTCTTTGAAGCGATGGATAGTTTTTTAAAGGTATCATACTACATTAAAAAAGCAGAATTTTGAGTCTTGACTCCTAAAAACGATTCATGTTAATATAAGCAGCTGCAGGCTATGTGCTGCCCTTCAGAGATGTTGAAGTACTTTTTTTTTTTATCAGACTCTATTTTCTTTTTTTTGTCTTACTGGGTTTTATTTTTTATTTCCTTTTAAAACAGAGTTGACTGATTTGTCCAATGATCTGAATTTGGAAAATATTCTCTGAGCTCCCACTTACTGAAATACTTTTTTTAAGAATATGTGGCCACCATTATTAATTTTGAATGGTATGCAGGTGTTTTAAATGGAAATTCAAACATTTAAATTGTGCCTTCCTTCCCTGCCCCTTACTCCCTCATTTTTCTCATTCCATGAAAAAGGTTAATTTTTGGCAGAGTGCTGGAGGGGAGCAGCTGCCTGAGCTCCGAGTCTCACACGTGTCTCAGGAAGGACATCTTTCCAAAGAGATGAAAGTAATTTGATTTTCTGTTTTAATATCTTCCAATAGATTTCCATTTCTCCAAATCCAGGGCAAGCTTAAAGTTTGAGAAGGCTTCAGACTTTGAAAGGTGCTCCAAGGACTTGGCTCAGCCCAGTACTGTTTTATTGGGATTTCTTGTATTTTACCAGTCCAGTGCTGATCTGAGCTGAAATGATGGAAAATTCACTGCATTCCTGCAGAGATGGTTTCAGCGGTGAATTGCCCTCATGGTGTAGTGTCAGTGTTTTGCTGTCAGAGATGGTGTTATGGGGAGGAGGTAGGAGTTCTTGCTGCATTTAACCTCCCCAACTGCTGCAGAGCACAGAGTGTTAGAGAGCTTGTTGCTAATGTAATTTTTCTATCTGGTGGCTTTTCCAGCCTTCATCAGCGTTTTCCTCTTGGGGTTAACTTTTTTGTTTCCTAGTTGTTGTTCCTCTTTTATGATACTAATTCTTCTTTTTCAGACTCGAGTGAAGATAAATCTTCTCCCCCCTGCCAAGAAACCTTAATCTTCCGTTACACCATGAAAAGTTGCAGATAGCTTATTCAGGAGGGATTTTATTTTCTCAGTGCAGAAGAACAGCATGTTGTTAACACTTTCAGCACTGTTCGTGGTGATGCTGAAGCTGTGCCCGGGACAGCGATCTGCCCTCCTGCAGTGAATCATCAGGGTGGGGGGGAGTCCCAGGGATGCAGGCACTCAGCATCCCAGGGATGCTGCCCACGGGTTCTGTGGACAGCCTTGAGTGCCTGCACCCCTGGGACTCAACGCGGGCTCTGAGAGCTGCCTGCAGAAACCACGCTGCGGGCTTGGATTTTACATTTCTAATAACTCAGAGGCTTGCTAGTTTAATTTTAATAGTAAATGCAGTTTCTATTTATTTCTTGAGACTCTAGGCTGTAAAGAACTTTACTATCCCTAGAAATTTGCATTGGTAATGATCTTTTTTTGAGATAAATGGCTTATTAACAGGCCTAGAACTTAATAATGGATGAGAAAATCAGATGCATTTCATGTCCCAAAGCCTTATTTCGAATGAAAGCTGCTGCTGTTGATATAATAAATTTAGTTATATAATGTAAATATATCTGCTAACTTACTGAATGTCACAGGAAAAGAGAAATACCGAACACTGCTGACAGATGCTACAATATATACGTAATGCAGGCCCTGCTGTTGCTTTAGTTCTTAGTGGAGGGGAGCTGGAAGAGCAGAGAGCTGCCGTCTGTCCCCGAGACAGCGGTGTCTTTCAAATAAATAATTGGAGTATCAGGCTTTTGATGAATGCTCAGCAAGCAACTAATACAGAAACAGATGTTACCCTTGAATCTCTGTGCACGTTTCCTCATGCTGTTATTACGATACGACACCAGTCACAAAACAGGTGTTACATGAAATTATCAGGGGCGTAAGTTCAACATCTGGCATAGCTTGCTTCATTAGTTTTGTAATTGTTTCTTACGCATTTCATTTGCCGCGTAGCCTGGCTGGTCAATGGGAAGTGCTTTTGGTTGGAAGGTGCGGGTTTTCGCAAGTAGCACGCGGCCATCTCTTTCATTAACCTTTGATGTGGTTGGTGTTTTGCCGTGACTGCTGTCAGTCTCAGGAGACTATTGGATTGTATGAAGGATAAATATTATGGGGTAACTTTTAGCAGTTAAAGTTTTAGTGCTTCTTTGTAAAAAAGTGGGAGATACATATACACACACACACAGACACTTCCTAAGCGGAAGCTGCAGAGGAAAAAAGGCTACAAAGAGTATGGATTTTTGCCTGTCGTGAACTGCAGCGTGTGCTGTTTTGAAGCTGATGCTTTCTGTGAGCCCCTGGGATGTACGAAGTGAGCGTGGTCCTCTGCTCGCCTTGCGTGATGAGTGGCTTAGTTTGAACATCAAGAGCTCCTGTTGCTTTAGCTTTAAAAATAATCCCCAAAGTGACATTTATCGTGTTGCTCTCTTGTATTTTGAAAGATTCTGGTTCATGCTCTTGTCAGCGTTTGGATACAGCTGGCTCAGTGTGAGGCAGCTGTATCCAAACACCCCCAGAGAGGGGTGGTTTCCTGGGACGGTTTGGGTTCCCGGCGGTGGGGAGTGCCCGTGGCTCGGTGGCCGTCACTCATGCCTGGCTGGGGGTGTGTGGATGGTGCATCCTTGCTGCTGACACGGGGGTCCACATTGGCCAGGTCAGAGATACGGACATAGGTCATAACAGGGGTTGAGAAGAGGGTTGAGCATGGTTATAGAAAATACTCCGCACTTGGAGAAAGGGGGGAGCCTGGGGTGGGGGCCTTGGCGAATGAGGTCTGTTAAGGCATTATTTCAGCTTGAAGAGCAGGTACTTGTCTGTCTGTCTGTAGGACATCAGCAGGGTCCAGAGCTGTGCAAGCTCTGCCAAGGAGGCTGCGAAAAAACAGTCCTTGTAAGCAGAGAGAGATGTGGAAACCCACCTGCAGCACGTGCGTCATCTGCAGGCATGGCCAAGCTGCTCCTGACCAGGCAGGGTCAGATACCGTTCCCAGTCTGAGATGCCCTGCCCTGTATTTACTGCTCCTGCTCTGCAGTCCCTTGCCTGTGCCTGCTTTGCAGTATGTGGGCACCTTGGTTTCACTGCCTCAGCCATTGGTTGGGTTATGCTTGTGAGTTTGATCATTAAACTGGTTCGGATTTAAGAAAAAAAATAAGCTTTCCTTCCCTCTCCCCCTTGTTTTAACCCGATCGGTTGGCAGAATGATGTATGGTTGTGTTGGCGTAAGTAGGAACAAGTGGGGTGGTAGGAAGACAAAAGGTTTAAGAACGTGTAAAGCCTTGTGCTATCAAACCCTTTGTATTTTAGAGCAGCAGTCAGAGGCTGATGCAACCCCTCTGGCATTGCCTCTGAGTGCTGGGAGGAGGAGGTTTCACAGAATCGTAGAATAGTTTGGGTTGGAAGGGACCTTTAAAGGTCATCTAGTCCAACCCCCCTGCCATGACCAGGGACATCTTCCACTAGATCAGGTTGCTCAGAGCCCCCTCCAACCTGACCTTGAATGTTTCCAGGGATGGGGCATCCACCACCTCTCTGGGCAACCTGTGCCAGTGATTCACCACCCTCAGCGTAAAAAAAATTTCTTCCTTTCGGTCTTGGCAGCTCCATGCTCCAGTGAACCTGCTGGAGGGGGGTGATGAGAGTAATTATAAGCCTTGAAACACATTGGTATCATTACTATTTCTCCAGTTATACAATTGCTAAACATTTATATTGCTGTACATGGGAAGCAGCTGAAGGCTTAAAACCAAGAACTTATTCTACTCAAAGTACACATTGGACACGTTAACTGCAGAGCGGTGGGAATCCCATGGAGRACACCGAGCAGGGAGGAGGAGAGGAGGACGAGTGGGTTACCTGAAGCAGCTGGTCTGAGCAGCTCTGGAGCCATCTCCAGCAGTAMATCAGGGGAAGGTGCAGTTCTGAGCTCTCTCGAGCCACGCCAGCTTTGTGCTGGGGCTGGAGCTCCTCACCTGTCTCACCAGTGAGCTGACCTCCCACACCAGCCAAGAAGAACCTTAACTGTTAACTTTAATGTTGATAGTGTCCATCTCAATCTTCAGCTTTGAAAAAAATACTTCTATCTTTAAATTTTGGCAAGTGATGGAGTTGACCCTGAATAACATGTCCAAGGCTTGGCTGCTTACCTTCTCTTCACAGATAATAACTGGATTACCAGATGAGCTCTGAAGAGCTGGTGCTGCCTCCCACCCAGAGGGGCTGTGGGGTTCACAGTGGGACGTGGGGCTCTTGGCCACTGAGCTCTGAGGACCTGGTGTGGAGGGAGCTCAGGCCACGGTGGCGTTAGAGAAGCAGAAGAAGGATCAGGAGTGAGCTAGTACACTGTCGGTGCGTTATGGCCAAGGCTAGTGCCGGCACYGAAAGCATGTCTGAGTTCCCCATGTCTGGACGCACCATGAACTCCACCTTTTAACTTGGGAGCTTGAGCCTTGCTTTCGCTGCAGGGACATTGTTTGGGTTTGAATTTCTGCAGTGCAAAGCTGCGCTAGACTTTGGATATACCCGTAAGGTTTCCAAGCCCTGCTGGGCTGAACAGCTTTAAGCCATAACGCTGCTACCTTCCTTGCTGTATTACACCTTCTTGATGTGTTACGAGTGAATTCTCAAACATCCAGATGTCATGTTCTCCTTTTCTGCTTTGCCTGAATATGTAGGCAGGGCACACACTTGTGCTTTTGTTTTTTCCCTTCCTCCCCTTCTCTCCTCCAAAATGAAATACTTTGCTGCTGAAACACAAGCATTTAATCTGGCCATTATGCAGTATATAATTCTTCTGTATGTATTTTCCATCATATATAATTAGCTTTCGTTTTTGAGAAGCAATTTTAAATATTCATACAGATCTATTACAAGGGAGCATCTGTATGATGATATGTTTTCTGCAACTGAAGAATAAAAGGACCACTGGGACGGAACAAAAGGCAACTTCTCAAGTTAATTGTAAGATTTTATTGGTGTTTCACTCCACCGCTCGAGGGTTTCTCCTGCGAATCAATCGCAGACTGCCTAATTTATGTATGAGCCCTGGTTGAAAGGCGTCACAGATTGATTTGCTGACAATGCGTGGGGAAAGGTGACCCTAATTTGTGACTTCAGTCTCCAGCACGGGCCTGTTGGGAGAGGGGGATGCTGGAAACTTGCAAAAATGTAAATGCAAATTTTTGTGTTTGCTTGAAAGGTTCTCCATATGTATGCAGTAAAACGTAATTAATTTGGGGTATGGGTAGCAATTGTTTAGAAGATATTAATGAGATATTTTAAAATCAGTTGAGGTGTTTTTCCTGAAATGTTTGTTCCTGTAAGTTTTTATAAGGAAGTCCTGGAACTTTGTTGTTGGCCAATGTTGAATTGTTTGATTAGTGCCTTGAAAATACTCGTCTGTTTGCGAAGTCTCTTTTCCTTCTCCATGTTTCTGTGTTAATGAACTCACTCCTTTGGTGAGCTTGCAGGTAAAATAGTAAATAATTCAAAATAGAGCCTTGCTCTATCTTTATTTATATCTTTATTTATATCTTTTTTTATATCTTTATTTATATCTTTTTTATATCTGATCTTTATTTATCTACAGTGAGACCAAGAAGGTCGGACAATGAATATTTATGCAGCGAGAGACACATTTGGATATGAAATAGGAACGTAAAATGGCTGTGGCATAGACCTAGTGATAGACAACATGCACTTTTAAAATAAACCAATGTTTTTTCTTTCATTTTCACCATTGCTTTAATCTCAACTCACCATGGCTTGATCCTCCGCTTGGGTGTTGGGCAACTCTTCACGCTGGGACTGGTGTGAGCATCCCCCAAGGACCGCGGCCGTGCTGCGGCGGGCTGGAGCGTGGGTTTGCGGTCATGGCACCGGTGGTCAGGAGTCACAGCTGCCCTGCGAGATGGGCCACTACCAGCCCAGGACTCAAAACCGCTTGCTTTCTGCGTGCTGCTCCGGGCCGCCGTGCGGTGGGGATGGTGGCAGTGGCAGGAGCGTGGGCTGCCTGCTGACTCAGCACCAGCATCCTGCCTGCGCTGCCCATGCCACCACTGCCCCTCTTGTTAACCACGAGTTACAGCTCGTCCTCGTGACAGATTTGCCCAGGGCTTTTCACTTTAAAGTTGTAACTCATTATCTGGATGTAATTTCTTCTGTGCTGASCATCTGTCTCTAAACTTTAAAGTGTCTTTTAGGATTCAGCCTCTGATCTAGAATTTCTAGAGATTCGGGGTAGGAAAGGGATTGACGGGGCAAGTTGAGGTTAGCAGTGAGAGCCCAGGCAATTTATAAACCTCCTCTGCCAAAAATAAGACAAGGCTTTTTCTCCCACACTGTCTTTGAATAGATTGGCTCCTCTTTGTACATTCCAAAAGCTGAGGTTATTCAAATGTTCGTCAAAACGCTGATATAATGGTCTCCTGTGCCGGGGAATGGGGGCCAGGGGAGGGCTGGCTCCTCACTGATTATAAGCTTTTCTATATATAAAATTGTGTGACTAGCTCATGATACCGCTAATGCGATATGAAATGTTCTGTTAACTATTTCATAAATTCAGCAGTAGTTAGAGCAGGTATCACTCGCTTTCCAAAGTCGTTTCGCTAATGACTAAGAGCAAGGCGTAGTTCTTAATTTTCATGCACGCAGCCCTGCATTGCAGAAACCGCTGCTGCAACTGGGCACGTTAGCAAAAAGGAAATGGTGAAAGTGGTCATAAAAAAAGGGAATAAGTCCAAGCCCAACTGCACGGTAGAAGAAAGAAAACAGCAATAAACTGAAAACAGTTTGTTCTTCCTGTAAAAATGTCATACAACGGAGATTCACGTTAGAGGATTATCCGACGAGCCTGCAGAAATACTGCAATTTAAATACTGCAGACAACTAATTCAGCTCTTCCTTCATCTCAAGAAATATCCTTTAGCTCAAGAAATACTTTTACAGCAGCTTTTGTGCTTTGCATGGAAGCAGTTGGTCGAGAATTGCGCCTGCCTATGGAGTCACCTGCCGGTGGCTGGCGTGTGATGCTGAGGATGGACAGTGGGTAAGATGAGGTTGTCGGGGTGGTGACACTGGGACGCGTACAGGTGGAGTGATGGTGGCATAGGGCTCCAGGATTTGCTGTTCTGGTTTCCAGTGTCTTCCTCTTCTGCTCCAGCTGAAGCTGTCATGCAGTGGGATTTGGGCTCAGACTTGGCATTTCAGGTCAAGGTTGTTACTGCAGTGAGGAGCTCTCTCCCCAGAGCTGCGGTTTGCTGTTTGAGGGCAGGACCGTGCATTGCAGCCAAGATGCAAGGGGGAGCGTCTCTCCCTGGGACCGAAAAGAGAAGAATCAACTTCTCGTGAATTTTCTGGTTTCTGAAGAGACTTCTGGTTTTGTGGAGTTGATGTCGTTCTGCTCCTTTACAGCTGTACCTTCACGAGATGACTGCAAGTGGTTGGGCTTAAGTATCACTGAAAGAAACGGTCCTTCAGGGGCTGCGTACGTGAATACCAAAGGTAGGTGAAAGAACGTATGGAAGAGCAGTGGCTTAGCTCTCCTCCCCAGAGGATGCTCAGCGCGTTGGGCGCCTGCCCTGCCTGGGGGCAAGCGGGGAACAGGCAACCAAACCCACCAGGCACCAGCGCCGCGTGGTAACAGGGGTGCAGGGGTGGGAACTCGGACTGCGACAAGGGAAGGACAAATTAGCATTTAGGTGAAGTTAAGTATTTTCAAATTAGGCGACCTCTGTGCAATCCTCACCTGAGAAGAGGCGGGAGCGATCTCCGGGTGAGCTCGCAGGGGCCAGGAGACGTCGTGTGAGCGGGCAGAGGGCATTACGTGAGTCCGCTTTGGGAAGGAGACGGGGAGCTGGAGGTTTCACAGACTGGTCAGCTTAACTCCATTTCCAGGAAAAATACCGAAACTAATATTAAATATCAGTAACCCCCTGGAAACTGTTGGAAAGATGTGTAGGGAGTGATGTGTCCTGTCGAATCAGGCTTTTTCCCGTGACAGTGTAACATGCCTTACGGATTTCAGCAGAACCTGTAGATGTTGTAGTGGGGTTTTGCCCCTGTCTCAAGGAGACAATGCTTTCTCAGAAGCACATTAGGAAAAGATGGATGTGATGAAACCGATGCTTTCAGAGCAGCTATTAATTGGAAAAACTCTACCCTGAAGAGTGCAGGTGTGTGGCCTTCACAGTAGCCTGGATGTTATTATGTATTGTGTCTATTAATGTCTTGGCTTGCATGGGAAGTATTGTATTAACGGCATTCAAAGCAATCTTGACTAATTAGGGAAACATTGTGGAGAGGACGGCATGCAGATGCAAAGCAGTTGCAAAGTCTGAAGCAGGAGTCATCAGCTGCACCGTGCGAGTTGCTGAAGTAGTTTGCCTCCATAGGAGAACTTAGGAAAGGACCTGTCTGATCCTTCCCATGTCACGATGCGTAAGATACATGAACCTGTGAGATAGTGAACTGCTGGTACCCCTGCATTGTGGGCTGATGAGGCCGTAACCAGAGCATCAGGACTTCGGGAAGGACCTTGGGCTGAGAGGGTCCAGAAGACAGTAATGCGAATTACTGGGGTTTAGAAATGATCTGTTTGGAGAGGCTGAAAGAATTGTTGCTGTTAATGAGTTTACAGAAGACATGATTAAAGGGAGATGGCTGTCTTCAAGCATAGGAAGCTCAAGTGGGAATAGTTTGTAGTCCGTCTCTCCGGGTGGGGGGAGAAGGAGCGGTGGGCTGACTCTACACAAGGAAAATAAATTTAAAAAAATAAAAATCAAAAGAAGTAGTGAAGGTCTGGAATACGGAGCTGAGGGATGCTGAAGAACTGGRGATTTGGATGCACACTTCAGGCTAACATGTCAAGAACCGGGTAGGTATGGTTGGTCCAACCTATGGTGAGGGAATGGCCTCAGTGATTTCTCAAGGACCTTTTGCAAAGAAGGCCCTTTTTGCCCCGCCGTATTATTGAGCACTTTACAGCTCTATTGGTTGTATTTAGAATTAATCCCCTTGCAGTTGTGTAAACACCTAAATAAAACATGACTCATTTAATTAATTACACTGAAATCATGGGACTTTAGATAGCTTTAGATAGGAGTTATTCTAACTTCCTCCTTAATGGTTAAAGCCTCAGTTCATGACATAACAGGTATGAATCTTTTAAAAATACATTGTTAGGGGATTTTACATAGGTATTTGTGTTTGGGTTTTTTTTTGGTTTTTTTTTGTTTTTGTTTTTTTGTTTGTTTGTTTTTTGTTTGTTTGTGTTTTTTAAATAACGGAAGGAACTACAGGAATTTTGTTTAAATTTTTGGGAATATTTAAACACTTCTCTGTAAATCAGGTAAGAAAGTTGTGAAATAGTGTCCTCGGTGCATTGACTTTGGAACTATAGCTCCTGGTTATAGCAGTCTGGGCTTGAAAAACAGATATCCATAATGGTACTCATCACATCTGAAAACAATGCTGCACCTACAAATCGTGTTAGTCATTCATCATCAGGTGGGGGGCTATTTTATAAATTATAATTTGCTTGCTGGCTTCATCCTGATTAATTATATTTCATTTATTCTGGTTAGTCTGGACTGGCTTACCCTAGCTCAATCAATATTGGTCTCAGTGCTAGCCAGTGGAGATGGATTATGACTACTTCAGAAAGGCACCTGCTGAGACTGCTGTTTCCTGCGAAAGCTGGTCARACAACTGCAAAAACTGGCAAAAGAGTTCTTTAAAAAGTGTTTGAGAGTAAATGTACATCTGTGAGAGAGAGAATGCATTAATCATCCTAACGTTTTTTATTGCAGCATGGAAATGTATTTTTGAATTTGAAAATAATTTTCATMTCTCTCTCTGTCTCTCTCTCTGAAGTTGTAGTTCCTTCTCTTTTTTGTGTGCTATTTTCCTAATTTTGAATTTTTCACAGAATCATAGAATCATAGCATGGTTTGGCTTGGAAGGGACCTCAAAGCTCATCTAGTTCCAACCCCCCCGCCATGGGCAGGGACACCTTCCACTAGACCAGGTTGCTTAAAGCCCCATCCAACCTGGCCTTGATATTTTTGTGATATGAAAGCTGACTATTCCAGGTCTGACCCRTGTAGTTTTAGATACGATGTCCCAAAATCTTCACAGCCTTTGTATTGCTTCATTGAGAGCTACTCAGCACGGCATGGAAGAGAAATGTCTCCTTTTTTCTCTTCATTTCCAGAACTATGGGGCTGCAGATAAGCTGTATATGTAATACCTAAGCAGGATATGCATAGTTTTCCAAAATGAAGGCTGCAGTTAAAGTTCATTATGTTCCTGGTTTTAAACACATCTAAACCAATCTTCTTTTTAATACAATTTAGCACATAGCATATCTTCATAACTGCTTTGAATCTATTCCTGGTGAGCGATAGTACCAAAAAACCCAAGCAAATAGAAGAAAACAGATCACCCTCATACTCAACACTGCTGCCTCCTGGTCCTGGGTGTGTTTGTAGAATCTGATTGATTGAAAAATTCCTCACCATTTTTAATGTGGCAAATGTCACTTTGTAATGGTGGCATGTCAACCCCACTGTCAACACTGTCATTTAATCCTTTTCAGAGCAGACCTGCTAATGCAGTGCTTAATCTGCTGGTGACAACCGGTGATTTATATTCACTGGAGATCTCGGCATTGCTAATTGAAATGGATTTGAACTAGTGTTAGCCATGGTAGACTGGGTTTTGAGACTTGCTCATGATACTGAGAAAGACAGATAGGACCAGCTATGTCGGGTCAGTAGAATTTAAAAATGACTATTACAAAAGTGGTAAATTTTGTCTGTATTAAATTACGTATCTTTCAACATAACTTTTTTGAACAGGTAACATATTTTCTCTATAAATCCTTGTTAAGCTGCATGTAGTCCATGAATGCGTGTGCCCTGCAGATTGCTAGTGTGCTTACCTGAGAAACTGGCCTCTGGCACATCAGCAGTCGTCGTTTCTCGACTGTCTGCTGGAAATTTTTGTCACACACATACTCTGTGCTGCGTATGCTGACCTCCTCTTATATGAAAATGAAAGCAAATGTAATAATTCGTCTGCCTGAATTAGGGACGAAGTGACTAAGCAAGTAAGACAGTCTATCAAGCTTCATTATGCTAAATGGAAATTCATTTTATTCAGTTAATTGGTACTTTGCCTCACTCAATCTCTTACGTGTAATCAATTATTCTAATTTGTATTTTTTTAATCTAATTATTTCCATCTCCATTTAAATGATMTTTGTTGCAGGTATTTGTATAGAATACATGAGGAATTGTTATTGTCAGATACAATTTTGTGAGCAGTTATATTAAATTATACATGATTTTAAATACTAGATATTTATCCCTTAAATTCTCTTGCTATTCCTGAAGAGCTCAGAAACAAAGCTTGCATTTATATGTACAAAAAACCCAACAGCGAGTGTGCTGTAGACAGTCCCATAAGAAATACATTTTTATGATGAAATTTAACTTTTCATCACGGGGTGTTTTTTAACTTGCCTCTGAGGAACGGCCACGCAGCAGACTGCGCGGCTGAATTTCGAGGAATGTTTCCCAAGCAGAGAGGTCCTTGCCCGAGTTTCTTGCCACTTGCTGGGCTGCACTGAACGCTCGCGCAAACACCTCAACAAATATCTCAAGTCCTTTTCTTTTTTTCCCTCTGGATTTTAGGACATCCTAAGCCTCTGAGGCAGAATTACAGGGATTCGAAAAAAGAAAAGGGAAAGATACCCGATATATTCATTTTTTCTAAAGCTCCTAAATTTTAAAGCAGGTCAAAACATAGGACTTTTACCAAACTTCTGGAAATTTGATTTGGGGCTTAATGTATAACTCTAAGTAACAAATCGTTACTGAATGGTTACCCCAAACAAGAGGAATACTGAAAAGCTGTTTCCAGCCGATGCCCCAGGGAGTGGTGGGACGTGCTCGCCCACGGAGCTGAGTGCGGGAGCCTGAGGTCCTGCTGCTCCACGGGCGTTGGTGCCGACCGCCCAGGGTGGAGGCGGCGGTGGAGAGCCTGGCCTTTCGGTCGGGGGGGTCCACCGGGACTCGGTGCTACCCTCTGCTGTTTATTCCCTTATCTTGAAGCCACGTGTCTTGAATTCGTCTTCATGCAAGCTCCCGTTTCCCACCTGTTCCTTTGGAACRGAAAGGAGCACTTCTTTTTCCAGTTATTTTATAAAAACATAGTTCAAATGAATAGTTTTGTCCGAAATGCTGCGGTAATGCTTTCTTACCCGCCTTATGACATAATGGTGCAATAAAGTCCTAACCAAAAATGAAGTCACGCAAGGGCTATTCCAGTTAAACTATAACTCGGTGCTGCCTGGAGTGCTAAGATGGGTCTGCGGAGACGCAGTGGGAATGCCAGAGCTTCAGGAAAGAGAAAGTAGCTGCGGTCAGCCCGACGGGAGATGAGAGCTGCTCCTGGTGTCCGGGGGTCCCGGCCGGGGGGGTCACCGCCGCGCCAGCTCGGCTGCTCCAGGTAGGGCAACCCCCCAGCCAGCTGGAGAAAACACACTGGGGCTTAAGGCTCTTCAGCGGGACCAACTGTGTTTGGGGGTTTATGGGTGAAAAGCAGGAGGAGCAAAAGGAGAAAAGATAGAAAAGGAGAGAGGGTGGCTTTCCCCCCTTCTCTTTTTGGGGTTGTTTTGGTTTTTTTAAACTATCAGTCTTTTTGGGTAGGCGCTTGGCATGGCCAACGTCCCAGGTGCCAACGCATTTGTCAACCTACAGTGACAATGCTTTCATGTCTCTCATTTTTAATTATATTTTCTGAATTGATGGTGCTTATCCTTTAGAATATTCCTTTTTTAAAGCACTAAAAATCTGGGACATGGCCTGCACTGCATGATACTAAAGCCTGGGGGGAAAAAAACAAAACCCAACAGTCTTTCCACCGTCCTCTGTGTTAGACGGGATGTTTCGCTGTTTTATTCCTGGTTTAGGAGGTTGCAGGGAATGGGTATCTATTTAACCCGCTTGTGCATCAGGCTCCTTGAAAAACGTCACACAGCTGTAGCAATGCCACGCAGCGTGACAAAGGTTCTATTAGCATGTTTTCTTAAAACCCAGGTTTTATTCTTAAGCTGTCAGGTCAGATGAAGATTCAGTTCTGCAGCCAAAATAGAAATTAAGCATGTGTACTAGTCTAGCAATCCCTGAAAATAATGGCATTTTCTCACATTTTGGGGAGCTGGGCCATCCCCCGAGGCGTCTCCTTGGGGCGTGCGGGAAGCGGTGCCGTGATCCCCATGCTGGGAAGAGCCGTGCACAGGCTTCACGCCCTCCCCGGATTTCTGAGCCGATCCTTTTTGGATTGCATTTAGATTTCAAGTGCTCTGCCTCCTTGGCAGGATTGGAGTTAGCTGTGCAATTTTACAGCGACTTTTTTTTTTTTTTTTTGTCATGGTATCAAGTTCTCTGTTGGACACAGAAGCATTTATCTATAACAATGCAGACTTTTAAAACTGTGATTTTAGCAGGAATCTCTGGCACCTTTTTAAGGCTTCAGATAATCAGAAATAGCTAAGAATCCTTCACTACAAAAAAATAGTCCATGGAGTTAAAGCTTAAGTGCCTGAGCCATTTACCCATGCATATCCATGAAATAAAGGTTGGAGGTGGTAGGATATAAGTAGATAAACATGCGTTGTGTCCCCATGCAGTTATGAAAGCAGTTCCTATTTCTTTTTCCAGGCGGGGCAGCAGTGACCTTACGGCAAAGCCCTGTAATAATGACAGTATATAAGTCTCTACCTGGATCTTTTCCTTTCTGATTTTATCAACAAGAGGCTTCTTCTGTAGTACGTGGTTGTCCGTTCCTGTTCAGCAGTGCTCTTCTACCTGCCTGTTCTCCCTGGAGAGGAGTTGTTATTATTTTTTACTTTTTTTTTTTTTTACGGACTGTATCATGACATTGTACCTTCTTGGGGATGGAAAACGCTGCTGTGTCTGTGGCGGTGGGGTTTTTCGGTTCAAAAGATGACATCGTTGTGGTCCTGTATGTGAAGAACATAAAAATACATATACAGTAAAGCTTACAGTGTTTTTATGTTATTGCAACTTGCTCACCCTCCCCACCCACCCCAGTCTGAAGAGGAGTACTTACTGCTGGGTCCTGTGCAGTGCTTGGTCAAGCTCAGTCTCTTGCATCTGCCTCCGTGCTGCGGCACCTAAATTTGCTTTAAGTTTTAATCCTTCTTTCTTTAGCAAGCGGAAATACAAAGTGCTTCGGACAAAAATGAGATCCCAGAATTTGCATAATCTTTGTAGATGTGTTTATTTCTGATTAAATTGTGGAGCATCGACTGTATACTCAAGTTATACTTTATCACTTTCAAGGAAACAGATACAAGATGTCTGGAGTGGTTTTTGTATCTGTAAAACCCTCATAACAGTAATTTTGTGAGAAACATTGACGTTCCCTTACACTTTCCAGTCTTTTGGAAACCTGCCAGCAACTTCAATTTTTTTTTTTTTTTTTTTTTTAAAAGAGCTGGATGTATTTTAACCATCAGCTGGTGAACTCAACACTGCGCTGCAAAATCGTTCAGCAAAGCAGCTCGCTGTAATTGCCGGAATTGATTACCCGAAAGTCCAGTGGATTTAAGCAGCCTTTGCCGAGGGTGTAAAGCATTGCAGTCAGTGAGGCGCAGCGTTCAGCCCCTCGTTCCTGGCAATGCCAGCCCTTTCCCTATTAATTCCGCTTTTATTCTGGCTTTATTCCAGATTTCCAAATCTTCTTCCTTCCTTTCCCCTCCCTTCAGCTTATATAAACTGCTGATGCGTGTTTTGAGCTTCCAGCATACTATTGCTTTATAATTCTAACTTGTTAAATTTTGGAAGGTTATATATAATGCTAAATACAATGAAGCCTTACCGGGTTTTTATAATATGGGTTGCTTCCAAAATTACACCAAATTCCATTGGGGGTGTTTGTTTTGCTGAACAGAAAAATTCACAATGACTTGCAGGTTTTTAGAGCAGGTGATTGTCTTAAATTTTTTTTTTTTTTTTTTTTTTTTTTTTTTTTAGATACAGCCTGGGTTTTTTTCCTGCAATGTCAAAATACTAACTTCTTACTCAACTCTTACAGTGGGTAGACAAGACTGAGAAAATATATTTGTTTAACTCAGCCCAAGTAGCCTAGGTATAAAACTTCATATAGTTGATAGCAGTATGGTCCCTTACTATGGTGACTGTCATAGAAAACTATAAATGGTTTTGATTTCATCTAGTTAGACCTGGCTAAAATTGTGATTTCTTGAAGCTGGAGTGTTCCAGAGTAAGAGGATGGGTCCCCTGCCAGGCTGAGCCGACAAAGCTGGGTCGCAGTTGTCAGACCAGCTCTGCGTGCGATGGTAACACCAATACGTTTTGCACTAAGCTGTTACGCATAATTAATTGTCTGATCCCACGAGTGGCTAGTTCAGGGTTAACCTGGCTGTTTGCTGAGCCTGTTAGTGTAAGACATCTAGGCTGCTTAAATTATAAACAATAGTGGAAGGAATTGAATGAGTAAATCTGTCAGTAGGAAGCTGGACTGGAAAAAACCAAAAGGAATTTAAGAAAATAAAGTTTGAGGCTAATAATACTTTTTATTATTCTTTCTTCACTCATTATGTTAAGGAAAAAATTCAGCTAGATGCATTGAGCTTCCAAATTCAAGAAGGGGGGCAAGAATAAAGAAATGCTATTAAGTGTGTGCTCCTGTGTAAAAAAAAATTTATACTTCCCCCCCCCCCCCCAAGTGTATTTTGTCTTTTTACTTTCATGTTCATTTTTTTCTTACTCCTGTATTCTCATATCACTTGGAAGAATTTAAAATAGCATCGTAGGGGCAATGGATAGAAGGCATCCTGCAATCCCTTCTGGAAGGGGTTACCTTGGTAAACTGAGGGTGCTTTAAGTGCTTTCAGCGGGCAGAAGGGCTGCTCTGTATCTTACAGAGCCTTGAAGAAGAAAATAAGTAATGAACTGTGATATCAGATGAGATTGTGCCCTTCCTTTAAGGGCCTGGGTGCTCCCTAAGGCAGCTGCGGCTCCCGGTGCCCTCAGCTGAGCAGCGCCCGTGCTGGCAGCTCCTGCGCCCGCCTTGGCCAGAGCCTTCCTACTGCTGACATCCCTTCAGAGCACGAGAGAATTAATTTTTAAGTCTGTTTCTTCCTTTTAAAGAATATCAGGTGTGCGTTGAGTTTGAATTTAGTCCCAGGTATAGCGGAGAGGCTGGGAGTAAGGTTTGCTTCTGAGTAACAGACGTGAAAGTGGCAAAAAGGTGGTGTGAAAGTTGTTGTTACAGAAGTTTTTTATATATTGGAGCTTATCCAGAGATTGTTTCTGGTGGATTATCCCATTTTACGTTGAAAGGAAGGATTTTCTAATGGTTATTCTAACGACTACCAAGTTCCTGTTTTTTTTTTTCCCCCCGTTGTTAGGCAGTACTATATAATGTCCTGTGGAAATTGTAATATTAGATATATTATACGGAAACATCGGGGAGCTTTGTTGTGCAGTATTGCTGTGGTTATAATTTTAGCAATGGATGTAGAGCCACCATCTGGATGTGTTCTGCCATTTGTGAAATGCAGAAAGCAATGCTTGTGTGTTATGTTTTTGCCAAAGAAAATGCTTTAAAATCAAGCAAGGCCAGCTAATGGATGAGATGGCAGCCTCTTATAATTAATGTGTTTATTAGGGACAATTTACAGCAAATTAATAACAACATTTATTTTTTCCACATAAACTTCAATTTAGAGGGACTGGAGTATTTCTAGACCAGCTCGTTTATCTACAGCTATTAATTTCCCTGAATTTCTCTATAGCCTTCAAAGCAGCAGCACATTCTCACCTCACCTTTTCTCTAACCTTCTCTACATTGGAAATTATTTTCTGGTCTCCTGAAACCTGAAATTCTCTGTATTTGGAAGGCTCTGATGAAATGCTTTATAGCTCACAGGCTCATAGCTGTGGCACACGTGTTCTCCAAAGGAATGTCTGTCTGAAGCACCACGTCTACGGCTATAGGGAATCAAGGTGGGATAAGGAAAGTCTGAAAGGTGCTTGTTACAGGTACCTCAAACTTTGTGGTTGTTACTGGTCTGCTTGGTGGTAAAAGCTTTTCCTCTTCGTTTCGGTCTCCAGGCATCTGTGATGCCGAAATTGGGTGTCGAAGTTACACGGCGTGGAAGTATTGGTCTTGTGGAGGAAAGTCACTGGGACCCTTAAGAGAAGGTCTGGCCACGCTGGGGTTTTGGGCTGCTTTTCCCTCCCTGCAGCCCACGCTGCTACTGCTCGTGCTCTTTGCAGAAGGTATAATACACGCAATTATGGCAGGAGCCACCAAAAATACGTGATTTTTGCATTTATTCTCAAGGTCTGCATTTATTCTCAAGATTCCAGCTGCTGGTACTTAGGACTTTTCTTCTTATCTATGGAACTGGCTTCCAGACTCCTTGCCTCACTCTCCTCAGCTGCTGTGTTTTACTGATGTAGAGCAGCTTTTCTGGCCTGATTTCTGTCGCTGTCTTTGATGGCTGAGCGTTATCTCCCTGTTCTTGGATTTAAAACATTCTTAATGAATTCTTAGTGCATGCAACTGGTATTTTCCTTTTCCTTCTGCATCAAAACTGAAAGTTAAGTGATAAGGCAATGGGAGAGTATAAAACAAGTTTTAAAACTTTCCTCATCTAAAGTAAACATTGCTTTTTCTTTTAGTTTTGTTCTGACGTGAGGAAAAAACGTAATAGTAATTTGACCTGAAAATTTATCTTTTGCTTTTGTTTTCTTTTAGGTCCAGGATGGAACATTCCTGCTCGCTCCTGCTGCTCTGTGTTAGTTTTCTGTTTGCACAAGCTTTACCACCCAATGGAACTGAATTGCCCAAACCAACAACAACAACAAGTAAGGACATCGCTTAATTTGCGGGGATGGGAGTGGGTGCGGAAAGGGACTCCTGGTGAGGTCCCCCTGGTGACATAGTCCTGGATATTTTTCCAGGACTTTGACCCCACTAATGTGCTTCTAATCTTGCCAAGATGACCTCTGTATTTGATCTCCATACGACTGGTGCTGTACRCTTTACTTTCTCTTTCCCATGTATGGGACATACACAGGATAGCTTTGGGAGAGGTGGAGAAGCACAGGATGTCTCCTCCTGCCTGGGCTGCAAGCTCTCCCCGCCCCAGGAGCTGTCACTGTGGATCTCCAACGTGATGGGACCTGGACACAGATAATATGAAATAAAGAAATTATCAATTAGACAACAGGATGAACATATTTAAACATCATGAGGAACTACGGTCTTTATATGTGTTCTGTGTTTTCTAATGATACGAGCTGTCTAAGGCAAGACTTGAGGAGATGGATAATAGTGCAGGTGTCCTGCATAAGATTAGGTCAGGTGAAAAATAGAAAAGCCTTTTTCAAAGACCTGAGAGYGATCTTCTACTCAGCAGTCCACCACAGCAACTTTCAGTCATCCTCATTTCTATTTTTGGGATTTCTTCCTCTTGCTTCAAGCCCTCCTACAACTACGTCCTAACACATTACTGTCCTGGAGAGGGGCTCGTTYGAGTCAAATAAGGGTTTGTTGGGGTTTTTTATTTAAGATGCTGATTCTACTATTATGTTCTATGATGGGATGATATATTCTACTTGCACATTGTCCTTACCCTTCATAATCCTAGCTAGCTATCTTCGAAATCCCTGTGCTGGTGAGTGGTGTTTGTTGGGCAGTGGTTGCTGTTTAGGCGGTGGCAGCGCATGACGCCGTGCTCACGTCGGAGGGGGATTTCCGAAGGGATAGCTGCTCCGTGGACTTGGTTGAAGGGAAATAAAGCTGATGGTGTTCCATATAAACAGTGTGGTGAAATCTTGGTAACTTTTCAGGTGACCACTGTTGACACCCAGTCTTTATAGCAGGGAGTTTTTGTGGTTTGGTTGGTTTGTTTTTAATCTGCCTGTGAACTTTACACCTGTATGGAAGGAGAGCCAAGCAAGAATCAAATGCCGGCCATGGCTGATGGCCACTTTGTTTTGGTGCTTAATTTAGGTGTAATGACAATCTTAGTGTTGTTTTGCTTAGGGCTTTCAAAATGAATAAATTGCTAATATAAATAAAAATTTAACTAAGTATAAAATTGCTGATAAATGCCTCTGCTGAAATACTGTCAAGTAGTTGTCAGTGCCTTGCTTCTTGTCTGGCACCTGGAGCAGTAGAAAAACAAGTTTCTAATATTGGTCTGAATATGTAAGAATATGGGAATTGGGAAAGGGAAGTAACTTGTTAGTTGTATCACTTCCCAGAATTTTAATAAAATTAGTGAAAAGGGAGTTTCTCCATAGATGCTGTTCATCTTCAAAGCTTAATTCAAAATTGTGTTGATTTAAATATGATAATATGGATAAGAGTAATCTTATCATCCATGTTTTAATTAAATCTTAATTTCAGTGGTACAAATTGGAAATGATTAGTACGACTAAATTGTTTTTTTCTAAATATCAAAGCCTTCATTGCTTTGCAGTGAGAAGYGAAGAAGAGTTTTGTCTGATAGACAAGTACATGCACACTGAAAACGTATTGCTGTATAGAAACTTCCAAGATAATAGGATGATCTAACACATTTGATGGCCATTGACTTAATACAGTATTTTTTGATACAAAAATAAAGATTTTTGATTGAAGTGTCAAGAAAACTCCATTTGAAAGAATATGGAAAGAACTGACGGATTCTAAAAGAAATCCAGCTTTCCTTTTGCATGCTAATTTGATGAATGATCCAAAAAGATAAGATGCTTTTGATTCTGAAAGGAGTAGTTATAATTTATTGCATGTCACTATTGTAGCTGACGTGTTTTTTAAAACATTTGTTGAATTAAAATATTGTATTTATTCTTATTTTAAATGTGGATACTTGGTCTGTATTGCTCAATTTTTCAGCACTATTGCTATGTTGCTTCCTACAAGAGTACCACGAAATTGGTACCATGAAACTTCGTTTTCATAAAAAAAGAATATTCTGTTTTTTATTGCRCTGCCATTTACTGGAGAAGTTGCACTGCCATCTATTGAGTATTCAACTATATTAAATACATATAAATCAGTATTTATTTATTTGGATTTGCATAAATAAATGTATATTTCAAGTAGATAAAACTTTATGCTATCAAATATGTGACAGACTATTTATATATGATACTGTCCATAGCATTCAAATAATTCCTGGTTACTCAGATATTAATTAGTTATGCAGTATTAATCATAGACAGGATTCTTTTACTTCCTCTTGTATTTTCACTTGTTATGTAGTTTAAATGTGAAAGTAGTAATGCTTTCAAGTCCTTTCCAAATGTTTAAATTTCTTCAGTGTTTACTCGATGAATATTTCATGGGTTTCATGCCCATCTTTACAATTTCTTTCCACTACCGATGTATTAACATGCAGAGGTAATGAATTTGTCAGATGAGTGGGAGGTTGAAAGGCAGCAAAAGGTGCAGCTTTTGATGCCCTATTTATTGCTAGCTTAAACTTTCAAGAAGTTAGTGGGTGTCTTTGAAGATAACTGAAGCAATGGATAGAAAGAATGAAGTCTTGCTATACGATAGCCAGAACGGGACCCAGAGATGGGGACTTTCACGCTAGACTCCTGGTGCTTCKTTCACGTAGAAAATGAGACATCATCAGAAACCTGACTTTTGAAGAAGGAGGCTGGCTCACTTTACTTAGTATTTAAAAGCCAAAGGGATGCTTTGCTGGTAGGTACTCAATTTCAAGAAGTAGTTTGAAAAGCAGAACTTCAGAAATCTGTGTTTTTGGATTGGGGGTTGGACTAGATGACCTTTAAAGGTCCCTTCCAACCCAAACTATTCTATGATTCTATGATTGAGGTGGCAGGTGGGGCTGTGCTCTGTCCGGCTGTGCAGCACTTGGCTCTGGGATGGCAAACGCAGGTGCGATTCTTGCATTTGTTGCTGCTTGCCGCCTTGTGTACTGCAGGCTGTGGACACTAATTTGTCTTCCCTACCTGTCTTTTCCCTTTGCCCTTCCTTTATTTATTTTTTTTTTTTTTAATTCGGGTTTGTTTTTCATATGTACCAAACGCATCTCCTGGTTATCAGCTGCATATCTGCTTCCTCTCCACAGTCAAGGCACGGTGAAGCACAGCGATTCTCTGCAGGGTTGGGGTTTTCTCTTCCAAAAATAGCGTGAGAGGGCTTAGTCTGGACTTCGTGATATCCCYGTTGGCATGGGTGGACTTCTCCTGCCCATTCATCGCAGCACAAGTTCAGCCAGATCTCAAGGAGACAGGGTGGCTAGATGAACACTGAGAAAGGAGGAGAGTTCTCCTTTTATTGGGTTAACTTGTAGGTTTTCAGTGTATAGAAAGCACACGCTGATGTGCAAGAGGCTTAATTATAATAAATCAGTTACTGTTAAATCTGAACAGAAAGTTCAGCGAACAGAAGTTAAGCACTTGCAGAAGTTTTTACAACAACAACAAAAAATAATTTAAATACTCTGCTACTCACCCARTCCAGACATTTCAAAAATGCCTGTGTCCACAAAAAGTACTAAGGACTGCCCAAAATATGTCACTTGAGTGTGTCTTCACCTTAGCATCAGTCCAAATGATGGCGTGAGGACAGCCTGTGCCAGACACGCATCTGCACTGTGAGTAGCATCCCGGTGCCCCCAGCAAGGTGGTAGCATGAAAGGGTTTCTGTCCCGTGGCTGTGTGTGCTTTGGTGAGCTCTGCCGCTCCCTGCAGTTGTTCTTGGTGAATTCTGAGAGTTACCTGTTCTGTGGGGCACGTGAGCAGCATTGAAAGACTACAATAAAAATGGAAGATGCTTCGTTGCCCTTTGAAACACGAACAGGTGAAGGAGTAATATGGAAGATGCTCAACACTCTCATGCATGATAGATTATCCCGTCTGAAGTATCCCCTGCATTAATGGGTGAGGTCTTGCACGGCACCAGGCAAGCTGGCTGCAGAAGTTGATGCAAGCTGRACTGAGCTCTTCAGCAGAGGCATGTCTAAGAGCTCCTGTATCCCGCACGTGGGGGATGCGTTACTCTGATAGAAGTTGTGTGTAAGTACCGACATTGTGGTAAACTGGGAAGCATTGGGTTTTGTGCTTGCAGGTGACAAAACACCTCTATTAAAATTTGACCAGAATTCGATTCGTAATCATACATTTTATAACGTGGCACTATTTAAGATTGCGTGCCATGTGATGGATAAGGTCTGTGTCAAGATGTTGTGACAGCCACTCTTCATGTAAAATAAATGTCGGAGGAGGTCGGGGTCCTTTGCAGGGCTGGATGTCTGAAACAACACTTCTGACCCAAAACAGGCACGTGTCACTGCCCAAAAGCCTCTGTGGTCAGATTTGACTGAGCACTGTTTAAAGGACATTTGTGTGTCTGCTGAAGGGACAGCAGAGATGAAGGATGCACCCTGAAGAAAACCCACTTGAAATCTAACCCAAATTAATGGGTGAGAGCAGTTGAGTTTTAGTTTTGGAGAGGTGGAGGGTTAAGTTCTCTGTTGGTTGAAAAGAAGTTCAGACCTGTGAATAAATAGAGCCTGTTGTGGTATTTCTCCTGTGCTCAGATAAACAATATCTTGTCTGTGCTTTGTCAAGCACCAGAATAATTTCAGGTACCTGACTTGCTAATCTAGGGCAAGCCACGCGCCTTGCCTTGTTAGCTTGCTTTTGTGAAGGGAGAAAAAAGTGCTTTAATCACACTTTTATTCATGGGCCATTTTACCGCTCAGATCCTACGTGCAAAGGAACCGATCCAGGGATGAAGAAAACCAAAGTTTGGGGGCGAGTGTGGAGGGAGGATCACGGGGCAGTTACTGATGTGCGTACACTGCTGTTAGTTCCCTTTTTTTTCCTGTGGGTGGTTTTGTTTTTGACACATACGGAAAGTGGGAACATCATAACCCTGAAGGAAATGGTGATACATTTCCAGAAAGAGCCGTTCGGATGGCTGGGCCGGCAGCACAGGGAATGAAGCCGGGAAGAACCCATGAGTCAGCCTCGGTGGGTGGCCGGGGAAGCACGAGGGGTTGCCACCATCCTGCTGGTGATAATCCTCCTCTCTTGTCAAGATGAAAGTCACTATTTCATTGTATTTCTAAAAAAAATACCCTTGGGATGATCTTTTTTCTGTGGCTGTGAACAGAAAGCCCTGTGGTTTGGACCACACCTTTCTTTGTGTTGGAGCAGTGGAAAATTTTCCCTGGCAGTGGCTGCAGGAGAGACCTGCTTTAGAGGACATCTGCCTCTTCTGCGTGCATTTACTCATATGTTTCAGTGGTCAGTTTTTGAGGCAGCACTGATTAAAAAAATATTTCAGGTCTGTCCTTCAGTCTCCCCTTAAAATCCCACTTAATATGTAGATAGTTGTGTTGGCCAAAGATCTTTCAGCCTCTGAGTCTACAATGGCCTAAACCCGGTTGTAACTTTCTCTTACAATTTTTGGGCTGCATTTATAAAATTACCGGTGCAGATATGGAAGAAAATATAAGTAATAAATGCAACTGTTTAAAACCACACCATGCCTTACACACAGGATCTGCAGAGGTGAAGCCATTGGTGTGCCACTGCAAGGCTTCGAAAATAGATGTGCCCGGGTACAAGGAAGAAGGGACTGTTTGTGGGTTTTGACCTAATTTCCTTGTGAAATGGCAGGAGGAGAGGTGAGATCTTGATGCAGAGAATTGCATCGGTCATTGCGGGGCAGCTCTGTCCTTAGCTAAAGAAATGTAGACGGTRGTCTGGCAGGAGGCTGAACTTCTCTTCTCCTGGGTTGGATTGAGGCTTTCTGCGGTTGTCCGGGAATCAGGTTTCCAAAGACACCCCAAAAACGTGGTGTGGGGTACATCAGTTCTGAAGGGAGGAGACGGGGGATTTTGTATTGTGTAATGAACTGGGGGAAATTTTAATTCCCTTGTGACTCAAACTTGTTGTTTTTCCCCCCTCGTGTCATGGGTCTTGACACAGAGCCGGTGATGAGAACTAACACAAACCCCCTAAATCTTGGAGGATTCCGAGATACTGAGTCTGAAATATCTAAACTTCAAAAGTGGGCTAAAGTGGCTCCTTTTTGCCTGTGAGGGGCAAAAATAGATATTTTTGTTTGTTTGTTTCTTTGTCAGACCTTGGTTTCTATACAGAGTGCGGTATTGCTAAATACCACACAGAAATTGTTAAGCTGTTTCTGGTGGTGCACGTTCATCCAGACACTCCTTCCAGTAGTGATTTTCTGAAAGCCCGTCAAGTGACGGCTTCTGATTACAATTTTGTCCTGCCTGTCACTTTTGTCTTTATATACCACTTAAATGTCAAGTTTCATGTGTTTTATTGCAATATTTATTTATTTCTGTATCCTATGGCAATAAATTCCATAGACTTCATCCTTCCTACTTAGCGAGGTCTCTACCACCGCTGTTACACTAACCTGGATTTATTCGTCTGGTCAGAAAGAGAAACAGGTAGCAGGGTTATATTTTGCTAAGGCTAAGAGTTTTGCTTGCTTAAATAAAACATGTTGGTTTTTAAATTATTTTAATGTGTTATATATTGAATTGTTCAGTAGAATACAGAAGCATAATGAAGCTGAAATGTAAAGAGTCACATACATAAAAACATTATTAACAAAAGGGTGAGGCTTGCAATTTATACTAGATAAAACAAATTTTTTTTTTTTTAATCTCCATTCTGAGTATTTGTTAAAAGTCTCATCATTCCTACTTGTTCTTATATTTGTATATAATACAATGTATATTATACATAATATAAGCTGTAGAAGACGCTGCAGTTTGCACTGTCCCCTCCTGCCTTCCCCCTCCGTCATGCTCAGCGTGTGCTTTACAGCCTGATACAGCCARCAGCGGTGTTTTGGACTGGTAAATGAGATGTGTTTAAAACACATGTTGTATCTCTGGAGTCAATAAAGTCTATACAAAGGGTGGCATTCTTGGGTGATTTCTGTCTGGCTGAGCTGATGCGCATAAGGATACTGCAGCAAACCTTTTGAATGGGTTTCAAATTTAGTTTAAAACCTTGCACCTGTTAAACTTACTCTACCTACAAGTGAATGCTTTGCTTAACCAGTCATTCCCAAAAATATCCGTGACATTCTCAGCAGCAGATTGTTTGTTTGTGCCTTTGAAGGAAAAAAAAAAAAAAACAATTAAAAAAATTTGAGCTTTCAGTTTCAGCTTTGCATAAAGTTTCACGTTGGCTGTGTTCCATCCACAGACTCTACAGAGGAGAACAACTTACACAAGGACCTATTGACTTCGATGCTGATTCTGCTCCTGGTCTTCATCATTTTCATTCTGTTGGCTGGCTATTTTTTCAGGTAGGTCTGTGTGGAGCTCTGCGTGCAGAACTAGCTCAGTCTTGTTTCGATATGATCTAACAAGGAAATGAAATGTGTACTTATGGTGAGGCAGGAGCCTCCATCGCAGTGTAGAGGAGGGTGCCGCCGCGGTGGTGGCTCTCGCTGTGAAGATGAACAGAAAGAGTTTCTCCAGAATTACGTGGTTGGTAAAGACTGGTTTGGAAAAATGCTTGTTACCTTTCAACATCGTTCCTGGGATTAATGTGTTGTATGTATTTCAGGTTCAGAAGACATAGGAAAGCTGTTGTGAACGCCGGGGACAAAAAGATGCCAAATGGGATCTTAGAAGAACAAGGTATGGAGAGATTTGCTTTCCTTCTCACTGTGAATTTTGTTTGTGTATGCACATGCTTGTTCACTAATTAAGAATTCAGTTATGTTTGCTTTTTATTTATAAGTTATAGGATTGTTATTAAAGAGAAAATAGTTAAAAAAAAAGAAGGGGTCCATATTTAAGTATGTGTATATATAATCTTAACTTGCAGTTGTTGGTTTTAAATAATTTTCACTTTAAGTTGAGATACAGCAAATATTTCTTTGTAGATGTTTCTCATGCTCTTTATGTATGTTTTATTAGGATGCCAGCTGAGAGCCAGGTTTCTGGCACTGTCATCTTTGTATTTAGGGAAAGGATTGCTATATTTCTTCTTAAAAGGGGAAAAAAAAGGGTCCTTAACTCTCTGTGAAATTGGGGGCTGGTTCCTGAAGGTAAAGAGAAATGAGCAAGGGGATGAGAGAGGGCAGTACTGTAAGCCAGCGGCACTAAAATAAAACACTCTCAGGAGTTGAAAATGTTTCCCCCCGGCTTTTTCAAATGCGCTGGGTTTGTGTCTGTTAGCAGGGAGCCCTTTGGGTGGGTTGCTCTGTGGGGCTCCGTTCAAACCTCGCAAACGTGGAGGAGCCGTTCGTTTCTTGCTTATAAATTATTTCAGCCGTAACAAAGAGAAAAACTTAGTGATAAAAAGAATTACATCTTTGTGCCGGTTCCACATCGCTACGTACGAACTGAAGAGCGGGTTAACAAACACGGTGGCAGTCATAGAGAAAGTCAAACCTCTYGATATAGCCGTCAGCTTCCTGTTCGGTCGGTGCTTGTGCACAGGAGCCCCGGCGAGCGTGGTTTGGAGATCCCCGTGGTGGCCCGGCACCGGGTAGTGCCCTTGGGTGATGAATGGTTAGCGCAGCCACCAGTGAGTTTTAGTTCGCATGTGCAGCTGCTGGAAGTCGCCCCGTCGTTATCGACGTGTAGGGAAGTGGTCTGCCTTTCTGTTTGCCTTTGGTTGTAAATAAAGCCTGTCTTCACCAAACAGCGGGCTTAATCCATAGAATCATAGAATAGTTTGGGTTGGAAGGGACCTTTAAAGGTCATCTAGTCCAACCTGCCCACCATGGGCATCCCTCCACTTCTTCCAGCCGTCCTGGCAGGCAGCCCGTGGGGATGCTCATTTTGCTTTCCAGGTGGCCAGTCGTGCTCCTGAGGGGCCGTGAAGGCAGCAGGTGAAGGTGTCCTGGGGCTTTATTTCTCCATGCGAGCCGAGGTCTAGGTGGCAAGAAGCGCCCGCAGCGATCCCCGTACCAAACCGTGCTGCCGCAGGGGGATTGCGTGCCGGGGCTGGGCTGACGCTGGGGTGATCTGGGGCACCTGGGAGCAACAGCGACAGCTCATCCCGGTGCAGAGTTTCTGGTGTCTGCCAAGTTAAAGATATTTTTTTATTATTATTATTTCCCCTTAAAAGTGAAATAATCTAGCAGTATCTCTTCGGTGATAGATACTAAAAGCTGTCCCTGCAGTCCCTGCCCTGTGGCAGAGCCGCTCGGGGTTGGTGCGCTCTTCGTCAGCAGAAGGAACCTTCTCCTTTTCTAAATAAAACTTGGTCACATTTTAATCTGGTGTAAATACAGAAACCATTAGTTTTACCAACAGTGATTCTACTTGAATTTATTGTGTTCCCAAAGAAGCTACTTGGCGTGTGGTTTGGGGTTTTTATTTCATTTAAATCAGCTTTATCTCTGATTGAAGTCTCATGTGAGAAGTACGTTTTGGCATCTTCCAGCATAAGAATTAATTTGTAGTTGGAAGTAGCTTGTTATCTGTTGCTCTGGACATGCCTTTAACACATACTTTCCTTGTACTGACAGAACAGCAGCGGGTGATGCTGCTCAGCAGGTCTCCCTCGGGCCCAAAGAAGTATTTCCCTATTCCAGTAGAAAATCTTGAAGAGGAAATACGGATGCGATCAGCAGACGAAGGGAAACTCTTCCGTGAGGAGTTTAACGTAAGTCCTCACATGTGGAGTGGACGGCTGCATGGTGAAAAACGGGGGAGGCAAATCAAAACGCCTGCAAATGTTAACAATTCTTTTAAAAATGTTTGGCGCGTGATGCTGGTATCTCGGAGCCTCAGAGTTGTTGTGTGAGCGTGCTGGTGCCGTTCGTACGCGCGCTGTCATGCGTGGTAACCCTTTATCCGGACAAAACCTGAAAAGTTAACTGCATTGTGATACGGTGATGCCAAATCTGTAATATATAAACTGTTTGACACGTGCAAGCATTTAAAGAAGGTCTTTAGTGTTTGTCTGAAAGTTGGAGGAGAGGAAAATTGAGTATGAATCTCTTTAGCATTGATTTACTTGGTGGTGGTGGAGGGTTTTTTAGGAGTCTGAGTGTTTCACCTCTATGGGAAGTACTTAGAGGAGAAGACACAGTGTGGCCTTTAATATTGCCCTAGTGAGGTTTGACTTTTTTTTTTTTTTTTTTTTTTTTTTTTTTTTTTGGTAATTGGACCTTTTTCTGTTTGTTATCATCCCATCGCTCCCCTATTTGCAGCGCCCTGTGCCCTAGCAGATACGTTTCTATGAAGTATCTAAACTTTAAGGATTTTTCTTTAAAGTGTTGCCTTGGTCAGAAAGGAGATTTTCTTTTCTGCCCATAACCCGAGCTTCAGTCGCGTGTGGTCGTATAGCTGAGTCGTAACCGGAGTCTGTGGCGAGCTGCTGCAGAGCTGGTTTCTATGGAGAAACCCGGCGCGATGAGTCTGCTCTCACGTGTGCATTCGGGGGCCTTTTCCATACTTTTATTATTTCTTTTCACTTCCCTTAACAGCAGAAGCAAGTTGTGCAGAGCAGTAGCTTAAATGTCAAATACGGAGTTGTCAAAGCCGATGCATGCGTTGATTAGACAGTCTGTTAAGCTACCTTCTTAATTGGTAGCATATTTATATCTGCAATTTGTTTGATGATATATTTAAAACACATAATTTCTTTGCCTTATCAGAGAGGGAGCATTGTGGAGATATTTATCAAAGTCAACAAAATGAATGTGAAAACTAATTTGACAGGATGTGCACTTGTGAATTTTGACTCTCCTGATTAATTCGTTCTGCGGTCAGGAGCGAAACAAGCCATCTATTTTTATTTTTAAAACCTGCTTTGCTTGGATCATTTTCTGCACCATGCTGTGAGCGTGTGAGTTTCTGTCTGCACACAAGTGCTGAGTCTGAAAACTGGGGTCCGGTCCCCATAAATGAGCAGTCTGAGCAGTGACGGAGGGTGATGGTACAGAAAGTCTGCTTGATGCTTTATGTGTTGGTTTTTTTTTTTTCCCCCGCTGTATCTCCTATGGCTGCTTGCGTGGATATATGAGCTGTTTGCTCAAGCCTGAGAGGGGAAGAAAGGGTGAAAGACAGTTGAAAATCAGAGTGATTGGTATTGTAGCATAAACCAGGAAAGCTGATGAACGGAAGTCTGTTATTGCAGCACTGGAAGGAAAGGGGCTGAGAAATCAGGACCCTTCAGCACAGACATCTGTGTGTTGACCTCTCTTTCAGAGCATCCCTCAACACGTGGAAGCCCTGAACTCAGCTCCATCCTCCCACCACCTGGGGTTACACCTGTATCTGCCCCTCGAAGCCGTAGCTGCCAAATCCTGCAGTTTTTGGATGGGTTCAAAGCATCCCCTTGGTGCAAGCTGTTGGCCRGGAGCTGATGGACCCTGACCGCAGCCCTGGGCTGGGGATGCTCAGCCGATGGGGATACGCCGGGMGTCTCTGCCCGCCGCGGTGTTTGCTTCGCACAGCCTGGTCTAACATGTTGGGGGTCAGGCATCTCCAGGAACGCAAACACAGGGTCTCCATTGCGAAATTGAAACAGATTTAGGCCGAAAATGGGGAGTCCTGTGAGCCAGCGGTGGCCARGCACACGCACCAGCCAGAGAAGTTAGGTGCCAAGTGATTTTTCTGGCAAAAAGAAAAACAAAGCAAGTGCTGCTAGATGAAGACAGGCAGTGGATAGAAAGGATTTTTGAGGACAGTTCTCTTAGATTTATGTGCCTAACGGTGCTGTTCAATACTTTTGATTTTATCCTTAAAGCCTAAATTACCCTTAAGTACCTTGYAGTTGTTGCGCTTGTACACTAACCAGAATAGCAGAGGCTCCTCCTACCCTCAGTTGCTTCATTTTTTATTATTTGATTTCTTCGTGAGCATAGAGCACTAGGAAAAGTGTGTTCTTTCTTCACAGGAAAAAAAGAAAAAMMAAAMMAAAMCAAAACAAAACAAAAAACCAAACATATTCCTTTCTGTCTGGTCCCTTCAAATAAGTCTTACCTCTATTTATAATGCAAGATGAGCTGGATGTTTGAAGTTTGTGATGGCTAGATTATTGCCTTGATTTTCAGATTAATGTCTGAAAACCTTCCTGTAAGAATCTGCTTTTGAAATTCTAATTTTGACTTGATTAAGACGTCCCTGCGGTTCATTCAGTGAAAAAAAAGGAGAAAACGTGCCGATGCTGGGGTAGATCGAGCCCCTGGGAAGCGTCAGAGGGATTTTAGGATTCCTGCGAAGTGGGAGCAGATGACCCAGCGCCACCAAGACTCATCGGCTCCTCGTGATTCGCGGGGTGAGGGAGAGGACATGATGAAGTGCCTCCTCGATGAATCACATCCTCCCCTCTGAAGATGGGTGGGAGCAGCGAAACGGGCTGTGTCCTTGCACCGGGGTTCAACACCCACTTCAAGCCGTGCAGCGTGACATTAGGAGGTTTCTAGGGCGATGTCAGGGCCTTGCAGGAGTAAGGAGCAGGGAATGGAGAGATTATTTTGCCAGAGATAATTACCTTTCATGTGTTTTTTCGCATGAAGACGCAGAACTTGTATGACTGTTTATTGGGAATTTGTTGCCTGACTTTTGAAGTTTGAAGAAGTCGTGTTTGAAGCGCTAATTATTTCGTTTTATGCAACACATAAATGAAGTTTCTGTGTGTGCTAAATTGTAAATGTATTTTAATTAGCAAAACCATGGGCTTCGTTCAAATAAGGAATTAAGCAGTTTGCAAAAAGCAGCTTTCGTTTTCAACTCTTTTTTTAACCTTCTCTCTCCTGTCTTTTACTTACATTCACAAGTTTAAGTGATATAAAAAAAACCCCAAACCAAACCCACAAATGCACGTTGCTGTTTCCTCTGTGGTGGAGGAGAGGTCCTCCCCGTGCCCCCCTCTTTTATCCTATGTCACCCTGACAACACGGATTGCTGTTTTTAAGGGGAAATTGCAAGCCCTGCTCTCTGCCAGGCAAGCGGGGATAGTTGCTTGAAGCTGTACAGTCACTTACCATTTTTTTTTTTCCCTTCCCCTATGTGATTCAGACTGGGTGGYGGGCGGTGGGAGGTCGAAGGGTGGGAGAAGGCGGTTGTGCATTCCCAAACCCCTGGGATTTTACCTCGGTGGGATCCAACACGCTAACACCAGGTTTTAGGAATTCAATCCAAGAAACTTGATGGAACTCGGTTCTTGTTGACGCCATTTGCAGTGAGGGGGCAGCTAAAAGCGCGGGGCAGGAGCCTCGAGCCGTGTCTCTTGATGGACGGTGCCTTTTCCGACTCTCCCCCTGCCCTGGGCTCTCCGCCGCAGCCCGAGCTCGGCCGCTCGGCCCGGGTGGTGGTATCTCAGCAGCTTCTGCGTGGAGATGGAGGGGCTCCACCTCGGGCACCTCCTTGTTTTCATCTTCAACCTCTTCCTCTCCGTTTCTTCCTTTCATGTGATTGCTCTGCAAGAGTGCTTTTTTTTTTTTTTTTTTTGGAAGTTTGACTGATTTCTCTGCAGGCTTAGATCTTGCTGGTCGCTAGCAGAATTTGACTTGCGCTCGTACAGCGACTTTTAGCATAAAAGAATTGGGATTTATTTTTGCTTCCTCCCTTTCTGCCAGAGTCGGGCCCTCACCTGCAGGTCTCGGCAAGATGTTTGCTATTTAATGTTCTTAGCAGTGAGCTATTAACGATCAAACTCTATTTATGTTATCGAACCAAYGGTTATTGCTAAAAGTAGCTGTCGGGGCCGAGCTCGAGGGAGCGGCGCGTCCGCGCGGCTGGGTCACGGCGCTGTGAATCACCACGGCAGATGGCAGCTGAAAGCAGCGGCTCCGAGTTTAACAATTTTCTAAATAACTGCCATCTCTGGTGGAAGTATTTTTCCAAAACTGCTGAACTCGTTTTCTGTAGTGAAATCTGCCAGGACGTGGTTTCCTGTTTTAGAGTAATGAAAGTTATTGCGGGGGGGGGGAATGTTTAATTCTGTTGGATGCAAGGCAATATGTATAAATGCAGATTTTCCCTGAGCCATGTGCAGTCAAGAGTTAGCTGTTTTCTAACACATTGACTTTTGTATCTTTTCTTTTTTTAGTCATTAACACCTGGATATGTGCAGGGAACATTTGAAATGGCAAATAAGGAAGAAAACAGGGAGAAAAACAGATACCCTAACATCCTGCCGTGTAAGACATTATCTTTTCTTTTAAATTAGACAATTAGCTCTGGCACTGAGCATGCTGGTAGTAGCGTTCATGTGCTGAAAATACTCAAATGATGTAATTTCACTGGTCACAAACGTTCTTCATACATTGTATGTGCAAAACCCGTCTGTTTTATGGCATGTCTCTAGTATTGAGCTTCTCCCGTTAGGTTTTTCTGTAGTGCTCATCAGGTGCTGCGCTATAAAGCCTTAGCTCTCGTGGGCTTCTACCAAATTACACTATGTCAAGTGGATATTTTAGTGTCTCAGGTGAGGCTTGGGCAATCAAATATGGCAGAGTTTGGGCTTCCAGTATTGTAGAGCTGCAGTCCCGGTGACCTCCAGGTACGGGACCAAAGCAAAACCTTTGTGGAGAAAGTTTCTTAATGAGAACTAGGAGCAATACAGGGGATGGCTGGTTTGGGAAGTGTATGCTTAGCCTGGCCTCCCGCTTGCAAGGAAGTAACATATTTCAGATTGATTAACATGCAAATGTGCTTGTAATGTGCTTTCTTCCAGATGATCATTCCAGAGTGATTTTGACCCAAATCGATGGAGTCCCACCTTCAGACTACATTAATGCGTCATATATAGATGTAAGTTGACAGTTGTCCGCTGTTAGCCAAAGTGCAAACTTTGACTGTGAATTAAATAAGTATTTTTCTGCTAGCATACGTTGGCATTTCATCTTTTAACTGCTATGATATTTATTTCCATAGGGTTATAAAGAAAAGAATAAATTTATAGCAGCACAAGGTAATTTATTCTCATTTCTGTATTCTGTACATCTTAAGGCTAGGCGTATTTAATTTTAGATGTGTTTTAGAGGTTATTTTCAGCTGCAGATGGTGGCCAAATGTGAGGTGGGATTTAGAGGTTACAGTTTAAATGAAATTAAAGTGAGCGTGAGGTAACCCACTACCTTCAGACCGGCAGATACTGCTCCGAGCGAAGAGGCTCGCCTTCCCCCCTCCACCCCCGCTTTGCTTCTCTCTTCTTATTTTTCATCGACTTACTGAGGGTTTGAAAAACGATGTCTCTTGATAATAACATTCTGTCTAAGCGATCCTGATACAGAAATTAGCATTTTCACATGAATTCTTACGCTGTTTTTAGTCACAAATTCTGTGAACTTTGTCACCGCGATCCCAGACACAAAGCGATAGCTGCCCCTGCCCTTCAAAAATACTCCTGTCCTGCACAGCACGATGAGCAGCTCTCAAGACCAGTTGTTCATTGTGGTCACAGGTAATGCTGGACCTCGGCATGGGGGAGAGCTGCAAAGTAGAAATCCTAAACGATGCTCCTGCCGTAGCCCGCTTAAAAGAGCATTAATAATATTTCAAGAGAGGAGGTATCTGCTAGAATTGCAAATTTGAGTGCATATGATTGTGTAAAAGAAAATATGATTTTTTTTTTTTTTTTTTAAAGAAATAGGTGGTATATTCAAAACCTGAGCAGTCTGGAGTAAACACAGATCTGGGTGGGCAGTGTGCAGGGGCAGGGGGTCTTCGTGCTGGTCTCCATCGCCCCTCTTGAGCGGAGCTGTATTCTGTCTGCAGGACCGAAGCAAGAAACAGTTAATGATTTCTGGAGGATGATATGGGAGCAGAAGTCGGCCGTTATCGTCATGTTAACCAACCTCAAAGAAAGAAAAGAGGTAAAGAGCTTTCAGTTTGCTCTGGGATGTCTCTACGAGAGCGTGCTCCAAAAGCAGTCGTGGCTGCTCAGCGTCTGGCCAGTCGCATTTCTGACCACTTCCTTCTCCAGTCCCTGGAGTCCCTGGAGCACGTCCGAGTTTCTGCTCATAAATGTAGTTTTCATTTCCAAGATACAAATTTATATACATAGACCTCAAGGAAAAAATTCTGATAGCTGATTTTGTCCTGCGTAGCCCATAGCCAAAGGCAAATTCTCATGCCTGTGTTTTTATCGCAGCGTAAGGCTGCACTTGTGGGTGGGTTTGGTTAGAAGTGAAGGTAAAAACTTTACTCATGTTTTCCCGAGAGTTAGGTTTCAAAATTCTTTCTGGCACATGCACGTAAAAATTAAAAAACACTTTTTTTCTTGTGAGAGTGATGCTGTTCCTTCCTGTCCCCCCATTCCTCCTCGTACGCGACTCGCTCCTCTCGTTGTGCGAGACTTTCTACGTGTACTGGCTGAATGCTGAGGCGCACATGAGACGTGTGAAACATTTAACTTCATTGCTGCTTCACAGACTTGAGAAGCTAAGTTAAAATATTAAGGAAATGCATCATCAGAAACATAAAAGATGCTTTTTAATTATTTTCTTTTCCCCTGGGGGACAATTTGCCACACTGAACATGCTACATCCTTACTTGAAATATGTAAAGTCCTCACTAACATGTGCCTGAGAAGTAAACCTTGTTTCCCTGGTGACTACACCTAAAGCTTAAAAATAAAGAGTCAAGACATCACAGTCCCTACAGTTAGTCACCCCCTAACAAAAAAAAAAAAACCAAAACCAAACCAAAAGCTGTTTAGGTCTGGCGAGGTTAAAAAACAACTTCAAAGCTATTCTCGCCTTCTCTGCATAAATTTAAGCATCAATAGCACTAGCAAAGTGTTAAAGCTGTATTGTGCCAGATAAGAAACTCTGCATACGCATATGCGTACTTACGTACATTATTTTAGAATAACTTCATTGTTTTATGAGTGACCAGCAATGAAAGCAGACTCAGTGTTATAAAACCCACTGTATGTTTGTACAGGAAAAATGTTATCAATACTGGCCTGACCAAGGGTGCTGGACTTACGGCAATATCCGCGTGTCAGTGGAAGATTGCATAGTTCTGGTGGACTACACCATCCGCAAGTTCTGCGTTCAGTCGGTAAGTAACAATAATGCTCTTGCTGGGTCTTCATTTTAATTTTGAAAGCGAATTGTGACAACGTCAAATATTTGCTTAAAAGAAATTCAGGAAATTAGTTAAACATACTTGCAAATCGAGAAAGGTGTGGCACCTCTCCTAGGCAGGCGAGCAAGCTCTGCAGGTCAGCACACGCGGCGTCCGCTGCAGTTCAATGGATTGCGAGAGGTTCTGCTCGGTTTCTTCTTGTCTGTAGCCAAGGGCCACAGAAAGTCATTCCTTGTGACTGTCAGCGAGGCGGCACAGGAGCAGTGCCTTGACCTTTTTTGGGACAAATTGCATAGATAAATAAATGAGTGAATCTGGATATGTTTGGGTATTTGGAGTAGTCTGTGGACGTTAGTTGGCCAATGTCAGCCAGCATTACAGCTTGATTTCTGTTGTATCCTTGGTCTCCGGCACAAGCTAAAGCTTTAGATCGCAAGAGAGATGGTGGGGATGACTTTGCTCTTGTCCACAGCCTTGTACGGGAGCAAATTGCTGGAGATCCTCACCCCCTAAAGGGAGGGCTGCTGGGTTTGTAATGCAATGACCGTCTAGTTCAGATTGAAGACTGAAGACAATATGGGCTGGTGAGAGGTGATAAACCACGTGTATAGCTGTGTAGAACTACATGGAGAGCTCGGAGCCCCTCAAAATATGGGTGGATTCATTCAGCATTAGTTACGGATTCTGAACTGTGAAGCAGTCTCTGCTGATTTAGCGTGCGGATCGCGTTGGTATGACTAGCGATGGCTGATAAGGCATCGCTGATAAAAATGCTCAGAGAAACTGTGCTCAGAAGGCAGAACGGGAAAGAAGTAACAGTACAGAGATGTACGTCCTGTGGATAAGCTGAAAGGCTGGAAAGTTTATGAACGGACCCGGCTGCCTTTTGATCACTGCCGAGTATGTGTTAGGAGGATTTGGTTATCCATTGGTGGAGACCAGGTACCCTTACAGAACCAACTGGCTTTCTCCAGTTTGAAAGCAACGGCCTTGACCCCGGCTGACAGACTGAAAGCTTAAGAGACAGATACGCTTTCTAACCTTAAGCATAGGTTGTGGTTAGCGAATGCAGGTGAAACGATGCTGAGGGCTGCTGCCGTTGCTTCCATAGTATCTTCTCTTTTATTCTTGAAGAGTAGGTCAGATCATGAAACCATCAGTGGTTGGCCTTTAGAGGTGCAGCCCTTCTTTCCTCATTCAGATGTGATACGGCAAAAGCTGGCATCTGGCATCTCATAGCGATGCAGATCCTGAATGTTTAGGCTGAATTTTGTGAGTTTCATCTGAGGCTGCTAAAAGAAGTGTGAAGATTTTATAAGTGAAAAAGGACTTGGGGTGTGATCCATTATTAACATAAATGGTGAGTCTTACTCTTTGCAATCCTATCCTGGGATTATTCCAGTTTTCACTGCAAAGATGCATTTTAGTAATATATGGTAATTTTACTCTGTATTTGTATTTTGCGTACACTGTAAAGTTCTAATCCTTAAGTCAGGCCCTAAGTGTTGCAGGAATTAACGTCATAAATAACCAGAGAGGTTTGTTTGTAAACCTTTGCATGAAAAATGAAATGTCAGGCTCTGAGTCTGTGTGTTCCCTGCAGCTTCATGACGGTTGTAAAGCTCCGAGGCTTGTTACGCAGCTTCACTTTACCAGCTGGCCTGATTTCGGGGTGCCTTTCACACCCATCGGGATGCTGAAATTCCTGAAAAAAGTCAAAACATTGAATCCTGCCCATGCTGGACCCATTGTGGTTCACTGTAGGTATGTATGTGCTCTCCAAGCCATTCTCTTAGCTTGGCCTGGAGTTACATGTAGAATATCAAGGCTAAATTTTAATCTTCTGTTCATAGGCTACAAAGTTTGTGTGTGTATGTACGTGTRTATATATATATTTACTTACATACTTATATTTATATATGTAAAGGGCAATAATATGCTGAGCTTTTTGAGAGCCCAGGGTAAAAATGATTTCAAAAGATCTGTCTTTGCTGTCACTTTAATACTCAAACAGAAGTTGTTGTTTTGGGTTTTTTTTAATCCATGAGTGATACCCAGTGTTTGGTATAAATATGTTCTTTGTCAGAAAAACAGACTTGTAATACAAATCTGTGACCTTTGCCACTAAATGGTCCTCTGAGAATTCATCCCCCACTTCTCCCACAATAAAATTGCAGTTTGCTTTGTAAATTATCTGTTAAATGCCTAGGAAGTTTTGAATAAAGACTTGCATTTAAGAGACGTCAATGCTGCAATTTTAAAAATGTGCTGCATACCAATACAGAACATATTCCCACTCATTCGGTCACACGCACATGAACTTCCTGCTATTACAGGCTTGTGCTAAACTGTTTGAAATCTTATGTTAATGAAACCACAGACAAACTCCAAATCAGTTTTAAAAGAATAATTGCAATCTCTATAGCAACTGTAAGCTCAGAACTGAGCAAGAAGTGTCTTTTCAGGAGCAATTATCATAGCGAGGTTAGAATAAAAAGAAAAGAATAGCAGCTTTGTCTGTCTGGGTTTTGTTTTTAAGGAAGCGRTTGTAGATTCATGTATTTCTTTCTTTTCTCTGGCTTGTGTCAGACATCTAGAAAAACTSTCCGAGAGTCCTTGAAGTGTGTACTATTGAAAAAGAGTGTGTTTGTCCTGACCAAGCCAGCCTTTTTGTTTCTTCATTTCCATCCAGACCTTGCCTTGCTAGGATTCATCTTCTCTCCCAGGTGTCATACATAAGAGGCTTAAAGAAAAGCATTAAACGGAAGAAGATTTTAGTAGTCTCACGTACACTTTCCTTTGAGAAACCCACAATATTTTTATGGCCTTTTGCCATGATGTTCTGTGGAGACTCATATTGGGTTTGAGCTTTATTTTGCACCAGCAGGAAATTCTGTACTTAGTTTAATCAGCAGAAGTAGAGATGAAATAAAGGTAACTAGAAAATATCTTAATAAAAATCTGCAGAGATTTAAATATAATGGTCCAACGGAATGCAGTAACACCATTACGTGTCAGCGCTGGGGGCTAGTGCAGTACTTCAGCCTGCGTTAGAAAGAGTGAGAGAGGTGACACTTAATTTCCGTTACAGTTCAGGATATGACACTACTGAATTGTTGAAAAAAGGAAAGGGAAACTCATCGATAGTGAGTAACCGTCCATTTGTAGTGAGCTTTTATAAAAATATTCCATCATTCTGAGCAAAAACTGCTCAACCGTAATCTTTTGGAAGTTAGTAAAAGGCTAATTTAGCATTTGCAAGTAAAGATAAAGCATCTGCAAGTGCAGATAAAAGGGGGGGGGGATCTCTGCCTATTCTTTTTTTTCCAGAAGTTTTCAGAAATACATTTTTTCATTGAGCAGAGCGCTACATTGAGGAGTAGCTGAGTAAGGGATGCCCTACAGGAGGTTGAGGATGGATAAAATCAGGGAACTTCCAAGGCAAATGTCAAGGTTGGTGAAATTACCAGCTTTAGCAGGAACATGCAAGGATTGAATTAAGCCCTGATCTGAAGTAAGGTAACCTTGGGGCAGAGGCGTGGGGAGGGAACAAGGATGTGCAAAAAGGGGTCGTATCTGCAAAGGGAAGAGAAGTGAGGAAGCTGAGCGCGGGGCTCGGTGGGTGAAAGCTCACAGGACTGAGCAACGAAGGACAAGGGTGAACTGATGATGAGCAGCCCACGCTCAGAGGTGGTTTCCAGGACACGTCAGGAAGAGGGAAAATCTCTGTAAACGGAGAGTCAAGACAGTGGGACTCGAGGCGGACTYGTCCACRGTGGCAGAGGTCAAGCATGAATGAAAGGAAGCGAGAGGGCAGGGAGCCTTGGCCGCCGTGGGGTGGGAGCTGCGGTGGCCCGTGGTCGGTGGCCGCAGAGGGGACAAGGGGGACCGGCACGTGGCTGGGCGAGGAGAGAGGGGAGCCTGCCAAACCGATGGTTAAACGCAAAGGGATTTGGAGGTAGGAGGTGATAGTGGGCTTGTTCACTGTGAAGAAGTTGCGTGAAATTTTGGTGGAGGGCCGTGGTACTCCATGGGTCTGCACACCTCAGACATCGCTCTGGACCGCTGGAATAGGAGGGCTTGGGGGCTTTGGTTTCACGTGGCGTTTACTGTTAAAGGTATGTGTGTGTACATACGAACTAAGTTGTATTAGGCATGCAATATTTTTTTTTTCTGGTGTTATTTAAAGCCTAATGTTTCCTGGCTGAAAATTAATCTGTATCTTTGGACACGCTGGGATGGGGGGAGAGATTTTTATCGTGTTTCAGAAGGTGTTTGTGGACACTACAGCAGTTGCTATACAAAGTAAGGTAACAGAAGGTTAAAGGAGAGCTATTAATGCCTAGCACAGGATGCCATGCCCTTTTCCTCTGAAAGGAAGAGCTGAAAGTCGCAGGAGTAGTGTAATTTATAATGATGGTGCTCCCTCTCGTGGCTGTTGAAGGATATATAGAAAAAAAAAATAATTTGGGATGGCAGTTAGGAAGTGTAGAACAAGTAACTATTACCTAATTGGTATGCGACAGCAACCATGCAGAAAAGAGCAAAAATTAAGACAGAAAATTTAAAATTTCATCTTAGACTGAATTATTATACCTGTTCAAGCAGAATTTTTTTCCAAAGGTCTTTCTAATGTAATTTTGATCTTATAATTTCAGAGCTGTTAAGAGGTGACTTTTTATGTTAAAAACTTAGACCCCTTTTTGTTGCTATCATTGCTAAAATAAAAAATGAAATTTGGTTTTTCACAGTGGTTATTTCAGTCCCGTATAAAGAGCATAAATTCTACCCGTGTCATTGCTGTAGCAATTCCTGTAGACTTTGTAATTGAATTGAGCTTTTGTTTTCGTTTCCTTTTTAAGCGCTGGTGTGGGTCGCACAGGCACGTTTATCGTTATAGATGCCATAATAGACATGATGCACGCTGAACAGAAAGTTGATGTTTTTGAGTTTGTTTCAAGAATCCGTAATCAGCGCCCGCAGATGGTTCAGACTGACGTAAGTGGACTTTAATCAGTTGAAATTACAACTTTTTGTGGTCGAAGAAGAACACGCTTCTGTATTTCCACTCTGATGTGCATCCCAGGATGTCCTGTTCTGTTGCACACCTGGATAATTGGAAAATGAACAAAGCCCAGTAGAAGGAAGGGGTTGGGGAAGAAGATGAAGGCATGTTAGGGCTGTGAAGACCACCGTAAGGCACGTTATCTTTAGGTATCACGTCCAGGTTCCCCATGCACACGAGTGGAATTTTAGAGAATGTGAGCAATGTAACAGGCAAACTCTGTTTTAGCTTAAGGATATTTTGATAATTAGTAGATTTTAGACCAAATGAGACAGATGAAGGTGCTAGAATTCATAGTTTCACTTCCTTGCTTTGCAGCGTGCTTATCTGCCTCTCTGTTTGTTCCAGATGCAATACTCCTTCATTTATCAAGCCTTACTTGAATACTACCTCTACGGTGACACGGAGCTAGATGTGTCATCCTTAGAAAAACATCTACAAACATCACACAACGCGGCGCCAAACCTTGTCAAAATAGGGCTAGAAGAAGAATTTAAAGTAAGTATGAAAGTCCTTTGCCGTAGGATTTCTAAGCATGCAAACATTTAAGCCAAAAAGATACTTCAAAAGCAGGAGAAGAGTAAGCTTAAAGAAAAGGTCCATCAAAACGGAACAACTTGTTTTATTTTGTGCTTGTGTGAATGGGTCCTGCAAAGTCGGTGAATGGGGCCTTGCTTAACATCCTGTTCTGCAAATGCCCATTCAAAGCTACCTCGTTTTACGGACCTTTCCCTACATGCTTTCTGTTTGTTTATAAAAGAAAAATGGAATTATTCTTTGGGTCTGGTACTAGATGCCAGATCAGATAATGCTGGAAGAGGGAGCTGGATTACGTGCACCTAATTTGCATCTCAACGGGATTGTTAACTCGGTGATGACTGAGGGCAGAGAGAATTGTAGAGAATTTACATGTCTTGTGCTGGATATCCAGACCTGTCCGGAAGGAAAAGAAAAAAAAGCATTTCTGTTTAGTGGAGAAGCCCCAAATGCAGAAAGCAACTGCGCTGGCTGTTTGTGATCGTTGTTTAAAATAGACTTTATTGTCCTGAGGAAATAGTTAGAACTTTTCTAGGACTTCTGCTATGCTAAAATATTTATTCTATATATAGGTCTAAAGCATTAAATGACATATAGGTGTTCACTGGAGTTCCCCCTTTCCTTTAAAGGATTAATTTGGAAATTTGGAACTGGGAAAAGAAAATAAGTTTGATGATATAGCAACAAGTTCAAAAATCAGAAGTATTGGTCTGTCTGAGGGAAGGAAGCAAATGAAAACATCAAGTATTCTACTTTTTCCAGAATTCCTAAGTTCGTTTCTGCTGTCTGCTGTGCCAGCAAGGCTGCATTAAAGCGCAGAGAGCCACGTTTAGCTCTGCCGTGTATTCTGAAAAGCACTTAGATGGCCCAGGAGCACTAAGCCCACCTACACCAAAAAAGAGTAGAGCTGTGTTGTAACCGGTATGAGAGTCTCTGACATAAAGTCTATTCAACACAGTATTACAGAGTAGCTGAAAAATGATTTCTCTGAGGGTGGGCGTTTCTTTTTAATAGCTTGTTGCCGGTATTAGAGATTTTACTGGAATTGAGATATGCTCCTGAAACTTAGTACCTGGCAAATACATGCCTGAAAATCTGCTTGCAGTTTGAAAATGAAATTAATTTTAATTTAAATTGAATTTATATTAAATAGTTGCTGAAATGCAACTGTGTCACTATGATCATTATCTGGTAAGTCCCACCCCAGCAGAAGCAGCCCATTATTGTTGTGTCATCTTGCACGATCTTGTGGGTGTGTAATCTATACTATAAAAAATTGTTGGGGCAGGAGCAGCGTTTGTCTTCTGTGTCCTGGGAACGCTGTCAGCACACACTGAATAAATGAAATGGCTTTTGTGAAAAGTCAGTCTCGCTTTGACCGTGTTACTGTTTTGTAGCCGATAAAGGCACTTGGGAACCCTCTGAGTACAGGATATGGGGAGCGAGAACAGCTTCTGTTCCAATGAGTTCTCATCCTTATTTGTGTGTTTTATTACAGAAGTTAACAAATGTTCGAATAATGAAAGAGAACATGAGAACTGGCAATCTTCCAGCAAATATGAAGAAAGCTAGAGTCATCCAGATTATCCCATGTAAGAGATCAACTTTTTATATAGAGAAACAAGTGCTATAAATACACGATTATCCTGAGGTTGTTGTATACGCACTATATCTATATGTTGATAACAASACACCTCATATCAGAATACAGCTCTGTTGGGATAACTCAAGAATAGAGGCCCTGCCCGCATTTGGAAACTGGAATTCTGCAAATAATTCCTGCGTATGTCTTAAAAAGTTTTAACTTCTCTGCCTATGCTTTCAAAACCTATTGAACTGTCCGGAGTGGTAGTTTTTGTTTTTGCTTCAGTTTTAGCCAGAACACGTTTTTTGGGGTGTTTCATTAGCCATCCCTTTGGTTTTGTTGTCCTTTTTGCAGGCACGTCTGCTCTAAAGTTTCTAGAGAACCTAATGATACAGACAGCAGTATCCTCTCCTTATAAAGTGTAATGCCCTTATAAAGCGTCTGCAAACAATTCAATAAATTGTTTTTTACTTTATCAATGTAAAATGTATTACAATCAGATATTTTTCAGGACTGAATTAAATAACTCAGCGGTTTCACCTTTTAAACCAACATATTTTCTGAGTGATTCCTTGGGTGGTCTGGAGCAGCACTGTAACGTCTGCACCTGAAAATGAAAGTTTCAGACCTTGCTGGCCATATCCTGCGTGAATGGAAAAACAACAGCAGAAAACTAGCGCCCTCCTCCACACACTTAAAAACTCCTGGATAAGATCTTTGAGATACTCTTTGGCTTTTAGATAAAAGATTTTGTTATTTTTGTTCTTTCACAAATGTAATAGTGGAGCAGTCAACGTACAGTTAGCAAAAGTAAGACCAGACTTCTTTTTATTTTTTTCCAGATGATTTTAATAGAGTGATTCTGTCAATGAAAAGAGGGCAAGAGTATACAGACTACATCAATGCTTCCTTCATAGATGTACGTATAAAAACTTTTCATGCATTTCAATTGCAAGTCAAATATTTTGCTGTTGCTGATAAGTCTTTTTAAAGAGACACAATCAACTTCGCTTATGAAGAACATTAGCTTTTTTGTTTGGGTTCGACTTTTGAGAGTTTCCAAATACATTTCTTTATCTGGTGTTTTCAATTTCAGTTTAAATGGTTGTGTAATTTAAACATTCTTGTTGTTGTTAGATGTATAAACTAAGGTTTTTATTAAATTCTAACAAACAGGCAGTGAAACAAATTAGCTATAGAACCAACATCTACGTTCAGGTTAACGGATGTAAATATGGGCTCTTCAGAGGAAAGGAAAAAGAAGAGTCCGTATTTAGCATGGGGAAGGGCTATCACAGTGTTTGGGAGCCAGGGTTTACCTGGGCAGACCTGCGTTAATTCCTAACTTTGTTCCCGCTTCCTGTTGGAACCTGGGCAACACCTTCCACTGTGTCTTGTTTTTATTTAAATATGAGAATTAATTATATCCTTAAGCAGTAAAACGCCATTAGTGATTGAGGATTGTGGTACCACAGCTGGGAAGATCACATCAGTATGTAAACAGAACTGTAGCTCAAAAATTGAGTTAAATGTTAACAACTGCAGCTATTAGCTTTACTATAGAGTTATGATAATCTCGTTGTGAAATCCTTTCAGTTACCTGTTCCTGCAGAATGTCATCCCTGCAGCCGTGACTGTAAAAAGTCATAAAATACAACTCAGGATTGTGAATTCGGGAGRTTTTTTTTTCCTGCGTTTCTGGCTACGAGGAAGAATTGGGTGGGCTTAGTGTAGGAACCATCCCATTGTCAAGCAGCGGGGCTCACGGGAAGCACCAGTTTAAGTAGTGATCTCCTCTCCGACCATCACCTTCCGTCCCTCTTCACTTGTACTCACGTGTCACGACATAAACGCATCCTGGTTTTTCTCGGCAGGGCTATCGCCAGAAGGATTACTTCATTGCCACCCAGGGACCGCTTCCGCACACGGTGGAGGAYTTCTGGCGGATGGTGTGGGAGTGGAAGTGCCACACCATCGTTATGCTCACAGAAGTTCAAGAGAGGGAGCAGGTATGGGTCCTGCAGCTGCCAGCTCCAGAGCAAAGCAGTTGCTGTTAACACCTRTAAAACATGAGCATTAATAGTAGGTAAACTATTTGTTGCCTACAAATTCTAACGACACGAGATTTTTTTTGTCTTTCCTAAGATGAGCTCTTGCTTCACTATTTGGTGTGGGCCAGCATTGCTGCTTTTGCTTGAATTGTCGGAAGACCCACCAGAACTACTGAAAATTATGGTTTGTGAAAGGGTCCGGTTCACATTAAAAGCACAAAATTTATAGGGATGCCTGACATGGAACAGCAGTTTGGGATTTGGGAACAGCTGGACGAAGCTTTGTGAAAACTTCCCTCCCTGTTCTGCCAGTATAAGCTCCAGTGGCTTATTCTGAACCTCTCCTAGTACCTCATTAATTAATGAAAAGAGTTACTTACTTTATTGTAATCTGTTTTAAAGCAGTGTTTGCTACCTATGACTCCTAAGCCCTTTTCATCTTAATGGTTGGTTTATATTATAGAAATATTTTATTACTGTATTCTTGGTTATTAGCATTTAGAACACGTTTATTATGCTGTATGTCATATCCTATATCAGAGATTCATGACAACGTAGATAACTGGAAAAAATGTCAAGGAACGTTTACGATTCTCTCTCAATTTTGCAGGAAAAATGCTGCCAGTACTGGCCATCAGAGGGCTCTGTAACTCACGGAGAGATAACCGTAGAAATAAAGAATGACAGTCTGTTAGATGCCATAAGTGTAAGGGACTTCATAGTTACGTACAATCAGGTAATGTTTTTAAATTACATGAGGTTTTTTGCATTTGAAGGCATTTACAAATATGGTTATGTAACTTAAATTTTGGAATTTCTATCTAAAGATAAATGTGGTTAATCAACATCCGATATTGCGTCACTCGAGGAAGCTTATATGAAACATTTTTGGTTAAAGCCCCATGAAAATTCTGGTCAGTAAAACAAGTCCTTGATCAAAGTGGGGTGTGGGGGTTTTTGTTGGGGTTTTTTGATGTTTTGTTGTTGCTGTTATTCTTGTGTTTTCTCCCATCTCCCACATATCTATAAAAGAACATTTGATTCAATATTTTTAAATCCTATGAAGTGTTTTAACAGCACATGTACTTACCCCTGCCTACCAGCTCTTCCTTTATGTTGCTCTGCTACAGGCATGATCTACTCAAAACCTGTTTTTGATCTTTTGGGCATGCATCTCTTCGCTCACTGCATCATTTCTTTAGGATCTGATTTGCATTGCGCTTTTTGAAAAATAACAAAAAAATTACTTGCCGTTAAGAATATAATTCATTTAACTACTTATTGCATTGCATATCATTTATGCACTTAAATAGTTGGGACATGCAAAGCAAAAGGACTTCAAATTTAAAGTACTCTCTATTTCCTTGTGAAGGCGGGTGGTGGATTAGGCGTGAATACACACCGGGCTTCACAAAGCAGAGAGTCCTTGTCAATGTGTTGGCTTCTGTCACATTGGAAAGTATTTAAAACTCAAGTAACAGCATTTTAGGTAATATCCAAACAGCAGTGTTTTTGCACTACAGTCCAGCATCGTTAGAAGCGTTTGCTGCTGCAGATCTAAGAAATCTGAGTAACTTCTGTATTGTGCCTGAGTCCAGCTAGACTACATCAATGCTATTTGAAGCAATATTATGTTAAAAGATCTCCTGCAGAGCTGGGAGGAAGGAGGATTGACCAAGCCTTTTTCCTCGTAATGGTGAAATCTTCCAGGCTTCTAGTACAAAACAGCGTCCGGAGTCTCCCCATCAAACTCATTCACTCGATGTCCCCTGTGGTGGACACGTTGAAAGCACCTAGCATCAGCAGAGACCTAGTGTTTTCAACTCTCTGTGGCATGCAAGAGTTGATGATATGTAGTAAAATTGCCAGAATATTTATGCTGCATCCATACTCTATTATAATGCAGTCATGGGAAAGAGCAAGCAAAAATCTCAGGGTACTTAAATCATAAGAAGATGAAGAGCCTTTGTGCATCCAAACCTGTTTAGAGCTAACTGCATTAGYGTGGTATTAGTACCTATTGCAACTTTTAGTGTGCTTTTAATCAGCGAGCATAAAGACAAGTCAAATAATTGTTAAGTTTCGGAGTAGCAGGTAGTGTTGTGCGAAGATGGGTGCATTTCATGAACTGGATTGTTTTAAAGGCACTTTGGGTTTGGCCTGTGCATGATGAAAGCTTTCGACCATTGGTACTCGGGATGAATAATCTTTAAGTGTATCCTTAGTACTACCCAGGTGAAGCAGCTGTGCAAATCGAAAGGAAAATTATAGGGGTAAATTATCAGCACGGTGGATGGAGAATTTGGAAACAGAACTGTCAGGTCTGCATGACCAATATATTATGGACCAGGCTGCAAACAGCCCCCTCTACTCTAGCGGTGCAAAATTTATGCTACAAATGTTTAAGGTAAGAAGTGTGTTTCCACTGTGAAGCAACAACTGGATAAATCTGGTGTTTTTCTGCACACAGGGTAACCAGGAGAAGCAAAGCAGGCTTGTTCGGCAGTTCCATTTCCATGGGTGGCCAGAAATCGGGATTCCTGCAGAAGGAAAAGGGATGATCGACCTGATTGCAGCTGTCCAAAAGCAGCAGCAGCAAACAGGCAATCACCCGATTACGGTGCACTGCAGGTAAGAGTCGCTTCTTCTTCCCACCATGAGCTAAGGAACCGGTTTGCTTTTTCTCCAGTCTGGTTGCTTTTACAGGAGTTTTTCTTTGTGAGGAGGTAGACTGCATCCTTTAAAAAATAAATAGAAATTAAGAAATACGAGAAACAGATAGAAAAAAGAATATCTAGTATTGCATAAAGGATTTTTGACTTGTCTTTAGCTAAATTAGCACAGTGGATACCTTAACGGTATCCTTAATGGCTGGAATTAAACAAGTATGTTATTAGCTTGTGGTATTGTAGTCTTGCACCTGAGTTTTGCTAAATGCTGTGATTAGGAAAGTAAAGCTGTAGGTTTATTGCAGTGATGTGTAATATTCCCCACCAATATAGTGCTCAAATATTCTATTGGGATCAAAATGCTGTTGGTTTTTACAAACTATCAGGAGAATAAAATATATCCCTAATCTAAGCAGAAGGCAAAATGTACTCCTGTCCTTGTAGAGCTGGGAGGAGAGAAAAAACAACGTTTACTTTAATGCTAAGAGGTAGCTTGTGTGTGACTTGATACATGATAGCTAAAATATATCTTTGTCCAGTGCCAGGTTTTCACTTTTGGGGTTTTTTTGAACTGTACTTTTTTATTGCAGCATCTTTTTTCTTTTTTCCCCTGTTCTTTTTAAAAGGTATACATTGGGCTTTTCCACTGTTTTTTCAAGGGATATTTTTCAGTGAGGGGGTTTTTATCAGCCTTTTAAATTTGTCTTTTCCCTTTCTGTACTGCATCTGCTGATTTTAAAAAAGTAGTAGTAAAACTAGTATTTTGCCTCTTCCTAATTCAGAAATCATGCCTTGCTTTTAAAATATTTTAATCTTTATAAATCAAGAAAGCTTTTTCTGTTTTCTGGTCAATACAAAGTCAAGCTCACAGTACACAGGGGCAGGGTCAGCAGGGTTTCAGAGCCTCCAGAAGAGAAGTTCCTATGTTTTATTTTGTTTTTTTTTTTAAATAAGAAGCTATTAACCTCAAGAGGTCACCCTTTGACATGAACCTCTTTACTGCTGTGGACTGCTTGGACCTGTTGTGGGAGATGCACTGACTGACTCCCGGCTGCTCTTCCCAGCATCCAAGTTTTCAGAGGCCGCATCTCTCTACTGTGTTCGTGTAAGACCTCGTGCAGCAGTGCGTCTCTTGCGGTTGAAGCTCACAGGCTCAACCACGACATAAAAACAATCATGGTTTCTTCTCTGATTGTCCTCAAAATCGATTATTTAATTCATGCTAAGTATTGGCCTTTTAATCTCTTCCTCTTGGGCATGTTGTACAAGATAAACTGGTTTTTGCTGGACCGTGGCCATCTTCTAGCAACACATGGAGGTCAAGGTCCTGGCGTCTTTATGTCTAACAACATGTGTTATATTAATTGTGATATTTTTCTCTACCTGTCTCTGATCCCACTGTTAAGAAATGCTTGGCACCTACACTGTGATAGAGACCCCCCGTGACTGACTGCGGCACGAATAAGCTTCTCCAGCCTTTTGTCAGTGAGCTAGAGAGTATGTTGCTGCTTCTAGATTTTTCCTGCATTTCAGGGAATATCCATCTGGTTTTGAATGAGTAACTGATTATTTTTTCTTCTGGGGAAAAAAAAAAAAAAAAATTGATTTATGTGACACTCAAATTGTTCTTGTAGCATCATCTACAGGGAAGTACGCTCCCTGACCGTTGGGAAGTATTTTGATAGAAGAACCTGTCTGCTTGCTGCTAGAGTTAGAATTGGGAACGGCATGTTACAGCTGTTCTCTGTGGCGTACACTGACTTCTGTTTTGCTCTGATTTGAGTTTCAAAGGTGCTGCCTCAGCCTCCGAGAACTATGGTTTGTGTTTGGCTCTCTGCAATGTCACCTGTATTTTCATGCACCGTTGAAGCAAAGAGATCCTGGGAGCTTGAGCCAGGACTCGGATTTGTTGGTGTTTTGGGACGTGATCTTGTACCAATGCATACTCATTGTTAAAGCTTTCTCCTCCTTACTTCCGAAGTGTTTTGCTCTTCGCTGTTTTCATACATTTTCCCTAGGGGTCTGTGGGTTCCCCCACCCCGTGGTGGCTGCGCTCGAGGGCGATGATGACGTTTTGTGTTTGATTCTGCAATTTGACAAATTTGAACAGCCACTTTTTTTGAATTGCTAGGGAGTTAAAATCCGGAATGATAATTAAAGCGGGTAAAATATCAAGGAGTCCTAGCCAGTAAAATAAGAGATAAAAGTAACTAATGTCTTCGATGTGCACAAATTAGATGCGTAAGAACTGTCTGAGGTATACATTGCTTCTACTTCTCCGAGCTTTAGACTTGCAGGCTCTCTGAAGCCTTAGCTTAATCATTTGGCATGCATTTGTCCTAGATTTTTTAAAATCTACAGCAATCACTATAAAATGGATATAAACAAGAAATTAAAACCCAAACCACACAATGTATTCTAGGATTTTTAATGTTGAGAATTCTCTCCTGTCCCTACTTGGACAGCCTGTACATCACAGCTTTTGAGTTACTTGAACTTCTCCATGAAGTCATACTTGAGTCTTCAAATGTAAATGAATGTAACTTTGTGAGTAAGTAAACACATATCAAGTCTAAGACTGATTTTTCAGAGTGTTCACATTAACTTGTGAAAACTTCTGTTCATTTTCTCCAGCTATTTACGAACAGTGTAAGGAGCTGCTAAAAAAGACAATTCTTAAGTAGAATCAAGACATAACCCTAAATAGTTTAGAAGGGTTTTGCTAGCTGAGTTGCCAACAGAATTCAAAGCCAATCTGTTCTAAATCCTAACTCCCTTCTCTTCCAGTGTCTGTCTGCCGCTGCCCTCTCTTTAGTTCATGGCTACCTACGCTTTTTCGCTCTTCACCGTCCCCTCCTTTCCACGCTCTAACAAACTATGCAAGGCCGCTGTGTTATTTAGAGATCCCTTACTTCTGTCTTTTGCCCAATCTTTGCCCGTGCTGCATGTCCTTTGCCTTTGAACTTTCTGTCTCAAGAAATGAAGCTTGAGTCAAATTTAAAAGTTACTTTTTTTTTTTTTAAGGGAATTGCAGAAAGAGAAGTGAGTATGCAAAGAGTAGTGCTGTGTTCCCATGAGACAATACGTATTTTTCTTCTGCATTTCCAATGCAGTTTAGTTTTCCATGCATCCATACTAAAAATTCTTAAATTAATTAAAAAAACCCCAACTTGTATAGCTTTAACGATTTGCTAAAAGCATGTTTTCGGAAGAAAGGAGAGTTAGCCTAGCACAGGGAGCATTAAAAATGGAGTGCAAAGCAATGCATACCTACCTCCTCTTGGCATAAATGAATAAGCAACGTATGCGATGATGTGTGTGTACGGGTTTACTTTATGTCTTCGTGTCTTCGTCTTTTGATAGTTGTAGGCCTGTTCTGAAATGCATCACTCATGGGTTACTCTGGAAACCACAGCTGGTTACTAGAGATTAGCTAACTACAAATAAATCTGAACCCTTTTAGATTTTGTATTTGTCTTTAGTCTGATAAAAGTCTAAAGGGAATAACACATCTAATACACGGTACCCATTCATTTTTCCTCCGACGAGACTTTTAAAGTATCCAGCTGAGGATACATGCATTTGCACTTAATCTTTTCATAAGGCTTGTGCTTATCAGATTTCTTTGTATTTGCTAGAAATAAGGTAGAAGCAATGACATGTGATTACAATTCACCTACTTACGGTTAAAACACATGAAAATTTTAAATTTAATAAATTTTGCGTTTATGCTTATTCAGCAATCCAGTGAACCTTCCACTCCATCTTACCACTGATTGCCAATTTCCCAGTCCCATCCTGTTTTTAGTAACTATTCCCAATCAGAGCTATTGGCCTTCCCGTGCACAGCCACTGTTTGGTTGGTGTCAAATAGTCCCTAATTAGTGTGATTAGGAGAGAGAAAGAAATCTCTCTYTTAATTTTTTTTTTCTCTCTGGAGTTAGGCATAATAAATCAGATAATAATTACTGAAATATATTTTGGTTCCACGGAATGTGATCTGAAACAGATATAAGGACAAAATATACTCAGTCAAACATACTGAAACAAAAGAAACTACAGTCACTTTGGAGTACATGAGGTTGCTTATTGTAGTCAAGATAGAGGCAGAACAGTYGATTCTAGTTTCCTGTACATACTGTAGCCTCATATGTAGTCTTGCTTTAGTTAGTCCTTACATAAATACATCTGTTTAAGAAATGGCTTAGATCCTAGGAGTCATTAAAATCATTCCAGTTGGATAGGGCATTTTCCATCAAATTGCTTTGGAGTAATCATAATAATGATAATAATAATGCTTTCATATCTGTCCACCATGCAGAAGTATAGATCACAACCTAATAGAAAAACGTGGGTTTGATCGCGCAGTGCTTCTTTGCGTTATAACCAAGGTTTGCGACTGAAAGTCTAAAGGTTGTGTCCTCCCCTGTCAAGAATAAAACCAAAAGCAGAGTGTGGGAGCACCGAAAGTTGTCTTTGCTGAAGATGAATGCAGATTCGAGTAAGCAGCTTTGCCAGTTCATTATTTGAGTCTCAGACTTCGGCTGAGGGCGTCCCCGTGCTGCCGCAGCCAGCTCCGGATCTCCCGCTTGCGTAGAGAAGCTGTCACTAACGAGCCTTTACTGGTTCCAGCCTGGCTCCGAGTTAATTCTGGCTCCCTTCTAGCATAGCTGAGGTGACAAACTAAGCACMAAAAATGAGTAGAAGTTGGCTAATAGTAGTATTTGGCTATTCTATATCACTACTATTTCTCTTTTAATATTTTAATCCTACTGTACGTTAAGCAACTGTGTTTACGTTGCAGTGCTGGCGCTGGAAGAACAGGTACCTTCATAGCACTCAGCAATATTCTGGAGCGAGTGAAGGCTGAAGGGCTCTTAGATGTATTTCAAGCTGTGAAGAGCTTAAGACTGCAAAGGCCACATATGGTGCAAACACTGGTACGGTATTTAACAATCCAGATCCTTGTCAAAGGATGTATGTTTGTAAATATTCTTGTGGGAGGAGAACAAAGGATTTTCTTGCAGGTTGAAATAAATTATGTATGATGGCTGCGTATGTACAAGGTAGAATCAGAAATCTCTATTTTTACAGATTTTTTTTTACAGCATTTCTAAAAATATAACTTGGCTAAACATTCTGTGTCTTTTAGGAACTGGAGACAGTTAAACCAAAATCTTTTGAGTGTTGCAGGTGACAAAACATGAAGTAAATGCTTTTTAGGCTATGTGTCAGTTGTTGTTCTTTCTTACCTTAAAATGTCTGGGCTTAAATTGGCTTGCGGTTGATCACTGAAAGGGAGAAATGTCTTTGACTTGTTTAAAGTCATCTACAAGTTATATGTGAAGCTTAGTACAGACACTTTTCCCTATTGAATAAGGATTTAAAAAATTTTTTTGAGAGGTATGTTTTTGGAAAATCTATAAAAATGCTGTGTTTTGTATGGATAGCAGCTTCCATTCTGTGATTTGAAACTTCTTTAGAAACACTTATCTCAAAACACCTTTTTCAGGTAGATCTTTTCTCCATACTACAGATAGGAAGAAAGGGGTTGAACAAGTAGAATTGGATTATCCACAGTCACGCTGAGACAGGGATGAAATATTTCTTTTGGGGTTCTGGCTCTGTGATCTGATAATGTTAGTGAAGGGTGTAATTGCCACAGATATTCCCAGCTGAGCCTGCGGAAAGGCTTCTGCTAAACTCTGCTTTCCAGCATGAGTGAATTCAGATGCCAATTCCATTTATTATCGGTGGTGTTACAGATTTGGTAATCTAGCACATCATGTCGAGGGCGTATCAGCGTGCCTAGAAGATGAGGATGTGTCCCATCTTTAGGATGCAGAGGACCAGCCAGCAGGCTAACAGAGGCGGTGGATAAATACACCGCAGACAGCCTTTGCAGGGGGAGCTCAGACACATGAATGTAGAGGGGTTTTAATGTTCTATACGTTTAAAGTTACATTGTCAGAAGTTATATGGTCACTTCGTTTCTGCTGTAAAGCTCAGAAGATGGAGCCCAGGGTTAAACAGCCAGGCTCCCTGGGGAATGCAGAGGAGGAGTTACCTGCTTTAGCGTGAGCCGGCTAACGGCCAGCTACAGTAAGCTGCTTAATTTAAATGAGAAGAGAGGTCTAAAAATTGATTCAGTTTAATAACTGTCACCTAGAAAGCTTAAAGAAATCATTTTAACTGAAGAGCAACAGTCAGCCTGTATTTGACAAAAGAGCGAGGTACCGTTGCTTTTATTTAAAAAAATAAACATATAAATAAAAATCAGAACAGACGAGTCCTCAGCTACTGATCCAAGTAACGGTCCAAGTTAGAACATGTTGCATTTATCACTAGGATTTTGCATAGGTATGATTTTCTCCAATGTAGTCGTACGATGCAACCAAAGCACATTTTGATACCTTTTTATTGTTTTTTCAGGAACAGTATGAATTCTGCTACAGAGTGGTACAAGACTTCATCGACATATTTTCAGATTATGCTAATTTCAAATGAAAATTCCTGCCTTATTTTTTAATTTGTCTGTATAAATAGTTGTATATTCTGTTAATTTATTCCATGTCATTTTGATGGTTGACTTTACTGTAAATATGACCTTGTGTTTGCTCTAAAAGTTGCATTTGCTGTATAAAGTTATTTCTTAAATATAAATATCTTCTAAAGCGAAGTATAATGTTCATATACAGTATATCACTATAAGATGGTATAGAAATCTTTATTCTAAATAACAGTAAATTAATTCTTGAGGGTCTATTTCTTTGAATTTTTCCACTTATAAATATTTATCTATAATGTTATCTCCCAATTCTTGAAACTTTACACAGGTGATTTACATTCCATACAAAAAAAAGGGAATTGTGGTACATATGTTTAAACTAAACGTGTTTTGGCCATTAACCTTTCTTCACTATGAAAATAGGTGTTTATTTGGGGACACATTCTGATAACCTGCTCATGCTTAATTGTAATTTATTTCACAAATAGTCTCCTTGAAGGCAAAGAGACTGAGTGAAGTGCTATTAATGATAAAGGTATCAGAATATGGCCCTTCATGTGTAATAATGTACAGTCCAACTGAAAAATATAACTGCTTTTAAATTCTGTTTTTAAGAACCTCCAGGTTGATGGCAGTTTTATTTTGAGTCTTACTGTCAATAAGATATAATCAGTATAAATACAGATTTGAATTTTTCATTTAATATAGCTTTCAAAGTCCACTTATTTTGTTCTTTCCTAAATATTACACCAGCTTAAATCAATTTAGAAAGACAATAATGTGAGTTTACCACTATTTTGAGAATATTTTGCATATCAGAAGAGTATATTTTGCAGCACCTGAACTTGTCTACTTGAAGAAGCTTTATCGCCATCGTCAGAAATGGATATAAAGCTTCTCTATACACACGTGCATAATTTCCCACTTCTTTGAGAAAAGATGAAAGAGATGAACTCTTATTCTTTGATTAGACTCAACAGAATAATTAACAGTATTTGCTAAAATTTTGAAAAAAAAACATTTTAAGAGTGTAATGCTAGCAACATTAAGCGTTGTAGCAAAAAGCTCCTCTATGTTCTTACCCTCCCATATATATTATCAAAAAAGGAAATGTTCCTTTATCTAAAAGGGGTATATGATTGTGTATATAGATATATTTTTAATGAAAGTACTACTGATAATATAATTGGTGAAATAAAGTTTAAAAGTCTTTATTGTGGCCCTGAACAGGATATGCGTGGGGGTTAGAAAATCCAAAAATCACAGGGCATCCGAATGTTGAATAATTTAAAGTATATCTTTTCCACTCTTTAAAATGCATATATGAACTAATGAGCACAAAGTACACGAATATGTACTTTAGTTACATAACTAATATGCAATAGTTCTGTCTCGTCCAGTTGTTTGGGTTTTTTCGATGCAAACATGAAAGCCTTATTTAAAATAAGCAACTTACACTGATCATTTCACTATTGTTCTTGCACTATTTTATCCCATGACCATTCTTCACTTCCGATAACAAACAGCATTACACTTTGTAACAATGCAAGGGAACGGGAAGGTGTTCGTACCTCTCCTTTCATTTCACACTGAATGGAAAAGGTGCAGTTTAGAAATTTCTAAGCACACTGTTCTGAACACTGCCATTTACTGCTTCTTGTCTTCCCATCGATGCACTTCTGTATTTATTTGTACAGTAAATTATGCACTTAAAAAAGATTGTTTAAAGACTAAACCTTTGTTGTGAGTTGCTATTAGAAGATACACTCAAGACGCAGAAAGTGTTGAGTAACGAAAACGAATGCTGAGTAAGTTTACATTACTACTGCATGCTGAAATTTTATCGAATTTTAAAAAGCCATCAAATAAATTCCATATGGAAACCAATACAGTGGGGTTTTCAGTATGATCATTTGTAGCACAGGGAGACTCAGAGAGGTTAAATGATGATAGAAAATAATGCAAAGAAATTTCCACCGTTTTCCAAAGCAGCATGTTTTATGGTCCCATTAGATCCYAATGTCAGGATCCTTCCAAACATTTAGCCTACATTTGAAAAATAATCTGTCTCTTGGACAGCCTTTTGGGTCCCTAAATAAAGGCTTGGATTAAGAGTTGCCTCATGAAGCAAAGCTCCTCAGCGCAATGGCAATGCGGTGTGATGTTAGCGGGGAGCCCTGGCCCCCCGACAGTGCCGGGAGCTGCAGCAGAACTCCACCTGCCCACGGGCTTTACTACAAGGGATCGTTCTGCAGGGCGCAGGCACCTCTCCGAAGTTACAGCAAGTGGTAGGATGGAGTTAAGCTGAAACGTCAAATACTAAGTGGGTACTCAGATTTCAGTTGCTAACTACATTAAGGTATCTAGGAGGAAACACAAATACCTGTAATATATTTCAGAAGTCACAAATATAGCTACATAATGACTTTTTTTATAATTTGAAAAGCTTGCTTTCCAGTTCTTGTGTTTAGTCAATAGACTGCTCATTGCAGCAGCCTAATAACTGGGGAGCTGTATCTTGATATAGATATATATGAATTTTCTTTTAAATTTTCCTATGTTGCATGGAATTACTTTAAAATGCCAAATAGGTGATTAGAAGTTGCACACTCTGATCTGTATGTGGTTTTGGTCACTATGTGACTTGACTGTCTGTTTCCACGTGTTAAGATAGGTTCCAGTTCACCTAAGCATTTAAGCATCGGCTTTACAACATCTCTATTCCACGAAACATTGAAGTACCATAGGTTCTTTGCTCCTGAAGCAATCCCTTAAGTGCTTTGCTGAATTGGGCCTTAATGAAGAATGCATACTGTAATTACCAGTGGTTTTTAGGGTATTTTTACCTATCAGTTTTTTAAACTTTTAAAATGAGCCTGACCACCTGTGTTCAGTATTTTGAAATGTTTTCATTTCCCTAGTACCATTTTTAATGTAAAGTTGTTGAAACTTTTCTGTATAACCAAATTGTATTTAATTTGTCAAATCTTTATAATATATGTATGTATTATACAGTTTCAGCTATTATTATTTTCTTTTATTACATTTATAATTTGATATTGCCGTGTTTTTAATGCCGGTGAATGTTGCTGAATTATTTGTATATGCAAATTGCAAGATCTAATACATTCTGATGCAAGAACAAAGCTTCGTTTTTATTCTCAAACTGTATTACTTTCTTTAAATCTTTTAATTTCATTCCTGTACTGTGTGTTCATTTAAATTAAGTATTCTAAAGGAGTCGAAATCCATTATCTAGATAAATAATTTTTCAGTACTTATCTGCAGCTATTTGGAAGTAATATTCTGATTCATGTTGTAACTGAAGCATTGTGCATATAAAGTGCATATAAACTCGTGATAGCAGTCGAAAGGCCAGGTCTTCCCAAACTGTGTTAATAAGTAAGACCTGACAATATAGAGCTTTGACATGACTCGTCCCGTTGCAGCCTTCCCTTTTGAGTCTAAATGTGATGATTCAAAGTCTGACCCTGCAATACCTCAACAACAGTCATTCCTCCGGTATATTTGTACAGCATCCAGCACAACGGCTCTTTCCTCTTCGGTCAAGCCCTTCCTCTAGCCCTTCCTTCCAGCAAAGCATCAGAGCGGGGCAGAGCTGCGAGAAGCTGGGGGTTGTGCTCCCTTTGAGAGAGGCAGGGAGGAGCGGGGGAGCCCAGCGCCGTTTTGCGTTGCAGGCTACTCCGTGGGATGTAGGAACGGGTTTCGGTCTCTGAGGGAGACGGGATTTCACGAAATGGGAAGGTTAGTGAGAGGGGAGAGAGCACACGAAACCTTTCTGTTCTTTTGTATGTAAGTTTTAATAGTACTGTGGTACACTACGGTATCATACCAAGATAAAAATAGTAGCTTAACTTTCAACTATGTCACCCATCATTAATTGAAAGCCCACTCTAGTTAACAGCAATTTCTTCCTTAATTTCAACAGGCTTTATATTGGACCTCGTGCCAAAAATAATCAAGATGGCCGACCGTTGGAACAAGTGTCAGGGGAGATTTATGCAAACCAGGAGTAACTGCTGAAAGACTACAATCCTAGCGTCAAGCTAATATCACTGAGATGTGAAAAGATTGAGCGTTATTTGTCAAGTATGATTTAATGAAGCAGTATTTATGTGTTTGACCCTGTTAGCCCTGTTTCATCTGGTACGCCTGACACCTAACATTTGGGAGGTACCTTTTACAGTGTAGATAACTTTCTGATTATTTTTTCCAAACTTGTTTGGAAGACCTTTTAGTTTGCATGTCCTTCTTGTGCACTGTATGTTAACCTATTACAGAACTCATTGTTTTYGGATGTTTATCAAATGCCTTGTTCTAACATTTAAGTGTTTGCACTTGGTAATCACGCTGCTTTCAACACAAATTGAACCATCTAGGAATAAGTGTAGCAACATGTTTGCCAGTAGTAACTTTATTGAAGTGTTGCCTTCTAAAGATAGCAAGCATGTGCATCCTGAAGAGACGTCTTTGCTTCATSAAAAAGATAAGATTTATAATCAAGAACTTGCCTGCAGAGTTTTAAATACAGGGATACACCACACTGAAATACAAGAGCCTTCAGGAAATTAGCGTTCAGGAAAATATTGCTGTTTCTTACTGTGACACTAAATAGTACCAAGTTAAGAGTATTCTTTTTCCTTACATGTAAAAGCTATTAATTTTTTTTAAATAATTCCAGATGAGTTGATAAAATATTTTGTGTAATTGGGTCATATACTTCTAGCAGATATCAAGATGCACAGCTTGTGAGCCCACTGAAAGTTAACTTTGTGTGAGAACATACAGATGCCTTTGTGTGGTTTCAGAAAATAGAAGAATCTCAAGTATTAATCAGTTATTAATTAATCATTGGCTAATTTAAATATCGATAATCATAATTATTGATTACTACAGATCTGTGCAATTTCTAGTATAATAAGGTTCTGTCTAGCAATATAGTAGAATCGCCATTTTTAGATTATTCAAGCTAAATAACGGGGATCACAAGCTACAAGACGAAGAATGACTTTCTTCCTGTGTTCATCTCAGTGTGCTTCTGTTGGTCTGTTTCTGTATTAAAGATCAACAATAAAAAGCATCTTTGTTAACATACAGCCAATCATAGTGTTTTTATTAACAACAAGTCTAAAGTTGTAGAAAGGACTTGGGATCACTTGATCCTCGCCTCCTTAAAGCAGCTAACATATGGCTGTTTAGATACTGTATTGATAGTGAAGTTTCCGTGTTTGCCTCTTAACATCCCATAAAAAGCGATTTCAGTGAGAAGGTGACAGTATATAATTAAGATCCAATGAGTGGAAGTGGTTTTCTCACAACAGATACCCTCTGTTCTCTACTATGTCCCATTTTAATGACAAATGTGTAACAAACAGAAGAATCGTAAGACTTCACTGGAATACAGAAATAATACAACTATACAGAAAGTATGAAACCTGTATCTTTTGCAATCTTGTTTATATATACAGATTCTATTTAACTACATGTAAGAATTAAATTTTATCATTGTGCACTTCTCTAGCGATTTAATTTTTCTAGGCTCATCTGATGAGAATGTGCACATGGTTTTTTCCCACTTCTAAACATTACAAAGAAATACCATAAAGACCTTGTGCTTCTTTATTGAGTTTTTGCATTTTACATCTTGTGATGCTGAAGATGGTTCTGATTTTAGAAACTCAGCTTTTAGAAAAAACACACWTTCACTGTAAACTGTTCATGAAATAGATTTATTTTAGTAGGTTATTTAAACAATAGAAACTAAGCAAGATCAAAGACAAGTTTGTTCTGTATAGGGCATATATGTCAAGTCTAAGCTACGCTTTCCTTAATACAGGAATTGTTCAATGCATCTGAGAATTTTTCAAGCAGTTGAACTTCACTGTGAATGTTCTTTGTCTTAGGTATTAAAGGATTATGTTGTAATTTAGGTACTTTAAAAAGAGCTTTCTTCTAATGACTTTTATACATTTTCTGTGCTACTTTGCACAGAGTAGGATTAATAATTGCTGAATTATTAATCAGGTTGAGACTTTGCCAAGGAAGTTCTTTTCAGAAATAATCATTTTTTTCTTTCACCTGTTCCCATTGCATTAGAAATTGTTCCAGTGTTTTCATCAATGTCACACTCAAACTATTTATAAACGTTGAACAAAAGATCTAAGTTGTGACTTCTTGCCAGTTGGGTAGACACAAAGAAAGCAAAACTATACCAGTCTGGAAGGGCTTGAGAAGGAATTATTTAGCACAGTTGCAATAGTATCAGATGACGGGGCTCGGTTTGTGCTCATGGTGGCAGTGATCTGATACCAGCAGACAGGGTGTAGCAGAACAGGCTGCGGGCCACATCTTCTGTGTTTCCGAACAACAGCGAGTGAGCAGCCAGCRGGCTGTCTCTGTCCTGCTCATGGTCTCTGCGAGAGAAGATTATGTTCCTGTCTTCTTGGAGACACCAGTACTATCTTAGTGTTTATGAAATATGTAAATTTTTTTTTGCCTTTACATTACTTTGCTTCAAAATTTTATACAAGTATTTTCTAGTTGAGATTTTTCTGGTAACCATGTGGTAGCCTATGGATCAAGTACAAGCTGTTTCCAAGGAATAGCTTTCCTCCCTTGTTAGAGTACTGCATACTTTAATAGAGGTTGATGTATTTTACTGAATGGTAATTAGTCTGTGTAAACAGAGCTCAGTAGAATCTTGCCCTGGTCATAATAAACGAGCATACAAATCACTAATTCTTACACAAATAGCAGATGTGCAAAAGGACTGAATGGGCAATGCAAAATCCCTCTTCTGGTCACCTTTAGGATTGCAAGTGATCTGTCGAAGTGAATAGCAAAATTTCCTGGTGTAAGAATTTTGTTCCCAGGTGAGAGGGTTTTCACTGTTTTAGTATCCAGAGTTGTCACTGATACATTTCTTGGCGAGCAGCACGCTTACGTGTTAGCTGAGCAGTTCTGTAACTTTGTAATTGGCAAGTCTGTTATACAGACACAGAACAAAGATGTGCTCAGTCCCACATACAGACTACAAAGTATTCATTTACATTTAAAAAATAGTATATTTCACCATGACACTGTACAGTTTGCTTTCCAGTCATCTTTCATGGCTTTGAAGGCTTTATGTGAAAACAGCCTATTGGAAAGCTAGTTTGCAAGATGAACTTTGATTTTGTGAAATACAGAAGTTTTTGCTTTAAAATAACTGTTACTGCTTCACATCACATACAGAAGTTTGATCTTTCACAGTTTCTTTCCCATAGTATTTTGTTATGCTGTGTTCTTTCACCATTTAAAAGAAAGAGGAAATGTATTATTTCAAAATATTTATTAAAGGTGAATAGAAACCATTTTGGAAAACATACCGCATTTGTTCATAAACTTACGCAGATTCCTCGCACATAAAACAATTTGTCAAAATTCGGTTCTGTGTATGAACACAAGCATTCAAAAAAATCTTAGGTGCAATAATGTGTCAGTGTAATAAACCATCATTTTAAGAGAGGAAGTCGATTGCAAAAGATTAAATTTTCAGAGATTCATCATACAATAACTTACAAATCTCTAGACTTTGCTTTACACAGTGTGAATAGCCTGTGGTATATATTTTTCAGTGCCCAATAAAAATTCATAAATTAAATCAAATTGAGAACTCATCTCTGATGACAGTGCAACTGAATTTATGCTAATTCTATCTACATTAACCCTTTTTTGTTAAAAGTTAGCAGTTTAATCGTCACTTACCAGGTGTAATTCTGTCTGAACTTTTTTAGTTTTGGCAATTCTAGAAGCAAGGCTTATGGTGATTGTTTTGTTTGTGCCTCTATTCATTTCCCTGCTGTGTCTTCTGGATCCGCTGGCCAAATTACAGCTCCATTGAGAGGATGCTAGTGTATTCAAAGGTAACTCCGTTTTCTAAAAATGGGGGCTGATTTGTGGTGATGGCCTTTCACTAATACTAAAGTTGCTGCCTGAATTTAGTGCCTTATTTACCTAATACCTATATACCTTATAAAAGCCCTAATCTAGTAAAAGCTTTAACTGGAACTTGTGCTTTCTTAGACTTCCAGTTAAAAACCTGAAACTGCAGTAGTAGTACAAATCTGTGAGAAATAAGCTTCATTCATTCAAGTACTTCCAAACCACCTGTTCAGAAACTAGAACAAATGACCTTGTATAAGGATCTTCATACGAGGAATTAAGATGCTAATTTTTCTAATTCTCTTTATTTTGTTGTTGTTCTTGTGCCCTTGGCTCAAGACTTCAGCCCCAGTATGCTTTAGTGGCCTTTTTGTATTATTGGGCCACCGTCTTCCACTGATAAGCCTGATCATTAAGTCCTGAAAAGGCCCGTACTGATGTATCTCAGTGAAGTAGCTTTTTCCTAATTACCCGTTGATCAGTCAAATAAGTTAAAAATGTCTAAACAACTAGCAAGGAGATTCAAGGACTGATTTAAAATAAACTATTTTTCAACACATTTTTGAAAGTTGACAGTTTTACTTCAACATGTATGCAGATGTATTTGTCAGCTTGTACTCCTAGTAAATTAAATGTTCACAGGCACAAATCAACCTAACAGAAAATTTAAACCTTGAAGAAAATGTCATTTTTTTCCTCCTATAGATCTACTTTTTCCAATATTTGTATATCTACTATTTAAGAGAGCACTGCTGCTCTTGAAGACAGATTTAAAGGCATGCTTAAAACCTTTATTATAATTTGTGTTTTCCTGTAGGTATTGCTGTGTTTGCAGGACATTTATCACAAAGGATGTGACAAGATTCTGTGCTAATAAACCACAGTATGTCATGCCAGAATATACAGTTATTGGCATACTGCAGGTTTTTTTGTTTTGTTTTGTTTGTGTGGTTGGGTTTTTTTTGTAAAATCACCAAAGCCCTTGTCAACATGACAATGCCCATATAACGATAGCAGCAAAATTGCTCTTTTGCTGTCCAGCTCAGTTTGATCAGATGTGGGCTAGTAGAGACTGTAATGAATTAGGCTTTCAAAGAGTTTTACTGGTATAAACTGTTTGTTTTAGATACATTGTTCAGGTACAACTGCACTCGTAAAGGCCCCCAGGAAGGATCCGACTTCAATATCTGTTCATTGGCAATGATACCCAGTGTTAAAATTCTGATTTTGTCTGAATGTTTTATGTCTAAATACAAGATTGTCCAGTAGCAAAAAGCTATTATGACAAGCTGAAGGAATGATAATAAGGTCATGACTTAATATGCTGAACTAAATTAAAACCCCACCAAAGCTTATAAAAGAGACTTCAGAGTAATTTAATTCAAAGGAAAAAAATAACATTTAAAAAGCTTACATCTAACTGCATCACATCTAAAGTACCCTAAAGTCATCATACCACACAAAATAGTATCTGAGGCAAACTAGATAATTAAATAAAATGGTAGTAACATCAAAAGGAGTTCTGCCTTGTGAAAGATCTGAATAGTAGAATTTTATCCCCTGAAGCACAAAAGACTGGATGACCTTGTAAAAGGCCTTTCTCCCTTTGTACCTCTTTCCCCCACGCATGCATAGAACTTTAACTTGGAATTAAGGCCACCAGATTCCATATCTCAGTAATGCATATTTATTATAAAAATAAAAAATCGGGCATCACTCAACCACCTGCCTATTCTCCCTTGGAGTTTCCCCAGCCATTTTGGGGGGGAAACTGTAAAAGTGAGATGTTGGGGTAGAAAGAAAGGAATTGAGCGAGGCTGTCTTTGCTGTAAATTAGTTATGGTAAAAATAAGGTTTGCTTTTTGAAGGAGTCTGGTAACTGAAATGTTTTGGTTTTATATGTCTCTGATAATATGGTGCATWTCAAAAATACTGTGCAAGTTGGAACCCACACTGCTCCTTCAGGATGTTTTTCCTGTGGTCATCTTAAAAGATAAAAGCCAGGTTTAAGTGTTAGTTACCAGTTTATGTTTGGTGGCTAGGAAATAGAGGGGAAAAATATCAGAAATTCAGACTTATTTATGTATGTTATGCAGGGTATATTTTAAATATAAACTGTAAGAGTACATTGCTCTCCCTTTTTTTCAAATTAATCAGAATTTCTGGAAGTACTTTGGTTTTGTGCTTATTTTAAATTTCTTTTCTATTTACTTCTCCAGCAACAGAGGTTAATTTGGCTTAGATTTTTGTGGAACCACGGCCTGAAAATGAGGTTTCAGACAGTCTGAGCAAACTGATGCCAAAATAACGGTCTTGCTCCCTGTCCCTCTCAGTACTGGCCTACCAGGGAGGGGAAGAGTGTTAAGTCACCTGAATCTTCATGTGCTGCCTGGCAAATCTCTGTTCCCTTGGTTTTTAAGCACTTTCCTATACTGTTTCATGGAGGCAAAAACAGCACCTTCCAATCTCTTTTCTAGCAGTCCAAAAGCTTTCATGACTCCCTTGGACATCAAAAAGAATGAGAAAGCAAATAGGTAGCTTGCTTTTAAAACTTAACATTGTGCATCATATAGAGGAGACTCCAGAGAATAAAATTAGGTTGTTGGGGCCTATATTTTGTAATTTCAGACCACCGGTACAACTGTTCAAGCTACAGGAAGAACTGAACATAATGATGGAAGTTGCGTAGTCTCAGCATAATCTGCATTTTTCTGCACAAATTTTTAAAAGCATTTTGAAAACATATCTTGTGTATTCTGGAGAGGGCTATGGTTAACAGCCTTTCCAATCTGAAAAATGTTTCTGATCTGAGATTAGATTAAAAGATACCTTCTTCGCCTTGCCTATTTTCAAATTATGGCTTCTTCTCATTTTTAATACCAGGAGATTATCTCATTGATTGGAGATCAAATTTATACAAACACATGATAGCAATATCAAAAATATAAGCCTGATCAAGGATGAGCTTGGCAATGATACTGGATTTGTCTAGGAACAGCTCTTTATACCTTTGTGTGGCTGAACTAAGTCCTGGTTATTTGCCAGGTTGTGGTTTTTTTTTTTTTTTTTTTTTTTCTGTCTTCTGTCTTCAAATACAGAGCAGCACAAACAGTGTCTTGATTCTTGATTGTTTGTCTTACAGATTCTCAAATTCAGGTCTTAATAATGGATTTCTGTCAGGGAGTAGAGATGGGAATCAGTTTTTGTAGATAAATGAAGGTAACTAAATGGACTTAAAATGCTAGTTTAATTTTTACTGCCGCTTTCTCCCTCCCATCCTTGCTCCTTTTTTTCCCCCCCCTCCTTTAAAGCCCCTTATTTTTATGGTTAGCAATATTTTAATCTAATTACCAAAAGACCAGTGCAGAAAGCAGACACAGATGCTTCAGTTAGTTTAGAAAGCAGTTGCCTAAGTTAAGCTAAAGTGATATAAACTGATTCTGGACCTTTTTTACTGACCTGAGGAGTTCTCATGAGGTTCAAGCAACATTAGTAGCTAAAGAGGTGCATATTAGGGACACAGCTGAGTCCCCTGTGAATCCCTCTCCCTCACAGAAGCGCTGAAGAAACCCGCCCAGGTGCAGGCCCACACCTGCACCGGTGGGGCAGAGATCCCCCGCCCCGCGGAAGGCCGGTGAGAGGGGTGAGGGAGGAGAAGGGGTTTAAACCGGAGGCGTCGGCGGGAGGAGCCGCCCTGAGGCAGGGAACGGCTCCCGGGGCGGTGCCTCAGGCCTGCGCCTCCATTTGAAATCAAACCGCCTCCGCGCTCCCCATTGGGTCCGCCGCGCGTTCACGTGACCGCCCTTCCACCAATCGTGAGCTGTCGCGCGCCTTTTCGAAAAAAACGTCTCGTCAGTTCGCTGATTCTTTTCTCCCTCCGCCAAGACCGTATCAGTTAAGGCTAAAAGAGTCCGGCCGCCGAGGGGCGCCTGTCCTAGCCGGCCGGGCTCGGTGTGTCCCCTCAGCCATGGCGGCTGTCAGCAGGTGAGGGCGGCGGCGGCGGTGGTTCCGGGGTTGTCTGCACGGTACCCGTGCTCTGTTTCGCCGCGGCGCAGGGATACAGCCGGGGGTGCGAGGGCCCGGCGCGGCGGGTGCTGGCGCGCGCGGGAAGGCTCAGTCGGCGCCGCGCACTGACAGGAGGGGCCGCGCGGGCGGGGGGGGGGGGGGGCGGGCGCGCCGCGGCGCAAGGAACCGCCCAGGGGGGTGGGGGGGGGGGGGGGGGGGGGGGGGGGGGGCGGGGGGGGGGGCCGGGGGGGGGGGGGGGGGGGGGGACAGCGCCGCTGCCGCCACATCGACCCCCTCAGCGGGCTGCCAGCGCTCCGCCGGGGGTAGGAGGCGTCCGGGCCGCCGCTGCGTTCGGGGCTGCGGGGCGCGGCGGTGGGCGAGCGCGGCTTCGTGGGGAGGAAGGGCCGTCCTGGCGGTGAGGGGGGGATCGGGCCGGGCGGACGCGGCTTTGGGGCTCCCGGCACCGCGGGGAGGAGTTGGGCTGGGTTGCTCCCCTCGGTGGCCGTCTGCTTCCCGGCAGCCGCCCCGCCCTGCTAGCGGGAGCCGGGACGCACCAGCCCCGGCCGCGCCGGTGGCTGTGGGCCACCTGGCTTGCAGACGCGGCCGCAGGGAGCCTGGGCTCGTAACTGTGGCGTAAACTTCGGCTTCTGCAGCTCGTGTGGCGTTTTTCGCTTGTAGGAGTTGGTGGAAACTGTGAAGAGGACACTTTGGGTAAGGAAAACTGAAGACTGCTGTTTCCTCTAACGTACAGGTGAAGGCTTTTCTTAAGGGTACTGCCAAATTTGTCCTAGGGTGTGTTTTGTTTTTTTTTTTTTTTCAACAAGTATTTTATCGTATGAAACTCAGCAAAAAAGTTCGGAAGGGTCGCTCTTAACTACGTTCGGTCCCTTGTTTTTAGCTTGCCACTTTCAAATGTATAATATTTGATAGTGCGTTTTATATATGCTTTTTTGAGGATTGCTTGTACTTTGTGGCACGCTCATATTTATATATGAAAGGAATAGCTTATCTGGTTGTGCAAACGGTGTGGGTTTGGGTTTTTTTTTTTTTGCAAGTTGACGCCGTTCCTTCTGCTTTCTCTGTATGTGCACGCACAGATGCACTTGCCACCCTCTCAGCTGTACCGGCAGCCTATCACGAGATCCCAGCAACCCCTAAACTTTCAGCCTTCTTTTCAGTTGTCTTCTGCGAGTGCTCCTTCGTGGTGATACCACCATTTCCTCCTTTTCCAGGAGGATATGCCTATAGTCGATTGGTCTCCGTTTACTTTAAAATCAAGTCTAAGAACTTCCATGTAGATAAGAGAATGTGCAATATCTAGATTTAGGTGAGGAGGAGTGACTGTTTACACGAAAATAGTTTTAAGTTGCATATGGAATGAAATATAGTATGTGTTGGCCCTGAATCTTTGCAAAGGCTCTGATGGGTAGCAAATACCTATTGCATATGAAAAAGTAGTATAACTGAGCTTACAGGAACATGTGATGACTGCTCTTGCCACCCTGTATAAGCGTGAGTTTCTCCAAGTATGTAGTGCCTTCAACTCCCCGTTTACGATTACAGGGGTTGCTCATGGTAAATAGTTTCCAGTTTTCTACACAGGCAAACACCTGTAAATGGCACTAAGATTCTTCTGCTGTGCATTGGAAAATGTCTCTTGAACAGAAGTAAAAAAAAAAAAAATATTACATTGATTTACTTTCATAAATAYGTAAAGCATTATTTGGATGAGTAATTTTGATGTTCTTTTATAGGTAAGATTCCTTACATTTGAATTTGAAGATGCCGCTCTTTGGGAATATTGTTGTAATTAAACGGAATGGGACAGATGGAATTAGTTTTCCACTCACCGCAAGTTCTTGTTTATTTGGAAGGTGAGAATTAGTTGACTACTTGCATGCATCAAAATAATTTTAGTGATATTTTTCCTGCAGATTATATCTTTTAATACTTATTTGCAAAAATAAATGTTTGTTTATTTGTGAATCGTGTTCAGGGGAGGGAAGGTGATACTGGACTAAGGTTAATTGTAAGACTAAAAAGCTGAACTTAATTTTGTTACTTTTTTTCCCTTGCCTTGCCAGAACTACTTTTTTTTTTTCTTTTTTTTTTTTTTTTTTTTTTCTTTTCTAAAAGTTTCTGGCCAAAGGAAATCTGGGGAAGGGATTGAAAGTAATACACAGTTGACAAGCAAGTGATGGTATTCTTTTATCCAGAGGCAATTTCCAGATAATTGGCTAGTGAAGAGAAGCGAGGTACATGGCTTGTATTTGACCATCTTCGTTACATCGGTGCTCTTCTCTTTTTTTTTTTTTTTTTTTNTTTTTTTTTTTTTTTTTTTTTTTTATTTCCCCACCAAAACCTCAGTAATGCAATACATCAGCCAATATCTAGAGTTAATATTAAAAGTTAATAAGAACTTATACTCCTCTTCCAAACTTGAAACTCACTTTGACTTATACAGTTGGGTGATAGTGGGTTTTGAGCTTGATCCAGCTATTTTACATTAAAACATAAAATTAATATACCTGAATGGTATACATGAAGACTTGACTAGATGATCTTACTATAAATAGACTTAAAATAAAATGTTTTTACTTCTCTTAAACTAAGTTTGTTCAGCACTTTACTGACTGATAGATACCTTAAATAAATGTAATTATTCAGTCCTGAATCAGATTCCGTAGTGAAAGTCTGTGGGAAGCACTCTAGTGTCAATAATACTGTTCTTTGGCTTCAGCAGAGCTACCCAGACAGGTGATACTTAATGGTACGAACATTAATTTCTGCCTGCTGCATCAGTGAGAGGTTTCAGGTACTTCTGTGAACAGTACTGCTGGTGTGATAGCTGATATGTTTGCTTCCTAAGACCTACAGCATGTCAAAAGCATTAGAGATTAGCTTAAAAAAAACAAGAAAAAGTCTGTACACTTAGAAACACAGCTTTCGCTTACTAACAACTTTTAAGAAGGTAGAAATGGCTATCCAGGTGAGATCAAAGGTCCATCTACCTAATATTCTGTCTCAGAGTGATCAGCAATGAATGCCTAAGAACGGGCTTAACAGCACATGCTGGTATTTTCTAAAAATATTCCACAAGTCCCTGGCAACTTGCAAGTGAGGAAACAAGTAATCTCAAACCACCAGATATCTGTTGTAGATGTGTTTCTTTCGGCTTGTTGTGAACTGCTTTTTTCAGAATTTGGGGATTTTACGTATTTTTTCTGATATGTATTCTCTGATGTTGTAGAAGTGCGAGCTCCTCTTATTTTTTGCCACAGTTGAAAGACTGAGGTAGTTCATTTTCTTCATGTTACCAAATTTAAGAAAGTATCATGCTGCTGTACAATTATTAGCTGAAAAGTTGGGAAATCGCCTAATTCTATAGCAGTCAGATTTTTCTGTCTTCTATGTGTCTTGAAACTCAAATTGTATTTTCACCCACAGGAGAACAGAATGTGATATTCGCATCCAATTGCCTCAGGTCTCGAAAGAACATTGTAAAATTGAAGTAAATGAAAACAAGGAGGTAAGATAGACATATTTTAATGACATATGCATTGCATCATTGTATCTCATCAGGCTACTGAAATGTTTGTTTTATTTTTAGGCAATATTGACTAATTTAAGTACAGTAAATCCTACGCAGCTGAATGGTGGTTGTTTTCAGCAACCTGTACCTCTGAAGCATGGAGATGTGTTAACTATTATTGATCGTTCTTTCAGGTAAGTGCCAGTGACAAACTGTTAATGCCTCGATCCTAGAATGTTCTGCAGGCAAACAATGCAGAGAGCTGTGTGGACACAGGCTTTTACTGCTGGATGAAGATGCAGAAGATGGCTGTAGATAAATGGGAAAAATTAAAATGCCCTTTTATCATCTTCAGAAACAGAAATTAATCTAGTTTATTTCATATTTCTTTACAGTGTCTTATAAACCTTCTTCAGAAGGCAGGATTGCTTAAAGATTTTTTTTTTTATCACTTTTATATTACGTTAAGCTAAACCAATAAAGATAGAATTGTCTAGAGAGATCATTTTGATTTTGTTTCAAGGGTAGTCATTTTGGGGGGAAAATTCAGAAGTATTTTGATGTAGTTAAAGCCTTTAAAAGTGATATGTGTGTATTGTTGAGAGTGGACAACTATTGCAAGGTCATGTATCTTAATAATGGGAATTTAGTCATCAGCTATTTGACAAAAAATGGTTGTCTTTTWAAATATTTCTTCCAGATTTGAATATCCTCTCCAATCAACTCCAAGAAAGAGGCGTTCTAGAGCTCCAAAAGATGAAACACTGCAGGTAATTTTGTGGCCATAGGCYTATTTGACAAGTACATTGGTATCAGTAGTGATATGGCATTCCATTTCCTTGTTCTGTTTTCTTATTAGGAATAATTTTTCAGCCATAGACTACCTTTCTKTTTGAAAATACAAATAAACTCCTTCAGATGAATACTTTTTAAAAAATTAATAATTTATTAATTTTAGACTTATTGGTTTTTGGTAATAGATACTTAATAATCTATGATGTTACTAATACAGGTAAGCTATTAAAAATTAATCCTTAGCTTTTTTGAAGAGAGGATGGGATGCAGGAAATGCAGAGTATGGGCATTGGTTATCCTTGTACTTTAAATGGGGAAGTTTGCCCTAGAGAATGAGCATTCTTTTTTTCAAAAATAATCTGTTGTTCTATGTGCTAGTACACTAATGTATTGTTGGAATTTATAAATATTAAACTAAGCCTATCTTTTAATAATTTATTTTTGTTAGTTTCTTTTTTGTTCTCAGCAAAGTTTTCTCCCTTAAAGGGGATAGTGTTAGTTTGTAAGTACTGTGGCTATTGAAAGATTTTTTTTTTTTTTTTTTTTTTTTAATGTTATAGTTCTCTTATTTAAAAAAAAAGTCTTCCACTAGGTCTGGTAAGAAGGTGAGATTCAAATGTGCTTGTATATATTCTTATGCTACAGCTGCTTTTAATTTCAATGATAAAACAAGACTTAAACTCTTGCTTATAGGGCCTCAAATGTGTATTGGTCGACGTTCTTAAATTTTGAATTCTTCTAGGATTTCATTTGAATACTTTTAAGCCTGTTTAGTAAACAATGCATATACTTTTATAAATCTAGTGTTTTTCAATGTACAGTTGAAAGCTAAACTGTAAAATACTTGTTGCTCTGCTGTAATATTGTACAAATTTACAGGTTCTTCATGTTCAGCAGGTGGCAGAAGTGGAATTATTACGCAAACAAACTTCAGGATCTAAAAGTCTTCATGCTTCAGGTTGGTACTTATTTTATGGGGGGTTTGTTTTCTTCTTCCCCCTTAAGTGCATTTATTGTTAGCATAAGAGGAAAAACAAGGTTGAAAAGAGTAAAAGAAATGTATTTTAAGACTTTTCAATCTGAGTACAATACACCTTGCTATGTCAGCATACTATCTCATCGTACTTAGATGCTGTGATTTACTAAAGCGAAGTCCTGCCAGGATAAATCAGTTTAATTGCATCCTGACAAATGGGCAGTAACAGTTAGCCTGGAATTGGCAAAATCCATATATATTGCTTTAAGTGATTTGTGCAAATTCAGTTTGTGAAGATTATAGCTAAGAAGGGAGTGCAGTACACCAGCTTTGCAAATGCAATACAAATGTTAGTTGAAACTGATATTTGAAACAATTACCTATTACATTTTACTTTTCAGCAGCATCAAACAAGTATAACATGGCAAATTCACCTTTGTGATTAAAATTTAACTTGCAGTTCTCTGTTGACCTAGAATACAGCTAGATCCCTTTGGAGCAAATATTGCATTATCTCATGTATTCTTTCCTAATAAGAAATTGAAACGGGTATAATTTTGGAGATAGATAGGAAGGGTTAATTTTGCTGATTGAAATAATATTTTACAATAGCTGTTTCATGTAGACCCAGTAAAAATCTTCTAGGGTGACTAAGTCTGGGTAGTTATAGACCATGGACTGGTTAAATGCCAGGACTTCACCTTCACATCCTTCTTGTCTTTAGTAATGCTACTTTCATGGGAAGATACAAGGTTTGTTAGATGGAGGCTATTTATCTACAGACAGGTTTGATTTTTGTGACAAATGTTTGTTCCAGTGCAAAAAACCCAGGCTGTTTCAAAGTGTTCCATTTCAGTGGGTTGTTGTGAGCACATATGTATTCACAGGATTTGGGTGATAGGTTCCCCAACACTGTCCTATGATACAACAGTCTTTGCTTCATTGTTCTATCAACTTTAAGGGAACAAATTGTCAGCTCAGTAAAAAAAATATTGATGTACTTGTCTGCAGTTGGGTAAAAGCTTTCATAGAAAGACCTAATTTCCTGTTCTTTGCTATGTTTCTCTTTCCCCCCCTCACTCCTTTTCCCCTTTCCCAGAAGATAATTGACAGGCTTTTCCTTGTATGTCAGAGTCTCTACCTTCATCTTTGCGTGGATTATTTCCCATCACAATTAAGAAAAGTCAACATGTATCAGCACTTGTTTCGGCAGGCGTTAGTGCTGACATAAAGTAGCGTTGAGAAATAGACCTTGTAGATGTATAGATGTACATGAGGTCTTAGCTTCTTGTGGCTTAAAAAGGCACCTCTTATCAGATGAACTCTATTAGCTTGCATATACCCCTTGCTCATGGAAAGCGCAAGGTGAAGCATGCTACCTCAAGCTTCCTTGGATGCAGTTTACAGATTGCAGTGGAATGGCAGCACATGTGCAGTCACTTGCTATGTCTCATCTGGGAAGTGGCAGCTCTGCTTTATTGTCTGGCTTTGCCCTAAAGAAGCATTGCCACAGTTCAAGCAATACAGCACCTATGTAAACGCAGGACAAAAAACATTGAATTGTGGTAAGGCGATCTAAATGGTTGTTTAATTCTATGCTCATAGATTTGTCTTGTGGCAGCCCTGAAAGATGTATATGAGCCGTTGATTCTGAGGAAAAACAAAAGCGTGAAATACCAAGTGCCTTACCTGAATATGGGATAAATTCCAGATTACAACATAAATTTTATGTTAAACATTTAGAAACTAATGCTTCTATTATTAGAGAAATTGTTATTGTTAACAGAGCTTTATTTACAGTACTGTATCCTGGACCGTGGTTGACCGTCTTGGGAGAGGAAAAGAAGGAATTTTTATCTGTATTTATGGAACTCATTTTTGTAGTTCTGCAATTTTTAAGTAACTCTGCATCTGTATTACTTTTTGTTTTGCTTTRCTTTGCTTACTTTGTAGATAATGCTGAGTGTGAAGAAAAAAATGCCAATGAAAATAAACGAAGTACAGAGGAAAATATTTCCAAAGCTTTACCCGTCAAACTACAAACACCCAAATCTTCACACAGAATACATCAATCCAGTAAAAAGCAAAATGAAACGTCTCCCTTTAGTAAACTCTATGAAAAACTGAAACATGAGATTAAAGCGAAAAAAACTCTGCAAGAGGGAAATGTATCTCAACAARCTGCAAAAGAAGATGGTAAGAGTGTTCTGCTAGAACCAAGTGCTCGAATTTCATCATCAAGTTGTGGTTATGATCTGGGAAGCCTGACTAAAGAAAAAGAAATAGGCAGAAGTGAAAATATTGAAGAATGTAAAATAAAAATAAAGCAAGAAGTAATTAGTTCAGAATTTAACCAGATCTCAGCTGTAGGAAGTGCTACCAAGAAGAGTTTCACCAGAAGTCCTCGAACTTCTGTTTCAAAGGAGATGTCAAGAGATATTGGTAAAAGAAGTCACTTGCAGGATCATAAGGAACTAAGTACAGCAGGCAAATCTAAAGGTACTGAAGTTACAACCAAACCCAGTAAGGAGAATGATGGAAATGCAGCATTTTCGCTGACGCCATGCTCTATAGAATACTTGGATTATGAAGATAAAATGAAAATATACAGCTCTGCAATAACAGTAGATAAACTAGCACAAAAATCTAACACGACAAATGTTTCTCAAGTAGATAAATATGTTCTGTCTACACCAACACCCAGAAGGAAGAGTCCTCGGTCTCATTTCATATCTCCTACCAAAGAAACTAGTGGAATGAATCCTATAAATGCTGATACTCCAACAACTCGACGACGTGTGTCATTGAAACGTAAGTCTCTCTCAGAAATTTCAGCTGAAACTCAAAGGGAAGATTCAGTGTGCAGAAATGATAGCCTCAAACAACTGCCTTTGGCAGAAAATAAATGCTTAAAACAAAGGCAAAATAGTAAACAACATACACCAGGAAAACCTGTAAAAGAAGAAGTGCTGAAAGAAATCTGTGATCAGGCAAACTTTGTTAACTCAAAAGAGGCATGTTCTGAAACTCCTGCCTCTTTTTCTAATTCCAAGAGTCCCAGAAGAAATAACAGGCAAAGTAAAGAATTATCAAACAAAAGTGTCCCTTCRGAGTCACTGGCTTCAGAAGAGTTAATATCAGAACTGGCATCTCCTGCTGGTCAGAAATCTGACTCTGGAAGAAAAAGGGGTAGGCCAAGGACCTCTGGACTGCTAACTGAAAAAGCATTGGAGGCAAATGCTGTTCAAGAACATCACGATAAGGCTACAGACAGCAAAGACAGTGGAACTAAAGAAGAGCTGGCCACAAAGGGATATCATCAGAAACAAGATCTGGAAGATGCCAGTGTTACAAGACCTCGTAGATTGTCATCAAAGAGAAGGTCTTCTGGAAGTGCTACTGTACTGGAAGACAATGAGGCTGTTTCAGGAATGAATATTTCTGGCCTGTTGGCTGGAGAAGAATCAGGTAAATATGTTTAATCCCCTGCCTCGTTGTTTTTGTATTTGAGACATTCTCGTAGCGTTTTTATGAGAATTTTTCCACTTACATAAAACATAGAACTCATTGCTGACATATTAGTTCTAAAATATTCATCATGTAGTTATATTTGACCACAGAAACAGGCAATAATACGTATAAAAGTTTACTCAATTGAATCTGTCTCTCATCAGAAGGTAACTTACCTTAAAATGTTTCCAACTTTAAAATGCATGAGTAAGCACTGTTTTCTATGCTGGTTAAAGTGTTGACTTGGTTTCTTAGATATACAGAAATACTTTCAATTGTTATTTTTAGGCAAGCCAAAAAGGATATCTCGGAAGAGGAAAAGTGATGATTCGTTACTTCAGCCTTTAGGAAAAAGAAAGAGAGTGTCTTTTGGTGGTCATCTAAGTCCAGAACTTTTTGATAAAAGTTTGCCTCCCAACTCGCCCCTTAAAAGAGGTGCGATTCCTGCGAGACTGAGCTTACCGTTTGGAAACTCGCCACGTGCGGTTCTGAAAAAGGCTCAGGGATTGAAGCACTTTGCCGTCCAGGTAAACGTTAAGACTAACCAAGTTGCTAAGACAATTAATGTGAACAGAATTTATAAATTCTAAGACTTCTAAAAATTAATCAAAATTAGTAGTAAACCTTGTTAGATGTATGTTGGGAAGTGGAAATTTTAATTGCAAATTAAAATGGTATTTGAAATCAGCAAATTTTAATCAGCATTTTTATTAACTTCTCCATTGTAGGAAAGGGCTCAGCTTACCCTTACCTGTCTATACAGGAGGTGTGTTTTTATTCACCTCACACGCTATTGCTCATTCTCGTGCATATGCRGGAGTATATTTCTGTATGTTTGTGCTTAGCAGCAGTGTCTACAAGCTCCAGTTTACCATCAGTAACAGAAAACAGAACAGTAGTTYGTTGGCAGACTGTGCAAGCTACTGCCACGTGGTTTGGCTAGAAGTTTGAAAACATTTGCTGTTGATTTAAACTAGTTAAAAAGTGTGTAGTGTACTTGATGTGAACAAAACTTTTGAATAAAGTAGAATAATAAGTTCAGTTAATTTATTCAATTTAATTTGCATGTGTCTTTTGAGACTGTTTCGAAGTTTAGAACTTGTTAGAAGTTTGTTTTCAGAGAATAATATTTATGGCTTTTTCAAATGATCTGATGATATTTTATACTATTATATTTACTCGTCAGAGATGTAGGTGAGCATTTCTAGTTCAGCTACATGCAGTAACATTTTACCTTTATGTATTTTTTTTCTACCAGGAACTTTCTGAACATTTGCAGAAAGAAAAAATGTCACCAAAATATTTGCCAACCCAGAAGTCCCCAGCTGCCTCATCCCCTGCCTCTGGGAAGGCAACACCTAAATTTACTTTAGGCTCTCCGGCACCTTACAAAAAAGGGCGTTTCTCTGTTTCTCACATCACAGCACCATTACCAATTGCAGAAGAGAAGGATGCTGTTGCAGAAGACATGAATACAAAGGAGAAAAATGGTGCCCGAGTGAAAACACCCGAATCTTCTCACGTTAACCAAGATGATAAAACCTTTTTAATGGCCACACCTGACAAATTAACAAGAAGTGCACAACTTGCTTTGAAGGTCACTCCCATGAAGAGGAGAAGTGGGGCTGTAGCAGTTATCAATGCAAAAAGAAGAAGTGGTGCCTCTACTGCCAATTTACTAGGTTTGTTTGAGCAGTTAATTTTTAATATTAATTTTAATGCTTTAAAATACAGGAACAAAATTGAAGTAGGCCTATTATTTCATTATGCAGAGGCCACCAAATGATTGGCATATCTTCTGATGGTTGTTGGACTTGTTGGAAACAACTGGGAATTGCAAARTGTTACATTCTCTTGTATTCATAAAGCAAATTACTAAAGCATATATAAAACCGTATTTAGAACACAAATCTTAATGTTCAGAAGTTGAAAAATGGTAGAATTAAGGTTCTCTTTGCAAGGTTAGTTGCAATAGTGATCCTTCAAAGTAGTATTGAACTAAATCAAATTGTATCAATTACATCAATTTTGATTTGAAAACATGCACTTTATAGCAATCTAGCTTCAGTTTGTTTTCTTTGTGCCTTTTTTTATACACAGTTCACAACCTTTGTCCATGGACTGGACTGCACTTAACTGTTGACAGTGGTATATAACAGATACAATTAAAAAATAGGATAATAACTGGGTTTTAATTTGAATATTTTGAAGTTGAACATTTGACTTTGAATGTTGAACACTGGTTTGAAATAGTTTTGACAGCATTGGAAACATTATGATAGGGGAGCTCTGGTTCTTGAAATTTTTATCTTTGAAGAAACTTTCAGATAAGGTGTCTTGTCATCTGTTTTCATAAATTAAATCAATTTGACTCTTTCAAAGTCAAATTTAAAGCTTCCCACCAACACCACCATTCACCCAGGAATTTTTATTACTCTCTACAATCTCCGTTTTTTGTAGTGTCATTTTAAAATTTTGAACAATGTGCTACATACAATGTCCCAATGATGGTCTCATCATCATTATTATTACATGATGAGGTGAAATCACAGGCCTTCACAATACTTCCTTGTTAATACAGCTGAAAGTCGTATTAGTCTTTTAGCGAATTAAGTGGGGGGTTTTTTTCAGTGGCTTTGGTTGTTCCATTCATTTTAATAGCACCTGAGTACTTTGCAAATATTAATGACATACCATTTTTCACCACCTCTCTGTAATGTGTAAGTGATTTTTAATATCAGTGCATCAGTTTCTTCTGTAATATGAAAAGAACACCACAGTTCTTAAAAATTTTGGATGTCTACTTTGTATCCAAAATAAAACTCTTTGTGTTTCCAATGCTTTTTCAGATAATTTCCTGCATGCTTGGCATTTTTTATGTATCCTGAACACCTTAGCAATGACAGCTTTTGAAAGTTCTTTTTATTTACAGACTTTCCCCAACTTGCACGGCAATTCTGACAAGAGAATAATAATATCCTTTTCTTCAGGAACGGCATTCCCCTTTTTACCTCTACTTAAAAAAATAATCATTTCTTTTATATGATCCCTGTCTTCTCATAGCTTATTTCTGAAGTAAACGAGGCAGATGTCCTACCAACTTACAGCTTCATTTATTACACAGCTGTAATTAATTCCCTGATTCCTCTGCTGTGTACAGAATGATGCTGTGATAAAGGTAATCTTGCTTTGGGAATTTTCAGAGTATGTTATAAGGAGAAGGTGATATAAGAAAAATTATGGAAAGTCTGTGTAGATCTAAATGCTGTAAGCAGTATAAATAAATAATTTCCTGACTACGAAATTCCTTGGAAAAGTGGTGAAAGAAAAGCTGGATATGTTTCACTTAAAAGCCATTTCTCTGATGTAAAATCTCATGTCCCACCAGGGAARAGTTCAGGTATAATAATGAATGAGACTGAAAGGCTCATGGCAAGTTTCTATTGGGAAAAATTATTTCCTTACAAAAAGAGTGAGGATGGAATTGGGTCAGCATTCAGTTCTAGGATCTATTTGACACTGTATGAAGCTTTTTGTTGTTGTTGTGGAAAGAAATACTGGGTACTTGGACACTTGTTAAAATTCAGCTGAAATTGGGTCTTCCAATTGAAAGCATTTCACAGAGCACTTTAATATAGGTGTTGTCAGATGATACAACAACCACTTTCCTATGCCCGACTGCAGTAAATCCATTGGAATCATAAAGAAATAATTGTGAACTTCCATTTATACATCTGAGAATTAAAGTGGTTATTTCTCTTTTTTGCTTTCTAGTTGCAAAATCTTGGGCAGAAGTGGTAAAATTAGGTGTTGCAAGACCACAGTCAAAGACTGTTAAAAAAAGTGTCCAAAAAGGAAGATCCCTGAAGAAGATAATCCAATCACTAAAGGTATTCTTTTTGTTTTTTCATGTTTCTTCTTTTTGTTTTTGCATAACCACAAAACAGCTAGTAGGATTTTGCTACAGAAGCTTATGAGCTTTTAGTATGATGTTAAATGGGTGTTGATGTCTTTGTCACAGCATATAAGAAATGTAGGTTTTATATAAAAGGAATCTTTGTTTACTTTTTTTYCCCCCCTTCTTTCCCCTCTGCAGACTCCAGAAAGAAAAACAAAAGGTCATTTTAGTACAGGTCATGCAGAGTCACCTGCTACAATAGTTGTAGGTAGAGCTTATTCCACCACAGTCAGAACAGCTGGACAGGTCCCTAAAGTGGTAAAAAATCCAATCTTGAAGCTAAACATGAACATGGACGAAAGCTTCACAGGTAAGTTTTTAAAGTCTGTTGCTCACTCTGCTAACTGTGTAGTTCTTTTGTCAAAGCATATGCTCATTTCTCTGAATGTAATCTATAGGAATGACTGAAATGTTTCAAACTCCAGAAAATAAGAGTGGAAAAACATTACCTTTGGCCACTGTTCAGAAGACTTATTTTACACCAACGTGTACTGCAGTGGAAATTTCTGAATTGCAYACTCCTGAAGAATCTGGTATGTTTGTTACTTGAAAAGAAAGGAAATGTTTAGGTATATTTAGGGGTAGTGGTGTGTCTGCTACTTGAGACAGTGAGTAGTCTCAGTCTAGGCAGACTTGATGTATTGAGATGAAGCATCTGGCAACCCATAAAAGGAACCATTGATTTTTATCATGTATTAAAAGACATTTTTGTAGTTCCAGTTAATTTTTGAGTAGGTGTTATTTTCTTATTCATTCTATTTGGTATGAAACTTCAAAAGTATTGTTTCAGGCAAATCTTGTGCTGAAGCATGGCACTTTCTTAATCAGTTGTCTGTGGATACATCTAAATCCAGTGACAAAGTTTCATGGTAGGGAGAGGTTATTGTGTAATCTTGCAGAAAAAGTCTATTTAAAACTTTTTTAAAAACGTGTCAGGTTGGAAAGATTTGTATTAAGAAGGTACTTTGTTGTGCCTCCTTTGCTAATAACCTTGCATACCAGTCATTGTGTCTCTGTATAACTCAGAATTCTTGAAATTAAAATTCTGTTTTCTTGAGAATTTAGCAAAACTGAGCATCTACTGAAACACCAAGAAAAATCAAGAATAAATCCTCCGATATTTAAAAATCAAGAATATATCCTCCGATATTTAAAATAATAATAATAGTTTAAATGTATTCTGGTTTATTTCAGATGCTGTGGAAGATAGGCTTAGGTATAACAACCCTTGTTATAACTTCAGAAGGGAGTCCAGTAAAAAGTGTTTTCTTTTAAAAGAAGAACTAGTAGAGTGATCTTCATACCCTTGAAGATGTCTGTTATCAGCTGTTATTTATCCTGTTATTTAGTGCTTTCCTTAAATCGGTGGGCAAGCCCTTAATTTTAGAGTCTATACACATCGATCCTTTTGTATGTCATTAATGCTTTAGTTTCATAACTTAGGGAATATGGATTGAAAAAACTAGTTTATTTCTTAATCCTGCTGGACCAGGAATTTGGAAGGACTTGGAACATCTTATGATTAGGACTTGACAGGATAGGAACTACAAAGGCAAGTTATTGCTAGATCCTACAAGCCTTGATTAAAAACTGACACCAGTAGACATGTGTACTTTAGTTTGAAGATGAGGGTTATGCTTTTAAAATGAACAGAGAGAGAGTTTTAGATTGACATTATAGTTTTAGTTAAGGATAAGGGACTCCTAGAGTTACCCTGTTCCTCCAGTCTGCAGTACTCTTACTTGTTACTGGCCTGCAGGTAGAGACTCATTAACTGCAACTCTCTGAGCCTGATGATCCAACCAGTTCTTTATTCAACCAGTTGCCCATTCATCTAGCCTGTGATGTTCTTGTTTGGATACCAAAATATTGTGGGAAACAGTGTTAAAAACCTTGTTAAAGTCACATTAAATAATAGCCACTACTCTCTTTTCATCCACAAATCTGTTCTTTTTATCGTAGAAGGTAATTGGATTGGTCAGGTATGATTTTCCTCAGATAAATTGATGCTGACTGTTCCCAATCACCCTATTCTTCCTGTGCCCAGAAGTGTGTTTCAAGAGGACCTGTTCCACTGTTTTTCCAGGGACCAAAGCGAGGCTAGCCTTTCAATATTCAAGGCTTGGTTTTGAGTATATTATTCTGGAAATAGCATTTCTGGCATCATAAATTTGGTCTAAATTGTGTTTTGGAAAGAAAATACAACTTCCTCTAAAATCTTCTGTGAATTGTTCTGACCAGACTTTTTTCCATAACCTTTCCCTTGTTTCAGTTCTTTTTTACTAGTGGGAGGAATGATGGCTGTTTCTAGTGAGCAACAGCATGGTTACGCTTGTTCTAATGCTCATGCTTACTGCGCTAGGAAATAGTGAAGGAAAAGAAATAGTTGGCACTAAACAGCCAGAGAAATTCACTTCACTTTTTCCCAAGCTTTCCTCTTGATTATCCTTTTCTGCTATGCATAATGAGCAGGATGCAAAAGAATCCAAGAACTCCTGAAGTCAGTGCCTCTGCAGGGACCATAATGAATATTTGTGAAAAGTGTCTTACCAAGTACAAGCCACATGCAAACTGAATGTAGCTGGCCGATGTTATTGTGGGACCTCTCTCAATTATTTTTCAACAGTCTTGGGAGTCTGGAGAGGTCATAGTCAACTAGAAGCTGGCAAATGTTGTCCCAGTTTTCAAGATGGGTAAGAAGGAAGACCCTGGTAATTACAGGCCTGTCAGTCTCACTTCAGTGCCTGGTAAAATTATGGAGGAGGTTATTCTGGGAGTTACTGAAAAACACTTGAGAGACAATGCAGTCATTGGTCATAGCCAGCATGGTTCATGATGGGAAAGTCCTRCTTAACCAACTTCATTKCCTTTTATGACAAGGTCACCCAACTAGTTGACCAAGAGAAGCCAGTAGATGTGGTGGTTTTGGATTTTAGCAAAGCTTTTGATATTGTCTCTCACAGTATCCTTCTGGATAAAATGTTCAGCACACAGCTAGACAAGTCCATAATACGTTGGGTGAGCAATTGGCTGACAGGTCAGGCTTAAAGAGTTATAGTAAATGGGGTTACATCAGGCTGGCGGCCAGTCACCAGTGAGGTCCACGAGGGCTTAATTTTAGGGCCAGTGCTCTTTAATGTTTTTATAAATGATCTGGACACAGGAATTGAATGTACATTAAGTAAGTTTACCAATGATGCTAAACTAAGAGGAGCTGTGGACTCCCTTGAGGGTAGAGAGGCTTTACAGAGAGATCTGGATAGACGAGAGAACTGGACAATCACCAAACATATGAAATTTAAGAAGAGCAAGTGCCGGTTATCCTGGTTATACGTACAAACTGGGGGACGAGAGGCTGGAGAGCAGCCCTGTGGAAAGAGATCTGGGGGTTTGGGTTGATGGCAAGTTCAATCTGAGTCAACAGTGTATCCCGGCAGCCAAAAGGGCCAACTGTGTCCTGGGGTGCATCAAGCACAGCATAGCTAGCCGGTTGAGGGAGGTGATTGTCCCACTGTGCACTGCACTGATGCAGCCCCACTTTGAGTACTGTGTGCAGTTTTGGGTGCCTCAATACAAGGACATCAAACTATTAGAGTGTGTCCAGAGGAGGGCGACCAAGGTGGTGAAAGGTCTCGAGGGCAAGACTTACTAGGAGTGGCTGAGGTCACTTGGTTTGTTCAGCTTGGAGAAGAGAAGGCTGAGGGGGGACCTCATCACAGACCACAACTTCCTCAAGGAGGGCAGTGGAGGGGGAGGTGCTGATCTCCTCTCTCTGGTGACCAGCGATAGGACATGAGGAAATGGAATGGAGCTATGTCAGGGGAAGTTCAGACTGGACATTGGGAAAAGGTTCTTCACTGAGAAGGTGGTCTGTCCCTGGAACAGGCTCCCCAGGGAAGCGGTCACAGCAGCAAGCCTATCACAGTTCAAGGAGCRTCTGTACGACACTCTTAGTCATATGGTTTAGTTTTAGGTGGTCCTGCGAGGGGCAGGGAGTTGGACTTGATGATCCTTATGGGTCCCTTCCAACTTGAGATATTCTATGATTCCATGATAAAAATTTTACAAAAATCTCTTGTCATTTTTTTCTTCCTTGGTGTCAGAAAGGTCAAATGTATGTTCTTTAATGTGAAAATTTCTGATTTATGTCTGGTATTGTTTCAAAACGCAAAGGAAATTGCAGTGAAAAACTTGCACCACTAGAAATTTTAGGGACAACAGAAAACATTAATTTTTATATCAGATTAAATAAGAAAAAAAATCAAATTTTCTTCTAGTCAGTTTTTAAATGTATGCTGTGGTTTGTAGAAGCTAATTACCAAATCAATTGTTGATGCACATTTTTGGATTTTGGTTTGTAGAAGACTCTGGCTGTTTGAATCCATTTTACTTAGTTATACTGCAATTAGAATGCTTGGACTTTCTGCTTAATTCTTTTTCCAAATTACATAAATCTACTGCTTATTTCAGGAGAGATGATGGTGTCACCGTTAAATAGTTCAGATGCTTCAGAACAGAAACAGGATAGTCCAGGAATTTGTCACTTTCTGAGAGAGGAGTCTCTAAAGTCTATGTTTGATGCAATATCCACGAAAACTCCTGAAAAAAGAAAAGCTATGCTGGAAGAAAATATTAGTGTGGATAGTTTGTCAATAATTCCAGAAAAACAAGCATCTCGGGTGAAATCAGGAAGTACAAGGAGGACTCCAAAGCAGAAGTTGGAGCCCGTTGAGGTCATGTCAGGCATCAAGCAGCTTTTAAGGACCCCAGAGCAAAGGTCAGAACCAGTAGAGGCCTTGTCAGGCATTAAGCGGCTCATGAAGACCCCGAAGCAGAAGTCAGAGCCTGTAGAGGCTTTGTCGGGCATCAGGCAGCTCATGAGGACCCCAAAGCAGAAGCCGGAGCCTGTAGAGGCCTTGTCAGGCATCAAGCAGCTCCTGAGGACACCAGAGCAAAAGTCAGAGCCAGTCGAGGTCCTATCGGGCATCAAGCRGCTCATGAGGACCCCACAGCAGAAGCCAGAGCCAATCGAGGTCCTGTCAGGCATCAAGCAGCTCATGAGGACCCCACAGCAGAAGCCGGAACCAGTCGAGGTCCTGTCAGGCATCAAGCAGCTCATGAGGNGTCCTGTCAGGCATCAAGCAGCTCATGAGGACCCCACAGCAGAAGCCGGAACCAGTCGAGGTCCTGTCAGGCATCAAGCAGCTCATGAGGACCCCGCAGCAAGAGTTGGAACCTATTACAGATGAAATTGCCTTTAAAAGATTGCTGAAGACTCCGGTACAAAAAAGGGAACCAGTAAAAGATGTGGCAGGTATTACTTTAATCAAGAAAACTCCAAAGCTGAAATATCAACCAGTAGAAGACATGATTGGGGTCAGCCGTATTTTCAAGACACCAAAGGAAAAAGTTGAACCCATAGAAGATATGTTTGGTATTAGTAGACTAGTGATGACTCCGAGAGAGAAGTATCAACCAGTTGATGATTTTGTGGGTCTGCAAAGGCTTATGGCAGAACCCAAGCAGAAATGTTCTGATTTTGAAGTGGACTATGTTGGAGTTACAGAAATGTTTGATATACCAGAGGAAATTAAGGTAAAATACTTTCTTTAGCTTTTGGAAGGAATGTATTTAGACTTTGAAGCCTGTGGTTGAAATGAATTCTTAGGCCTCCTAGTATGACATCTTGTATGTTACAGCACTTCAAATATGTCATGCCTGTAACCTCTGGAGGAAGAGATACCTTCTAGAAAAGCACCTCATGTTGATTTGAAAACTGTAAAGATGGCAATCTTTTTTTCCTTGGTAGCTTTGTCCAGGTGAATGCCCCCCTGCTAGGAGACATAGCTTATTACAGATTTGAATCTGAGCACTTTTTTTTTTTTCTTCGAAGGAACCCTGTCTAAGTAGTTACTGAGATTGCTCTGGGTTACCATTCTGACCTTATAATTCACAGCTTCATCACTCTTGTCCTTTGTGAATTTTATTAGTATTGATTTTTACGTTAATTCCTAGATCTGTAGCTAAAATGTTGAGTATCACTGGGCTTAGTGCTCATCAGTGTAGAACTACAATAAAACACTGCAAAATACTCAAATGATTTGGCTTCAATACCACGAATTCCTTTTGAGCACTCATTTAGACACTTTTCAGCTAATTTAATGAATACTTTTTTTAAGTCTATGCAGTGTTATCTTTCATTTTAAAAACTGCTATACTAGCTCAGATGGCAAGTATTAAGTTTGATATATTTGTGTGCTAATATCAAATATATGGATGCAGTTACAAAACTAAGTTGATTTCATTTTTAGGGAAAAGTATTTGACAAGCCTTTTTTCAACTACTACTGTACATTAATTTTGTATTGGTTGGCTCCATTATTTCTTGTCTTGTCAGACATGAATTTATTGATTATTGTTTATTCCCTTAGGTCAGATCAGTAAATGTTATGGATTCTAAGCAAGAAGATACTGCACCTCCTTGTACTAATTCCAGTCATAAATATGGTAAGTACAAATACTTTTGCTTTAACTAGAGGAATAATGAATGTACAAGGTAATATATGTTATTATGAAGTTTTAACATATGTTTTAAAAATTCAAAAATATACAGTGTGAAGCATGCATAGCTCATGGAATTTGTGCAGTCATCCCTAACGAACACCAGGTGCTGGAATTCTATCGGTGTAGAAGTAACAGTGTAGTAGTTTGTTGGTGTGGCAGCGTTGGCATCTCCAAACATACCAGTGTAAAAAACCTGATGTTAAAGTCTCCACTTAAAATTGTCTTTCTTTGCAAAGACTTTCAAGAACATAGCTTAAACCTATGAATGCTACCTACCAAAGAAACCAAACATCTTTGGTCAGAAGCCTGGCCTTTAATCTAGGAGTTGGTTAAATTCATTATTTATTTATTTATAAATTAAGAATATTAAGTGTGATTTGTTTGAGCAACGTGACTCTGTTAAGAAAATCGAAACTCACAGATACTTTGATCAGGCATAGTAATATATAACTTTTGTGCTCTTTTCTATGTAAAAACTTTGAATGGGGAAAAAAAACTGTTTTAGAAGACAAAGGAAATATTTCACAAGGTGAAGATTCTCAACAGAAGGAATCAACTAGTGAAGACCAGTCTACCCAGAGACCAACAAGGGACAGATCACGGAAGACAGTACATCCTGCTTCAGCAAAGCAGTGTGAAAAGGATTTGAATTTAAAAGAATTGCAAAGTCTGGAAAAAAAGAGCACCCAAGAGGAGATGGGAGAGATCAGTACTTCAACTTCAGCAGCTAAAAACGAAGGAAGAGGAAGGAGAACAAACCGTTGCATACAAGAAATTGTTTCAAAGCACCCTGATCAGGAAAAAGCTGAAACTGTTTCATCTGTGGAGCCACGTGGAGCTACTCAAAGACCAGGAAGAGGTAAAAGGAAAGAACCAACAGAGTTAAAACATCCAAGTGAGAATCTTGAGTCTTGTGGCAAAGATTCTTCAGTGCTACGAAAAGAACCTGCAAATATGAAACAGACTTTGCAGGAGTATGGCGTCAATGACATATTAGAAACTGAAGATGATCCAACCATAAAGACAGTAAGTGTATCTAGTAGCATTCAAAATGAAAATTGTCAACTGCAAACAGGTTTAAAAAAAACTGAAAAAAAATCTACTGAAGGTGGTGTAGAAGACAGTGAAGAAATGCTTCTGTCACCTGGGAAGAGGTCTAGAGGAGTAAAAAAAGTAGAAAACACAGAACCACTGATTCCACCTAAAAGAGGAAGAAGAGCTAGAAATGACCAAGGTAAACAAGCTTCTTCAGAGGACCTTCATGGCACAACAAGGAAGCTTCGCAAAGACCCGTCAGCAAAGATGATACAAAGAGATGAACAGACTTTTGACAAAGATACTGAGACTGTCACAGTGGAAGAATCTGAAAAAGGAACTAAACTTGAAATAAAGATAACAGAGAAAAAAGTTAAGTCTTTAAGAAGTGCTAGAAAGCACTCAACTGAAGGAAAAGCAGACATTTGCAGGGTGGCACTTGAAAATATACAAAACATTCAGAAAACTGAGGAAACTTCAGCTGAAACTGATACTGAAACACAATCACACACCAAAAATGGGATTAAAGTATCTCAGCGAGATGAAACAGAAAATGCTCAGGAAAATACAACAGAGGCATCTCAAAGATTAAAGGCAGAGTCACCTTCTGGAGAGACAAACAAAATGCCAGTTACTGCTCTGAACTTGGAAGCAAACAGAAGTGCAGTTGAAGAAACAAACAGAACTAGAAACAGGAGAGGCAAAAATGACTCTTTGGAGAAAAAGACTGATGAATTTGCTGAAGATGTAAACAACCTAGAACTAATTACTCCTAAATTTAAGTTAGAAACAGAAATGGACGAATCTTCTCTCAAAGATTCTTTGAGCTCTGTTTGTGTCAAGAATACATGCCAAGTCACGAAGGACCAGAACAACCCAGCTGGCACATCAATACCTCCTGCAGACAGTGACAGTCTTGCTCATAGCCATCAAAAGCAGACAAGAAATGAACAGGGAATACTTAAACCAAAGCAAACTGATATCCTGCAAGAGAATCAAACACAAAACAATGGAACTGCATGTAGAAGAGGTAGAGGTAGAAAAGTTAATTTTGAAGTTGAAGAACCCAGTTCCAAAGTGGTTGGAGGAAAAAGGAGTTTACCTGGGGATGACAAAGGAATGACTTATAAAGTTGGTCAACATGAGACTTCAGAAAATCCTTCTTCACAACTAAGGAGGAGCAGAAGAAAGCAAGTTGATTCCRTGCCACAAATAGCTTGTTCTACCTTTATGGAAAAACAAACATCAATTGCAGATCATAGTAAAGATGAGGCTTTTGTAAAGGAGCAAGATTCAGCTGTGGAAGCTACTCCCTCTTCAACAGAAGACAAGTCACAGAGACGAGTGAAAAGACAAGAGGTTGCTGCAGCATCACAAACGTCTAGATCTCTTTCTATCAGAAAAAGATGTGGGTTGCTAGAAGGTGGTGTTAAAAAGATGACTGTGAGAGAAGATCAAAATCCGGCTTTGGGAAATAAAACTTTGCAGGCAAAAGCAACTGCATCAGCAAGGGACAAAAGGAAAAAGATTGATCCAGCAGCAGAGGCAAAAAGTTCATCTTCTCTCCAGAGAAAATGTGGCTTGTCAGAAACTGATGATAAAGAGGAGAGTACTAATGAAGAACAAAATATGCCTTTGGAAACAGTGTCCTGTGCAAAAGAGAAGCCATTAGGAAGAGGCAGAAGGAAAGAAACTGATCTGGCATCACACACAACTAATTACATTTCTCTTAGAGGAAAACGTGGTTTGCCACTAGATAATGGTAGAGAAGCAGCTCCTAAAGAAGATCAAAATGTTCCATTAGAAACTTCTGATTCATCTGTAAAAGAACATCAACTGAGAAAAGGCAGAAGGAAAGAAATTGCCCTCTTGTTAGAAGCCACAAGTTCTACTTCTATTCAGGGAAAACAGGGCTTATCAAAAGAAAGTGGTAGAAAGAATAATTATGGGGAAGCAAAAAAGCTGATTTTGAAAAATTCTACTTCCCAAGAAAAAAAGAATCTTTCAAAAGGGAACTTGAGGCAAAAAATCACTTCGCTGGCTGTTGGTTCCACCTCAGTTCAAGGTTTGCCAGAAGATGGTAAGAATGAAACTCCTGAAGAGCAACAGAGTATACTTTTGGAAGTAGCTCCATCTGCAAAAGAAAATCCATCAAGAGTGGGCAGAAAGAAAACAATTTCTTCCAAATCTGAAGAAACTAGTTCCACTTTTCTCAGGGAAAAACCTGGCTTGCCCAAAGGTAGAGGTCAAAAGAGGATTCTTAAAGAAGGTGAAGGTACATCTCTAGAAAATAATTCATCCCAGGAAAAAACAAGACAATTGAGGAATAAAAGGAAAAAGGTAGAATTCACATCAGAGGCAGCTACTTCTACTTCTATCCGTAAAAACATCAACTTGCCAGAAAATGGTGACACTTCGGAAACTCAGAATGTGTGTTTGACATCCACTGGTTCTGAAAAAAATAATCAGTCTGGAAAAGAGGTTAACCCTGTACAACGGGCAACTTCCACTTCTCGCAGAAGAAAATGTCAGTTGCCAGCAGATGACTTAGCATCCAAAAAATTAAAATCAGGTGAGGCAAGAATTTGCTTTCTATTTTGTAAGTATAGCTAAGTTTTATTTATAGATATAACGATAAGGTATACAAAATTCTAGTATTACTGTGGACTGCCATGCTCTAATATAGATAGAGAGTAGGTCTTCAATACAGCAAGACGACTGAAGTAAATAGGGTCTATGTTATCTTATATAAACAAGATGTTTTTCCTAAGTAGAAGGGATCGGTTTTATGGGATGTGACATGTATTCTTCCTCTGTTGGGGTATTCAAATGTCTTTGTGCTCTTCTATAATACATTCTCTCAATCCATAACAATAAATTGTAGTTTAGAGTAAATACAGCAACTAACTTATGTGCAGAAGGAGGTGGTAATGACAGAATGTGATATTCATGTGTTTGTAGCACCCATTGCTCATCTTGTTTTCTTCTAAATACCATCTAAGCTCCTGCTTTTTTATCTCTAGGTTTTGGAGGACCTTTACTAGTCATCAACTGTTTTTTGAAGTTGATGCTAGAAGGGCTTGAAGCAGTATTTGAGCTAAAAAGACAGCAAAAGTTCCACGTGTCTCCCATTTCCTTCTTTACTGTTTTGCTTTCCCCAAGCCAATAGAACTCTTGCTGCAGACATCTAAAATATTCCTGGAATTTTCAGCTTGATGTGATGTAACTTAAAAACTACCGTGATGCAATTAGAAAATATTATCAAATAAATGTATGCAAATGGAAATAACAATGAATCTTTAGAGCTACATATTGAGGAATTTCCTGCCAAATTGCGTTAAAAACCTTATCGTGATTTGGCCATGCCCTTTGTTTCATTTCTCTTTGGCTCTTTCCCTTTTCTATTGCATGTGCTTATCCTCATATAACACGTACCTCTGTTTTGCCACGTATCTGTCTTTGTTTATTGAGTTTTCTTTTGTTTCCCTTTACACACTTGCTAGTTCCTGCTTCCTGATACTGATATATGTACTTGCCAAATGATTGATCTCTTCTGATGCTTTACTACCTGCCTGGATTTTCTCTTCCAGGAAGGTCATCTTTCCCCACATGGATTTTAGTGACGGTTTCTATGTCTGGTGCTTGGGTTGATGCTCATCTCTTGGAGCAGCTTAACTTTTCTGTGCTATCTAGATACTCACATAGGTGTCTAGTTTTTACAGTTAAAAGCCTGAYTTTCCAGCTTTATCTGGACCGTAAAACAGTTGCTGTATGTTCATTTTTGCAGGATTTTTTGTTGGTATTGGATATGTTTTACTTTTACGTATCAGTAGAAGGAATTTTAACTAAAATGGTAGCTAATTGGTTTTGGTGCTCTCATTAATGTTAACCTACTTTCAGAAATAGCTGTAAGTCCTCAGGGATCTATCTTAAAGGATATTGGATGTGCAGAAGTATGGGGTTTGTAACTGGCTTGTTGAATTCATAGATATAATCTTTGGAATGTAGTCATTAGGGACATTTCCTTTAAAAACARCGTAACTGAAGATTGAATTTTGTATAAAATGTTTGATTTATGATACAAATTTACAGTTAATTTTTTTGTGTACAAATAGAGAATGATGAAAATAGAACGCTACAAAAAGGAAAAAGAAACAAAACTAAAGAAGAACTTGGCGAAGAGGATGTAAGGGCTACTCGGACTGCTGGAGGGACGGACAGGAAGACAAGATCAAGCACRAGAACAAGTGCAAGAACAAGAAAATAGTCTTAGCAGTCACAGAACCAGTTTTTAAATCAATTCAGTAATTGAAACTGCAGTTTTTTAATATGAATTGATTTGCACTCAGATTTTAAGCTCAGATTTTGTAAAGCAATCACTGAATTATGATATTATCAAAATATATTTCTTAACTGTTTACAGATACAGCATAGATACCTTTTTTTAATAGACTTGTCTGTGTGTAGTGGTTCCTAAACCATGGGGTGCTTGTGTAAAACTGCAAACATAAAAATGAATCTTTCTGTAACAGTGTTTATCCCCCTTTTCTGTTGATCAGTACAGCAGTCAGGAAGCCATATTACTTTACTGCCAGTTTAATTGTAAGCTATTTTCTGCTTAAATTTTCATGTGCTTAAGTCTTATCTTTCATTACAGTTCTGTAAATATTCTTTAAAAAACTACAGATGTATTAGCAGCACTATTATGCTGAAATTTTGATAATTTTTTTAAAAAAAACTTAAGTTCATTGTACTGAAAAGTGCAGATTTGTAAGTCATTAAATTTGTAAACAATTTGGGACTTGTGTGTTTTGTGTTCTTAAGAACAGTTAAGAATGTGTAATTACTAGTGTCCTCTTGCAAGCATATTTCAAAGATCCATCCTTCCTAGCCACATGGCACGGTTTTGAAAGCATACCGTGGGTCTTCTGCAGCGCGGACACTTTTCTTGTAAACGCAGCCACGCTGTGCAGCACTTCCATGTGTAAGTGAGCGTTGGTAAGAGAGACAGGAGTAGTGAGCGTACGAAGTTGTGATGTTGCCCCTTTTCATAGAGTTGCAGTTAATGAGGAGTAGCTAGTGTGGTTCGGAGACCAGAGATCAGTGTCTGCAGTGTATGGGTAATAGCAGTGTGCATTTGTCTTCAAGGCTGGTGGCTTCCTGTTACTGTATTAAATGCAGAAAGGGAGAAAATTCATCTTGGGCATCTAACTTCTGTGCAGTTTTAAGACCAGAGTTAAAAGGTTACATTTTTATTGAGTCCATGAAGAGTTATAGATGTTTCTACGGAAGGACAGTTGGATGCTATGTTCGGATGTTCATGTTAGCTCTTCTTTTTGGGAATGATGATGGCCCTTTCTTAAGGTGAGTTCTTGTTTGGGAAGTCTGTTATTCTCTTTCTTCAAAATCCAAAATAGTCAGATTAAGTAAGGAATGCATTGGATGCTGTCCAGACATTCAGAGCTCAGATGTGATACGATATTAATTTTTTTTTTTTTTTTTTTTTAATTTAGGTGGGTTTTTTAATATGTGGAATGTGCTGTGTCCATATCCATAGTTTTTTAAATGCTTTGGGCATTTTATCCTGCTACAATGCACTTATTTTTTTCTATACTTCAATTCTAGTGTGTAGATTTTAAGTGTAAGATGCTGTAGATCTAGTCATATTTTCAAATTAGCTCTGTTGCTTCCTGCATGTGTTTGCCCTACCATAGTTATATGTCTTCCACTGACCAGGACCAGTGGATGGTCTATTCCTCTTGAAATAGTAGCAACCCCCCAAGCCTTTTTTGTGATTAGAGTCAGTGCTTGGTGGCTCTTATTGCTTTAGGATTGAGGAGTCTTTTCTCCAGCTTTGATTTCAGCCTTCCAGATGCGAGGAACATCTTTACCCAAAAAGTTTAATTGGTCTATGGCGCAGGATTTGCCATCTTCCTAACTTTCGGGTCATGTAGCTTCATGCATCTTGTCACAGCAACAACTGAAGCAGTAGGTCTGGACTGTTTACTCTGAAGAGTTTTTCAGAATCATACCTGTTTTATTGGATCTATATTTGTATTAAGTCCCAGCAGGCTGAGCAACTTGTCTGGTTTCCTCTCACCCTACAACAGGGTGGTCTTTTTCTCCTCACGCTTGGTTCATGGCTCTAAGTCTACCTACCTGCAAAACAGATGCCAAAACTCCACCTTTCATGAACCTATTGCTTTATCAGCCCCTGTTGGCTGCTTCCTAGAAGTATCCCCCCTTGTCTTCAGAGAAGCCTGGAGGCTGTAGCCATCAACTGATTCACAGAAAGGAAATGGGACAAAGCAACTCAGCATTTGTAACCCCTTGAAGTTAATGTATAGGGGATCACTTTGTCAGAACCCCATTACCACTATGGTGCACATTACGAGGTTAAAAAAACCTGCAACACCTAAGTGTTGCAGACACTGCTGTAGGTTTAAATCCCTAAGCTCTGCTATTATTTGAAAGTTGTGCTAAAAGGAAGATTTTTATTGTTAGCATTGATGTTGTATCATTTCTTACCCTGTTTTTCCTAGCATTTGACATTCTAATGGAAAAGAGTTGTCTACTAGCTGAATTTTTTGCAGAAGGTGGCTGGATCTCGGCAGAGAACAAAGGGAAGAATTAGTGATGCACAGTAATAAATGACAACGTGCAGAGAAAATGAAACGCTGAACATGATATCAAGGTAAATGGGTTGGAGAGCACTGCTGTGCTATGCTTGTGTATGTGCCATTGTATTAATCTATGCATCTTATGTTGCAGAGGTTATTTCTATTTGGAGTACTCTCATTCTCCTTGGCATTCAACCCTTCAAGAAATCATTTATGCACTTGTGGTATCCTGTTCACTATTCGATCCATCTGAATGAAGGTTTCTGCGCAGAACTTGGCGTTTCTGCTCAACTGATGCTCAGCTTTCACATTTACATTTCACTGAGCCATAAGGAGTTTTTCCTACTGCGTGTCCTGATTGCATAAATACAGCAAGCTCTCCTTATTTTGGCGCGGTAGCCTTTGCTATGGAATGTGGATATAGAGAGGAAATACAGTAATGCTTTAACCTCTTGAGGCTTTTGATGTAAGTACCCTTCTTCCGGGTGAGCCCCACAGGCTTTGCTGGTTTTTGAGCTCACGTGTGTAAATTTTCTCCTCTGTTCTCATAGTTATATAAGAGAACCAAGTGCCTATAAGTGGCTGTACCTCTCTTTTCAGTCTTTAATATCATTCTATAGTTATTCAAGGCAGTAATTTCTGGCCTAATAATAAATCAAAGTCTTAAGGCAGAGGTCAAGACTGTCTTTCCAGAACAACAGAAAACAGTGCTGAAGGCTATTGCTCTGTGAGAAAATGCTCCATTTTTAATTGCGTAACATGCAACTGTTTCTTAAAACTACAATGGGTCACACCATCTTCTCTAATTTAGATAGTAAGGTGAAGCACCCTCCATACCAAAGGAGAACAAGCCTTGTGCAGGTACATTGAGGTGTGCTGGCAGAGAAAGAATGCCAGGGAAGCTTCCACCACTGCCATGAAGTAGTTGCATTGTTTTTCATTTCAGCCCTGCTGCTACAGCGRTAAACCATGACACGTTGGCAACCTGGGCTGGTGAACTACTGCATGTAATTCTGAATATCAAGATATCTATTGCACATTCAGCGTAAAAACTAGCTGTGATTAATTAGAGACAGATGCCTGAGCAGCTCTGGTACRATGGGTTAAAGCATAGAGAGTACTTGAGAGTGCTTTGCAATTTAAATGCCAGTTCTTGAACTCTTAGCTGCAAATAGGATATAAGGGTGTGTTGGTCTTCTTGTGCAGAATTGTGCATAGTGAATAGATCGTCAGTGAGACGGGCAGACCAGTGTATTCACTGAGTGGCCTTACAAGATATGCAAAGAAGACATCATACATATACCTGTATATGGAGATACATCCAGTGCACAGGAAGATAAAGACCAGAAACTTTCCAACGCAATAGATGCTTCACAGCAATGTCAGAATGTGTTCAGTCTCAACCGTATTTTCATCTAAGCCTGCATTGGCACTCAACTTTTCAGATGAGAGATGGCTATACTGCTTTTGATTTGCTACAACTACTGGATTTGATGTTTTCCTGTTTCCCCAGACGGAACTTGTAATCAGCTCCCCATTATTGGGGTAATGGAAGTTGGAGATATGATAGGTAGTGGAAAAAGATGAGGTAGTTTGGACACTGAAGCTTGCTTAGTCACAGCTGGCTCTTGCAGATCCATTCAGAGGTCTGTATCTCCTAGCGCTTTTTAGGTGGTGCTCAGAGCTGAGCTGGCTCTCTGCATTCATTCTCCAATCTGCAGACTTACAGTCAGAAGTTTTAAGTGTTGTGATGATACATATCTGACCAATTCAGCTGTGGTCAGCACATGTCTGCTGATGAGTTTAGAGCTAACAAACCGTGCTGGAACCCAGTCTGTCACTGTGCGTGTGCTTGACAGCACAGTGATGTGGTGTCTGAGCTTGCTCTGCATGCAGCTAATCGCGCTTTTATTAGTTTGAGCTCCAATCCACAAGAAAGTAACTGCTCTGTGTTTCTTTTCTGTTGAGCAGCTAGTGCCCACTCTAACTAAATGGACTTTAAATACCTAAGTAATAACTAAAAAATGGTCCATAAATAACAGCTGGCTGTGTGTGCTGAGATACCAGGGAAGACAATGTCTCTCTTAACAAACAGGTCCTAATGTTCCCTCCAAAAGATGACTGTTGATTTTGTCCTTGCTCTTACTATAAAAACCAACCTAGTCCTAACTGACATTAAAAGAAAGAATGCCATACTCTTTTGAGGCATATATGCTTCAGAACAGATTTAAGACAATATCGGTGATTGTCTCATGTCACAGAACCAGCGATTCTACATGTCACAGTAAAGGCTTTAAAGAGGATTTTAAACTGAAGTGTTTTGCGGGTCTGATTTGTTTTGAAGTTGTTTTCCTCAAAACTAGTAAACTATGAAATATTTTGGTTTTTGAGTAGGATTTGAAGATCAGCAGCCCATGCATTTCATTCCCGTAAGGAACAGAAACAGTGATTTGGATTGGAGTAAATCACATCTATTTAACACAGAGAGGAAAAAAAAAAAGGTAAAAAAATTGACCCAAGCAATATAAATGACATGAGAAGTGGAATATGGGTTTTTGGTGTTTTTTTTTTAATTCCATTTCCCAAACATGACATCCATAAAATTTTAGGCCTAGAATCTCAGGGGAAAGCAAAGTCCTGCCATCACACCTAAAATGAAAATTGTCTCCTCTGTGTAAGCACATAYGCAAACTATATGGCATGGTTGAGAAATACAGGTAAACACTGAGGAATATTTTTCTGATACTAATGAGTCTTTCTTTTTTTCTCCAGTGACTCTGTTTGATATGTCATTTTTTGTGTTTGCTCCTAGTCTGAAATCTAACGGGGGGCCAGATCAGATGAAATGACTGCGAATCCTCCTCCGTGGCTGATGTTTCTACCCTTCCAGCCAAAATTGTCTTTCAGGAATTGTCTACCTTTCTTGCTCCCACTTTCACAGCCTACCTCACTGTTACGCAGATTTGGTCTAAAGACTAATAAGGAATACTAGTCACAGTCTTCTCTAAGGTAGGCAGTAGAGTCTCTCCTTAAGGACTGTACCCCCTCTAGAAAGAGGAGAGATCTCTAAAGTTAGATCCTGGTGTAAGGCTAACCTCTCGTTTGTTTGTAATGCTAGGAACACGCATATCCTATGAAGGTCTGTGGAAGTCCAGATCTGTTTCATGAAGAGATGAACAAGATGGGATGGGAAGTCCCTAATGTCAAAAATGTTAGTCTGCAGAAGTCTTTCAGTAAGTGATGTTGTCATATCAGTTGTAGAAACGTTCTCGGCAAACCAGGAAAAATAGCTGGAGAATAAGATAACTGGCTGACATATTTTATTGTATAAATATGTTTTTAATTGTGAAAGTACTATACGCATACAGACTACTGTTTTGTGCTCTATTCAGAACATTTCCAAAGTAGATTTACTTAGTGCTCTTCTGGAGAACTCATATTTTACTTGAATTTATATTCACTCAAATTCTATACAGATGTATTTTGTTGGTAACTACATTTCCACTCAAAAAATTTGAAATTGCAAGTCTACCTCAAATGCACCTCCAAAGTTTTGTTAACGAATTTCCCAGGAAGAATTGAGACAAAGCTTTTAACTGAGGGGTTGACCAAAGAAACAAGTCTTCTCTTTCCTCTAGAAAATTTCTTCCCTAGAAAATTTTCAAATTACCTTATCTCTCTGTGTTCTATAATGACACTTCATCTTTGTTGGTAGTGTGCCAACACAAATTTAAAAAAAGGAAACACAGTAGAAAAAGTTCATTGCTAACTTTTCTGTATCATCAAAGGCCAGCATAATATATTCTTCAGAAACCTAACCACTCTAAAAACTCCTCTTTCTTTTTGATTTTTAATCTGGGCAGATTACTTTCTTATAATGAAATTAAGAAGAGAATGGAACATAAAATAAAAAAGTCAGGAAGCAGAGGTTGTCATGCTCTTATTGATGAACTCAAAGGCAGTAGCTTTTCTTTTGTATCTCTGAAGGATGCTGTCAGTGTAAGTTAAAGCTGCTTCGCTGCAGTAAAGTGTATTTCTGAAGCTGGGTGATTAAGAAAAAGGGAGTTTAAGATCGGCGATTACCTGTCATTCTCCAGCTTCCACTGCCAGAATTTTGAATGATCAAAGCAACCATCTTTACCTTCCTACATCCTCAGTATCTATCTTATTCATGTTATTTTTAATGGAAATGATGAACTATTCTGGTGTGATTGGTATTTAAATATGTTTGACTTCATCATTAGATGCTGTGCACTTCATTGGTGCTACAGATCATTAGAATGGTCTTTTTGAACGGAGGATGTGTGACCGCTGCAGTATAATTCATTCATCCATCCCAAACCCACCGTCAGCCTCGAATCCCTTAAATCCTTTCTATTTTATATGCATATGTAAAGTATGATTATCAAAGTTACATATTTAATACAAATATTTTTTTCAGTGTAGAAAGAAGTTCAGATTCTGCCTTGCTGATATATAGAGAACATTTCCTTCATAGTATGTTAATTATTTATTTATAGTTAGTTAAGTAATAGGCCAGTTATGAGAGGGAGGAAAGGTTGCTTTCTGCCCAAATTCTGCCTGGAAGCGTCCAGCGACCAGCAGCATTTCTCTAGTCAGATAGGAGCACTCTACAAACCTCTGGGAGAAGTGTTAGAACCTGCTACCTAGATTAAGTGTTGAGTTTATGAATCTTAAGAAGTCCTTGGAGAATTGCTTTGAGTTCATGTGTATGTGACCTTAGGGAGAAAATAGTTAAATAAGGATTTACATTCCTATGTCAAGATCTCCTTCAWTGAAAGCAATACTCAACACTAAATACAAATTTAGATAGATTTTATCTGAGGATTAGATTCTAAGGTATGAGCTATTTAAATAATTTAGCTGTTTTCTAGCTGAATGAAATGCAGCTGAATGAAATTCGCTTTTTAGAGTTGAGTTACAGTACAAGTAGTAGTAACTATTGTTTTCTGTTACTTCAGTTTACCTGTTTCTAAACACACTAACTGTGTAATTAATACTTGATATACATTTAATATCTGTGTGGCAGTGAACTCGTTTACTACTTTTACCGTAATATTTATTGGGGGTTAAGCACCAGTAAAGAAGAACTGATATTCCATTCCTAACTGAATGGTGATCCATGGACCAAGACTACTATACCCATCTCCTGGCTGCTAGCACTCCAGTACATGCTCAAGGACACTAAGAGGTAACACAGCATTGCTTCATGAATTTGCATGGGACAGTTTGGGAGCTGGTAATAGAAAACATCAGTTTTAGAGAACCATCTTCCAATGACAGATAYTAGCTGTAGCATCATAGTAATTCAAGTGGACAGAGAGTAAATGCCTTCATCTCATGAGCCTCATTTTGTAACAAGAGAAAATACAAAACCTAAAATTATTTTTTGTGAGAAAGCACAGAAAAAATATCTTGCAATTTGTTCTTAAGTATAGATATATATAAATTAAGTTACTCTTTCCCCAAACACTTTACTGGCAACTATGAATGTGTGGTTGTCGTCCCATGCTGCGTGTCATTTGTTGTCTCTTGAATTTACACCTATACTCAGTTCTTTTCAGGAACCTTTTGGTATTTCCAAAGTATATACCCTCTGTACGTTATAAATGCTACTAACGGCCAGATATTTTTGCTTATTCAGGAAACTGAATGCCTTGTTTAAAAAAACCCTGTAGATCTGCAAAACAGCTGACAAAATAATTCCCAAACTATCATACTTCTGTTTCAGTCTTTCTCTTTTAAATTTGTTTCTGGTAGGGTTTTTGCTTTTTCTGAAAGACCCGCTTTTGATCATCCCGACCAAAGATGAAATCAGCTGGGCAGATACAGAAATCAGGTAAAGCACTTGTGACTTTTTCTTTTCTATGAAACTCCTTGGGAATCAGAAAATGAACCCCAAATAGGTGGTGGAGTCCTTAAAGAATGCAAATCACAATTGTTTTACTATGCCAAAATATCTTCTAAAAATGGGCTGTTATTCTAAGTCCTTATGATAAGTAAATATTCTAGGGAAAAACAAGGGTCCTTCTGCAGAACTTCTGGACACAAAATTGAAATATAGTAAAAGTTAAAGTACAAACTATGTTAAAAGAGTTCAAAGAAGCTATAATGCTCATACTTGATATAAATTGTAAAATATCCTGTGAGGAGATATTTGTAACTCTCTCAACTACCTCAATATATTTACCTTTGGGATGTGAGTTTACAGTGTCATTTTCTATCCCAAAGTATGACCTATAAATGATTGCAGCAAAGATGCAACTGAGTTTTTAGACAACACATTATGTGTTGGAAGAACACATAATGTCTTTGTCTGCAGTAAAGCATTGCTATCCTAGATAGTGAATTGCTTATCCACCTAACTAGGATGTTTTGATTGTGAATTTTGAAAGAATGTAATTAATTTTCTATATATGCCTCACTGCTTTTAATGCCTTGATCCTAGAAAGCTTTTGTTTGATGATGGTAAAAAAAATTGAGTTTTCGTATTTTTTATAATGACTTGGTGTTTCAGGGATGCATAAAAATGTGCTTAGAGTTATCCATGGCTGTGTTTGCATTTACATGTTTCTATGTATATATAGCTATATATTTTTATATCTACAAATCTATTTAAAAGATGATTATACATGGAAAAAGACAATAGAGAATCAATAGTAAGTAATGGTGGTGAAGAGTGGTGGTGAACATGCATGGTCAGGTAACATAAAAACCCCCAAAACTATAATCGCCAACCTTTTCATCAGCAACATGTTTGCTTTAGACCAAAGAGGGGGAAAAAAGAACAGCGTAAGAAACTAAGTGGTGCCAAATAGTGGACATGACTTTCTTTTCAGTTTGATATATTTGAATATTACATTATGAAAGACTAAACCGAATGTATTTTTTCTGTCCAAAAGAAACAATAATATCCCAGAAATACCAGCAAGTATGTTAATATTAAGATCAACAAATTTTTCAGTAATGGTATAATATATACCCTTTAAAAGGCTGTTACTTTGTATTACTTATAAATAAAATGTTACGTGGATATAGTAAGATAGTGAATATACAGACAGAATATTTCTTGTTTGTTTTTGTGTTTAAGAGCGTGGTCACACCTTATTAAATGTGGTCACAAAACTGTTACCTTCTAAGGCTGGGCTTTTAGTTAACTCAGTATTCAGATTTGTTAAGTGATCTTGAACCAATAGTAAAGAAGAAGTAAATATTTTAAACTTTGTTTTCAATAGAGAGAGCTGACTGTTGACGATACTTAGAATGATAGAATCATTTACATTGGAAAAGACCTTTAAGATCGAGTCCAACCGTAAACCTAACACTGCCAAGTCCACCACTAAACCATGTCCCTAAGTGCCACATCTACACATCTTTTAAATACCTCCAGAGTGTTTATTATTTAAGCAGGAGATGTTATTTTTCTAGGAGTGTTAGTATGAACATCCTTTTGATGGCATTTTCGCTACTGTGCTGTTGATTGTCACTGGTCTACATTAGTTCACTGTGGGAACCTATGTATATACTCTAAATTTAATCTCCACACTTATTAAAAATATGTGGACTTTCTACTTCCATGACATAAATAAGGTTGAAAAAGCAACTTGATTGTCATGGAGGGTTTAAAAACCTTCAAAAAATTCCTGACAACAAAACTGGATTTTTAATATTTCAAACCTGCATTGTAATCAATGCCACAATTCTGTCTGTTCTTGACGTTCTCTTTCACATTCAATATCCTTTCTGAATACTGTAAGTTCTTGGCTTGAAAGAGTTTCTTGACAGCAAGATCAGCTGCTTAATTATGTGAGGTGCGGAAAGAAAACTTGTATTGGTTTGAATTTTCCACCTTTTAATTTGTATCTTTCCATGGCATTCCTCTCCTGACTTGACACTAAGGTGCAATGCTATTTTGAGAGAATGGTATGATTGTAGTTGTTAACCTTGATGCCGAGTTGTAAACACTATCAGGTTTGATAATTTCCCAAAGGCTGAGATCTGATGGAGGCAATTCTCAACGATTAAAAGATATCAGGTAATTGATGATCTTTGAGGATGTTGTCTCCATAGATTCCCACTTCAGCTTCCTTTCCTGTTTCTTTAGAATATAATTTATCGCTGGTACTCAGAGGAGGTCGCAAAAAAACACCGGAGACAGGTGAGACTCACACCCTTTTTAAAAATTGCATGTGAGGTTACATGCAACTCCAAAAGTCGTAATTAGTGAATATTCTCAGGCTTGTGACTAGAGCTACATGCACTTCAAAGGCTTAAATTTGTGGAGGCAATAAACTTGAAGAACATCGCATGAAGTAACCTTTCCTCTTACAGTACTAAAAAAGGTAATGAAAAGCCGACTAGAATTTTAACTGTCGGTGTATTGGGTCATCTGCTAGCTTTTCATGGTACTCAAGACAGATACTAATATGTTTTTATGGTTCACACGAGTACCTATGCCTAGCAGGTATTTTAGTACCTGTCAATCTGTGACTAGCTCTGTCATCATTACTTTTCCTCACTAAGTTGTCTGTATGATAAAGAAAATAACAGTAGATATTAACACCAAAAATTGGAAAAACATCAGTGTATTGGAAAACTCAAGAAAAACTAGTGATCTGATCTTCAGTGTTATAAATTTGATTTTTTTTTTAAATGAGTTTAAGCAAGTTCTCCATATTAATGTAGTACAGTTTTTTCAAGAAGGAATCTTTAAATTCCAGTAGAATGCGGGATAGTGTGTGGCTAAAATACACCCTTGTAGTCCAAAACTGATGTTTGGCAGCCACAGCTTCTACAGGATAGATGGCAGAAGTAGTGATGAGTAAAACCTTCTACTATCTGTCACTGTAAAGTATCAGTTTTAACAAGAAATGGATACGAAGTGTTTTGTGGTTTCACCCGGCAGGCAGCCAAACACCACACAGCCGCTCGCTCACTCCCCCCTCCCCTCAGTGGGATGGGGGAGAGAATCAGGAGGAAAACAGTAAAATTCGTGGATTGAGATAAAGACAGTTTAATAGAACAGAAAAGGAAGGGAAAAAAAATAATAATGGTAGAAAATACAAAATGAGTGATGCACAATGCAATTGCTCGCCACCCGCCAACTGATACGCAAACAGCGATCGCTACTTCCTGGACCACGCCTCCTATTTATATACTGAGCATGACGTCACATAGTATGGAACACCCCCTTGGCCAGCTGGGCTAGCTGTCCCAGCTATGCTCCCTCCCAGCTTCTTGTGCACCTGGCAGAGCATGGGAAGCTGAAAAGTCCTTGACTAGTAGACTACTAAGCAACAACTAAAACATCAGTGTGTTATCAACGTTCTTCTCATAGTAAATCCAAAACACAGCACTAGGAAGAAAATTAACTCTATCCCTGCCGAAACCAGGACAAAGTGTTTCAATACCTAACCAGTTTTAACAGAAGAATTTTAAACCTGTTGCAAATGCAATCATAAGCTATTACAAACTACAGTTCTTTATGTGTCTTTTGGGCATAAGCATGCAGGTTAGGGCAATCTCATTAGAGCTGGCACACAGTCTGCATCATCGCACATTTTATCAACTGGGGAAAGAACCCAGTAAAAACTGTGATGATCCTGTGGAAAGCCAAGGTACTTACCTAGTTTGGGCTGGGGTGGTTATCATTCTCGTATGCATTCTCCCTGTACTGGCCACTTGGGAAAAGGTGGCTGTATCCTCATTTAAAAACTGTGATCTATGTTATGTGATACCTAAACAAAGGCAGGCCTGTATAGTTTAAAAAGTCATACACTGCATATTTTATCCTGTATGGATATTTAAAACAAAAACTGTGTGAGAGAAGTCTCACTCTTAAATGTTCATTTAGGAATAAAAAAAACCTGTTCTGACTTCAGAACAGCAGTTTAAAATATGCTGCTGATACAAATCCTTCAACACAAACGTCCAAGCATTAGGAGAGATCTGGGCTCACTGAAGTGCAATATTTTGAAAGAGACGTTTAATTGAGTTTGAATGCTTGAACAGACACAATATTTTGTTGGATAGTTGTCGTTTTAACGTACACACAAGTTTTTCCACTGCAAGAGAAACTTCTTAATAATAAAGGTGTGCGATAAAGAAACTCTTTTATTAAACAAAAAACTTGTATGTGATTTCCAGAAATGGACCATTTTTTGCCATTGATGGTAGGAAATAGAAGGACTGCACAGTTCTGCAGCCATCTGAAAAGTATTTCTAAATACAAGTTTATTTCTAATAAAACAACTTAATTTTAATATTTAGCTTTTATATTCCATTTTCTTAGTATTATTTCCTTCAGTGAGAGGATCGCATTTTCTAGGAAAAGACATAGTTTTAGAAGTGCTAGCATGGTGGAATGCAAATTGGGATGTTGTGCAATTAAGAGCCTTTTCCAGGCTGCTGTGTAAGTATGGAAGAATATAAGGAAATCTAAATGGCTGCTGTATGGCACAGAAATGAGCTCATGATCTTCTCTTCTGATAGTGTCAGAGGGAGTTGCATCTACACCTTTATCTAATATATTTAGTTTTGCAACTCTGGAAGTATTTTAAAATGCAGTGTTTATGAATACCAGGAAAAGATGCAGGTTTCATTGCCCTTAAGAAGGTCAAACAAATTTTCCTAAAACTCAACTAATTAGATCTGTAAATTATATTTAAAGACTGGGCTCTTAACCATATAAGAGCATTTACCATSTAAATCTCTGAAGCAAAGCATGCTGTTGTAAATCCTTGCTTTTCTTTGAGAGAGAAGATATTCCACAAGCTAACCAAAACTGTGTTGTGTGAACTTTGTAATTAATATTTTGCATGTGTTCATAAAGCTCTGAATGACCTATTTTTAAATAATGGAAAATGAGAAAACCCTCTAGGAGGGTCAACCAGATCATTTTGTCAGAAATCACACGTAAGACAAGTTAAGGGCCAAATTCATTTTAATTGAACCCACCGAGAGCATGTTTTCAGTCAAAGCCTGCAACTAAGTTTAAAACTAAAACTGAGACTTCCATCAGTCTAATCTGGACCAGGTGAAAAACCATCAACTTTTCTCTGTTGAAGTTCAAGTCTGTTAATTTACCAGGATAGAACTGTATGATCATTATATACATATATATGTATGTATGTATACGTACACTRTAGTGTCTTTTAGAGTATGTACATTACTTTGTAGCCCTCCTCTTAAAATGTGTTTGATTACTATCAGCAAAGTCAAGACCACCAATTAGCACCAGCTAATTTTTCTCCTTTTCCAGTGTGTGCTTCCTTTGTTACGCTATACATTGTTCATTAGTTGGTATACCTAATGCCGATTAGGGAATGAGGCAGGCACAAAGACTAATTTGATCATCCGGAGACTTGCCTCCCAAGATCCCTGTGTAGTCAGCAGAGACACGGCAGTTCCTCCAGGGCACTTAAGCTTGGGTTTCTGCTCTCATTCGCCCTCTAGAGAAGCCTACTTCTTTCCATTAACTAAAGGGAAAGACTAGCATCCCCAGGCAAAAGATGGCCCTTCTCAACCACGCTCCCATTTTAATAAAGGAAGTCACAGACCGAGTTTGACTTCTGAGTTTCAGGGCAAAGACTGCTCGTCTGCCGCAATGCGAAGAGGCCCGTTCACGTCACCCAATGAAACACGGACACTGCTTTCCCACTCCACCTCTCCCAGCTTGTTTTCATCCATAGGTGTACCGTGCTGCTCCGTAGGATCGGTATTGTCCATAGACTCAGCAGCTCCCTCTTGGCAAGCTACTGTGTTTTCTCAGGGCACCACTGACCTCACCAACGCAAGATCAGGGAGGAACGGGAGAGTGATGAACTTTCACATGAGTTCAAATTGTTAAATAATGTTGGATGGGGCACCTATTTCATAGAATCAGAGAATCATTTAGGTTGGGAAAGACCTTTAAGATCATTGAGTCCAACCGTAAGACCTATTTCACAGACCGATTCATTGCTATAATTATAAATGTAAACTTTTGAAGCTTCACTTAAATTGTGACTGTAAAGAAAAAAACCCTTTGTATTGCATGCTGTTGTTCCCCTTTTGATGCCAACTTTTAAAAGGCCAAATCCTCTTGCACTGTGTTAGGATAGCAAAGCAGATCTTGGCTGTCTCTTACAAGACACAACGTACTGTGTTGTATAATGAGGTGTGTCCTTCAGAAAGGTCCGGGAGAGCCCACACAGACTGGGTCCTTCCTCCTTAGCATTGACCCGTAACACAGCTGTAAAGAGAGACAGCTAGTAAGCAGATTTAAACCTTTTCATATTTAAAATTGCCTTGTCATTTGAGTAATGAGTTCTCTGTGCTTTATGATGGARAAGATTACAGTAGAGTTTTATTTTAGGTAGGGTTGCCGACTGATTTGCTAAACCACTTTGGCAGCCCAGGTGTGTTGCTAACTGAACCAAAATTATTAACCTTAATACAATTTTTAAACAATTATTAAGCTAATCGGATGCAAATTAAACAAAATGAACCTATAAATATATGTGTTTTTCAAATTAGTAATTGGATTTTTTGATGATCTTTGGCTTGACATTGATAAGCTGCTTCTCATAACAGTCTAATTAGGCAATATGTAAACTTTGGCATTCGGTTCTGTCCTAGTGGCTTTTTCAAATGATGTTTGTAAAATTTGCAATTTCATATTACAGATTAAAAATTAAAAACTGCAGGAGGCTAACATTAAAATGAGAATTCATTTCATGGAAAGCCCTGTAGACAAAATTCACCCTAATAGAATTGTGCATAAGGGGCTGCAAATCATGATCTATAGTTACACAGGGGAAGGCTTGTCAAAACCAGTATTGTTGGCCTGTAGTTCTATTCACAGTATTAAACCCATCAGTGAAGTCACTTTGGGGAAAATGCGAACATTATCAAAGAACAGTAAATTAGCAAGAAATTAAAGCATATACCCTTGCATTTCCAAAACAAAAGATCCCTTCATTAAAAACCTTTCATCAGTGGTTTAATATTCATAGCAGTAATTTGCATAACTAAATCAGTTTTCACTGATGAGAGACGACCAAAGTTTTTTCACTAATTTCTTTTTTGAATGAGCTCTCTAGTTTTTTGATTAAAATTTCACACCAGTAGTTGAGCAGAATTGAATACATGACTTAACCGTATTTGCGAGCATCATCTTTTAAAATGCCAGGTTGAATGTTGCTACTGCTCGAAAAAGAAACGGCTCAGACTGCTTTGTTTACCTTCACAGCATATATCCCTCCCGTGCCTCCAGTCCTGGAGTCCGTGTTAAATTCCAAACCGAAAAGGTAGGGGTTGGTTGGTTTTTATTAGCTTTTTTGTGTTCTTATACCTCTACATATACACAGAACAAAAAGAAGACACAGATGATCTAGTAATTAAGAAAAATCATTAGAGTACACATTAAGAACTTTCCAATATCTCTCTGAAAGTGATATCCTTTTTCCAGGTCCGGTATTTTTTTTAGTGTTTTGAAAAGACCAATTCCCTTGTGAAAAGCAGGAAGGAAAGAGGAAATACATTTGCCTTGGGGAATGAAGACAGAAAAGTCTTTTTCAGTGTGCAAAATGCACGTATATTATGCTGGCTTAGGACCACATAATAGCCCTTACTAGAAATCATTCTAAACAGTGTGTTTGAGAAATAATGAGAATTAATTCTGTCTAAGTCACCGAGCGATGCAGTGGGTAACCAGTCATGCAATATTTACGTGTAGGTACTCTGTGCAATGATTTGTTAAACTGAAATAATTTAATTCATTTCAGTCCTGACGTGGCCTCAGTCACACAACAGCTGCATTGAGAACAGGACACTTACAGATGCAGTTTTAGTGTTTTCCGTCGCATAACCTGCTTTCAAGTAAATTAGTTTCAGACGAATAAATGTCCATGTTCAGAAAAGATAGGTTGATTAGCAGTTATTAGTTTTTATCCATTTTTTTTTAATTGGCCGACACTGAAACTTAAATTAAAACACAAAAAGATGAGAGAGTGATAATGAAGCTTCTGCTCATATGCAGAGAAACAGAAAACTGTAGTAACAGTTAACAAAGTCTTCAGTTTTCCTTTTCTCCTCCAACTTTTTTGTCTTGTTATTATTAGAACTGGATAGTACTACTTCAAAATGTTTAATGTTTGCCAGTGCATCCTGTGTGCACTTAATTGTTCAAAGGTGTGATCTTCCGAACTGTTTCTGCTTAGCCAGTAACTATATTTCATGCAATTACGATATTTTAGTTTTACCTTTTTGTAAGTATATTATTATGTTCATTACGAAGGAAGTGCRCAGCAGGTCTCCTTACAGGTGTTTCTCCACTGCCATGGCACTGGCTGATCATCACTAGGAAGAAGCTATCAACCTTGGTAAGTTTTTATGCCATTTCTCTGCTACCCCTGCAGCGTACACGGTGGGGAATGTGCTGGCTGTCAGTCTAGGCCAAAACTACTTGTATTTGCTCTGTTACTTTTTGTTTGCTTGTTTGCATACCATACCTGACAGAGCCCTTCTTATCAAGTAGAAGAGGTGATTTTTGGCAGGCCTTGCTAGCTGGGAGACACCAAAAGTTGCATGCCCGCACATACCGTGCTGCAAACAGAGCTCCTGCTGCTTCTGACTGCAGGTTGCAAAGGTCCAACAAGGTGAGCTCAGCTTTCTGGTCAACATACATCATGCTCAGAGACTACAGTAATGCTACCAAGGTAGAAACATAGAAGAAGCTTTTCATATTCACTCAGCTGTGTTGACAAAGTCATTGGAGTTCTCCCCATAGGGACAAGCACTGGAGAGAAAGCCATTCAGGCTTTTCTACCATTCATGTAGAACCTGGTCAAATATTTCTGACTAGATGCTTTTCTTATAAAAAAAAATTAAAAAGTCACAACTTTATGAGGTCTTATTTCACTGGAATAAGCATGAATGAAACCCATCAGTAAATAGACATTCTGGACTTTATAATCTGGTGCTCTTCTACATTTAATGTAATGAAAACTATTTCTATTTAGATAAAAGGGTTGCATGTAGGTCTGAAACCAAAGCGGCAACCTGCCTCAGGAGTTGGGACTGTATGGACAGGAAGCCTTCATTTTTTTAGGGTCCCCTTTGACTTTTTGAATGCCAACAAGCAGTATTGATGCAGATACTGACAGGCTCTTCCAACTTTATGTCTCCTTTTTAAAGAAAGGCTTAGTCAACTCCTTGGCAGATGACTTTTTAGATTTATTTCAAGGGTCATGAGATTCACTCTAAGTTTAGTGGTGTGAACTGGCTATGGAGCATTTTGCTTACATACCCTTATTACTACCTTTCCGCAGTTTTCTCCCTATGCACCAAGGTGGCAACCCATCATGCGATCCACCTAGTATCATGTATCATATTACTGTTAAGAATTACATTTTTGAAACCAACCTTTCTGGCCTTGTTTAATAATGTAGCTCTAAGCTTTTTTCATCCTTGTTTCCTGAACTGTTTTTCTAATTTCTTTCTAATCCAATGTGCGTATTTTGTATCATCGAAAGGGCTGCAAGCAGTCTGCTAAAGTGATACAAGCAGGATCTGAAAGAAGATGAGAATAAGCACCTCTGATTAGTTTTCATGCCACCGATTTTACTAATTTTACAAATTTTGTAAACAATTTGAGATTTCTTTTCTTCCTGGAAGTAAATTTAGGGTTAGTGAAAAACACCAGGGTGTCCCTGAAGGATAAAGAGAGAAGGACCTTGTTTCCACAATAGCAAAGGTGGATGTTTCTTGGGTTTTTGTATTCTTCTGTCATTTCTTTGAATGATTCATTCCATTAGAAGAACTATTTTGTCATTTTCTTTTGCTCCAAAGTGAGTGATAATAAAGTGTCCAACTGTGAAGGAATGAAAGGAGTCAAGATAAACCACAGTTGCTTGTTGTTTACATTAATCGAATCTACTTGTATGAATACCAAAGTATCCCCTTTGTTGTTTCAAAAGGCATGACAGTAATGAACATAAAGGTGCTTCACATACTAGTCATAATGCATTGTCATTAAAAGTTCCTTAAAAAAGCAGCAAGTGAACCCCTCTAAAATAAAGAGATTTTAATATCTCCACAAAGACACAAAGAAAACTTGTGTCCCGTTCTTTGGCTGACCCCACATCTAGAAGGTGTAACATCAGTTCATGTAATACGTTGTCCCACGTGATAACCTGGATATATATATGATAGCAACATTTTATTATCCCGTTGAAGAGGGGGCTTGAGTCTTGTTCTTGATGCTCCAAGAATTTCAGCTGAAGATATTAAGGTTATATTTTTAATAATTTCCATGAAAATTTAGTGAGGAAGTTTCTGTGGGAGCAAATCCACTAAATTGCCACCCCGTGGGCTGAACGCTTCCCGACGTGCCCTGCTGCCAGGGAACGCGTTTGCACGTAAACCTGACCCGCCTTCAGTCTAAGCACATGAATCATTTCTTCAGCCTTGCCCATTCTGTCGTAAATTCTTTACAGCCTGTGTATGAGACAATTAAAAGTGAACTGAATAGCCCACCAAACTCCAAATGATTATTAAAGTCTCCATTTAAGAAAACAACCTAATTTCCATCAGCATGTTCCTTGTTAGTCATCTAAAGGACAAGGCAGAAGAACAAAAAAAGGACAGACAGATTCATTATTATGAATGAATTATATGTATTATAATAATTATATATATATAAAATTATTATAATGATAAAGACTGATATTTTGCTATTAAAATATTATTGACTTATTACAGACTAAAATACAGATTTTGCTAAAAGTGTAAGGCCTCCATCAGTTACTGTCTTTTCATAGTAATTATTTGTAGAAGTGTAGAATACCCATTTTAAAATGGGAGATGAGACGTTTGGGGAGGTAAGTTTACAATGGGTAAGTGGCTGGGTAAAATGAACTTTGTTCTAAATATCGTTCTTACCTATTTTGCAGTGCTGATTGCACCGTTATTGTAGTATCGAAGTAAGTATTGCGTGTGTGACTAGCCAAAATGTTCCATACAAAACTTTTTTGTGGTTTGAATTTTTTTTAATATAATATCAGCTGGATTTCTAAAGAAATCCTAGTGGTAGCCCCTGACCCAAATGTACATCAAGTGCTGTTCCCCTATGGCCCTGGCCTATTTATTGCTTTCCTAACTACTTGAGTTCAAATAGGAGCTCAGAACAAAATTGAAAATGAGCTTGGGGTCTTTTTCTAGTCCCAATTTGTTCACTTCCAAAACCACTACCCAATTTAGCACAATTGGCAGCGTCTGCTCAAGAGAGGGCAAAGGCTGGAATAACAGGGATGCAGAAGGGCAGGACTGAAGTGTACTGGCAAAACAGCATGGAAGAGCTTTTCCAGCACTACGATGCCTGATGTAATTTCTCAGCTGTACAAGCGTGACAATTAGCATGCAAAACTGAAGAAGGCAAAAAAGAAGTGGTTTTTTTTTTCTAGTGCCTACTCAAAATATCCGTATTTGTGTAATATACTCTGGCAGCAATGCAACTAAATTATTGCTCGTGACTAAATATCAATGCACTGCTGTTTATCAAAGGTGCTACTGTATCGTAGAGGTGGAAAACAGCTGATAAGCAAGCGGTATTGCATGTTATCAGAAGAAATGTTTCTGTTTTCATTTGTCCCTAATGCAGGAGGAAGTACCAGTCATGTACGCAATTGATAGGTGCTTTACTGTGCAGAGAAAAGGTTTGTGGTTGAAACAGCAAGGTGCTCGACACCTTTATTGCCCACTGAAGTCGGTGAGAGTTGAGTGCCCAGCACCTTGCACAGCTGCGGTTCTGGTTTGGAGATTAACTGGTTGCCCAGAATGGAAGCATTTATTTTACTTTTATACAGAGGCATGACTTCCTTTGAACGGTTTACATGAATGCCTTTTCAGAATGAAAAAAAATCATGTTAAGGTCGGTAAGTAAATATTTGTCTATGAAGAAGGCTGAAAACGTGAATGAGAAGTAAAAGAAATAGGTCTCATCCTTGTCCTAATGAAAAATCTTGAAAAGGAAATACACCATTAGATAACTTAAACTACTGCTTTTAGATTAGTCTCTTTAGTAACCTTCGTTTATCAGGACTCATCTTTCTCCTGCTTCAGGTTATTTTCTGGCATCAGCGGTTGCTATATATCATCTGCACGTGATTTTGTAAATACCTGACTATAAGCAGTTTAATTGCTTTTGGATGTACAATAGACATACACGAAAACTGTCCTGCTATAAACTAGTAGTAAAATCAGCTAATTAAAACCAAAAAACAAAGCAAGAGAAGTAGTAAAATCAAAGATTTAAAAATGAAAAACAAAACTCAAACAAGCTTTTTGGTTTGCTTGAGGTATTGATGGAGTGGCAAAAGAAAACATACACAGTCGTTACTCCGTAACCATTTCTTTAGATTATATTACTGTTCTGACATTTTTTCCCTTAGCTTCATGTGTATTTGATGTCAAGAGACACCCATCACTCAGCGAAGCAGATGCTCAGTCTAGGCAGAAATAGAATCAAACCTTTAATAATTCTGCTTTTGAAATATTGAGGTGATCTTATTTCATCTGTGCTTTTAAGGTACACTTATTAAAAATACATGTTCTTGAATCTGTGATTTATATAGATAGCATGTGAAACAGACTTCCTCCTGCAATTAATTATGCCTACAGCTGCCTCAACTAGAAGCGTTTACCCTTGTCAGGTAAAAAAAAATCTCTTCTGCCCACAGATATATATATTTTAAAAAAAAAGACTGTAATAGGAGGAAAGACTTCTTTTCAAGGATTCGGTATGAACTATATTGATACAATTTTGCTAGTGCAGGTGCATTAACGATGGATTTGGCTTTAGAAAAGATGAAGCAGTTAAATGTGAACGGGGTATTTGTTATGGTACTTCTAATCTTCTTACAAAATTGTACGATATGATTCTTCTTAGACTCTCTCACCTTTCTCTTTTGGCCAAGAAGCCCTTAGCTGTTACAGGCATTTACACAATAAGATTAAGAACAGTCAAGCACTTAGAGCTCCTTTCTGTTCTTCTGAAGTCCGTGTCTCACTGGGATCAGCCTGCAAACAATATGTACTTTTTTTTTTTTCCTGCCCTGTCATTTCTTTCTGGTAAACTCTGTTTTATAACAGATATTTTTGTTCTTAGTCCAGTTCTTTTAGCATGGTGGGATGAGGACTGCCAGCTGCCCTGGTCAAGTCCGGCGTGCCAGCACAATTCTAGTGGTTTCCTCATATGTAATTTTGCCCTACACTGGTCCCCACTATCCTTTTTCAAACAAAACCAAAATACTGTTCCCCATCTTCAGAAATCCACCCATGAAGTTTCTGCATCTGGAATTAGGATTTCTGACCTTTTTGTTGGATATTTCACATAGGCATCAAATGATACTTTGAGCCTTATCAGTTCCATTTATAACATATTAGGTAAAGCTTTTAAGTTCCAAAGTTGCATCAATTTATGCGGTAAATTGGCTTGAATTTTGATAGAAGTGGAAGTGATAGAAATGTAAGTCAGGTTTTGTGGTGAACATACCTAAAAAAAAATACCTATGTGTAAACCCAGAATTAAAAAAAGGGGATCTTTGTAGTTGAACAGAGTTCAAAATAGAAATACACCTAATTTTGGAAACCCATCTTAGTTGACAACAAACCATGCTTTCCATAAGAAAAGCACCGTCTGCAATAAAGATGGACAAATTTTACTATTTGGCAGGATTTTTTCTCTCCCAAGCTTTAAAGGGCTTTTGCTCACCTTGTTGGAAATGGAAAGAAGCTGATTTGGCCACCGGAGGCCACCAGGCAGCACAGCGCGGTGGGGCAAGCTCACCCCTGGGCTAACACCGCCAGCATCAGTCAAACGAAAGCGGGCCAAGCCTGCAATATAGAGAGTTATGGTTAAAAATTAATAAGCAGCTAGGCAGATGCCAACGTCTGTAATGTTCAAACAAAATATGTTCCCTTTTTTGTATTAAGATCTAGATAGACATACTCTTCATCATCAAAACCCAGGCTTTATTATTTGGATTTATTTTTCTTTCAGAAAAGTAAGCCTGGTGCGCCAGGACAGAGCTCAACTCTAAATATTGAGTGTTTGGCTTCTTGTGACTCCTCTATCCAGAAATTCTCAGTTTACCTTCAGTAAAGGGTTGCTTTTCCCCCTTTTTCTTAATACTACCATCACCTATTGAATCTTCTTATATACTGTCTCAGGTTCGGATCAAGGGTTTGGGGTTTTTTGGAATACCTTCTAAGTTATTTCTTCCCCAGAGGTTCAGTTGAGCCCAGACCAGAAGCTTCAATCAGCTGAGGCCAGGAATCTTGTTTCACGGGTCTCTGAAAGCTGAGAGCCAGTAGGACTTTCAGAGCTACTGAAGAGGACAGTTGTTCCCCAGGGCTCTTATCACTCCAGTGTAAGGCTGGGCTGGGCTGGCTACTATCAGTATCTCGGTAAGTAACAAGTTAAGACACGTTGGCAGACCTTGTTCGTCTTCTCCAGGTGAGCAGGCATTGGGCTTTCCACCCAGCCCCTTCATCGTTGAGCTGTTCTGGTGGTTGTACGACCACCCATCAACTGTTTGGAAACATCATGCGCCTCCCGGGCCATCCTGTCCTGACCATCTTCAGTGGTTCTGTTCAGCATAAAGCACCTGGATTGGGAAGGAGGTTGACTATGTTTCTTTTTTTTTTTTYTCCTCCTGTAGTGTGGGAAGAGTTGACAAGATTTCCCTCTGCTCAGAAGAAAATGAAAGAAAACAGCAGGGATGCCTGAGCCTGGTTATTTCTTCTTCATGTACTTGTCTACATATGCTCCCGTCTTTTTTTTTTTTTATTATTATTTTTTAATGCTGCATGCACAGGAGTTTAGATTTCTGCAACACAAATTCCTGCCTATGCCATCTTTTAGTTTTAAGATTCTTCTATTGCTTAATCAATTTCTTCATTTCTGTTGCAGAAAACATCCCCAGCACTGACAAAGAATCTAAAATATTTACCTAAGTCTTCAAAGTGCAGCCTYGACTCCGGGAGTCTCCTTATTGTGAGTACCTTCAAGAGCAGGGGATACCAGTAGTGCTTAGCACCATGTCTGCGTTAGCAGAGGTTTTGGACTGAATGTCACCGTACCAGAGCCATTCAGAGCACCRCTCTGAGCATGGTTCTAACTTCATAGGGGCTGTATGGCACAGATCCTGCACCTCAGGGGAGACTCATCCTCCCATAGCAATATTCTAGTCTTTTCATAATCGCCACAGAGTGCAGAGGACTTTCTTCCTTCTTGCACTTTTCTTCCACAGTGAATGGTAAATTGGGATTTGAATGTAGTAGGAAATATTTGGACAACATCCCAGAGGGAAAGGGAACTGAATACAGTCTCAAAAAGAGACTGAGAAGAGAGTGAAAAGCAGTTTTTTGATAAGTATCAGCCTTACCAGGGTACTGGTACCAAATTGATTGGTAGTAACCAAAGAATTTCCATAGAAGTTGGAGATACGGGATTTGGCCAGACTCATTTTCAAGTCTTGAGATTTACTTAATCTAGTGGCTTTTGAGAATCTTTTGACTTTTGAGAAGCAGAGCATGTTTTGAATCATCATGAGCACGTAGGAGAACAGTTGGAGCAAGGCAGAGACTTCTGGAAAGCCAATTTCCAACTGCCTTGCACAAGGCATGAACACAAGTATGTGTCTCTATGTGATAAATTAACTTGCCAAAGACACCTCACAATAATTCTCATCCTGACACAATCCATATGCCTTTGAACAGGCTGACAGTCTGTCCAGACTGGTGAAGTTTCCCTGCTTTTGCACAGTTCTAGCTGAGAGGGGAGACTGACATCCAAGAACAGTGTTGACCAGTGCACTCATTATAGAGTGGTCAAACTACATCATCTGGAGCTCCATCGGGAGCAGAAATTTGTGCAATTACCTATGGGAAGACCAGCTGGGGTTCCACCAGAGATCCTATCCTTTTTAATATAATGTCCTTGAAATAAAATGTGTTTTCTGCCAGCTATTACTGTCATAACAGATATCTTAATTGGAAGTTGGGAACTTTAAGTTTGTTAATTACTGTCATCTTGCAACAGAAAGCTCACTATAAATACTCCCAGGGGCCAGCAGAATTCCCCTGACACGATCTCCCTGTAGGTCCTTAGGATCGCAGACTGTAGGTGCTTTCACTTACATACTACAGCAATGAGTAGAAACTGAAGGAACAAGGTTGTCACTTCGATGCTAGAATGTGATTTGTCTGTGGACTTGATATATTCAATTTTACATCAAATCTCAAATGCCATCCTTTCTGGATCTCCAAAACACATCTTATAGTAAGTCCTTTCTGTAGAATGGTTTCTCAATCCCTCTGTCCTGGAAATGCTGCACAAGCAGAAACTTTTGTTCATCGCTTTCCAGTACAAGTGCCAACAGATCTTCTCCAGGGAGAAAGCAAGTCCAGGCTTGCTGCCAAATGCTTTTACCCTGTCTTAAGCCCTGGCATTGTTTTATGTCTTCTTTCCAGTTCTTATAATCTCCAGGACCATTGGGAGGCTCACACAGGTCTCAGGCCACATCATTTTGATAACCCAGCTCAGGACAATCAGCAGTACTGATTCTAAAAGTGACAAATTTCTTGGACAATCAACTCATCATCCTTTCATTCTTTTCCAAACTCCCATGACAGCACTACAGACAGATGTTACACCCTGAACCCTACTTCTAGACGCTGAGCTTGAATCTTTGCCAGGGACCACTCAGGAGAGAGAAAGAACAGTCGCCAAGACATAGGATATCCATATGGTAGGGCTCCCTTCCTTAGCTTTACTTAAGTGGTGAAGAAATGCATCATGTGGCTCAGCTTATCCACTCTCTAAAGGGGTATCAGTAATTCTTAGCTGTTTAAAATCTCTCTACCCATTTTGTCTTTTTCTAAGCATGGTCTAGCTGTATGTAATATCTTTATATTGTATATGTATCTGTTTATCATATACATTTCTGTCTATCCAGAAATCATCTTTGTCACCCAGAGGTTCAACATTCACATACATATTTACACTTCAGATTTTTGCACATTGCAAGCATTATTCTTAGGTAATTTTTTAAATCATTGCTGTATGCGTAAAGTGTGCTGACGTCTTACCTCTCTTTATGCTTGACAGAGGTATGTTGCAAAGTGCCTGCCTCGTGCCCTGCTTCCTCTGAGATGCCCAGCAAAAGAGAGAAAGCATTGCAAATTAGTAGCTGGTAATGTTGTCTTTTCTCTCCTAAGCCTATAAGTGTCCTTGTTATTACCTCCTTTATGATCATTTTTATCTCCTTTATGATATTTTGATCGCATATGGTCTTTCCCTACCTTTTGCTCAAGGGGACCAAAGCTTTTCTTAAGTTATTTTTGCACGCATCTTTAGCTTTTCTGAGTTATATTGGTGATGTTCAGGTATGTGCTTTATTTGAGGGGTACGTAATTTGCTCAGATGAATACATCAGGTTGCTTATTCCTAGCAGGTTTTTCATTCAGGACTAGCTTTGGGAGAAAGCTGAGAGCTTCATTGTGAAGCCAGGCACCCTCAGAGCCCAGTTCCAAGTCCGGTTCATCCAGGTCAAAGCCRCCTATAAGTTCTTCAGGGGAGATTTGTTGTATTCCTCTGGGGAGGTACCAGGTGCCCTGTCTACAGTTCAGCCTGGGTTCCAGTTCAGAGAAAGAGAAAACCCAGAGCTGCAGTTGAATGGGATTGCTAATACGGTTTCTCCTATCTATCTTTTATCCCTGCTAAATGGAATTTCTGCTAGTAGGTTTTTATTTTGGAAACGAGGGGATTGAACGATAGCTGCAGTGGCCCCTCCCTAGCCTTGCTTTTAGCAGTCAACAAAGGTTGAAGACTATCGACTGCAGTCACAGCGGGTATGGGTATTCATAAAGAGTCTGATCTCTTTGTGTTCCTCGGGCAAAGGATCACTTAGAAGAAAAGTTAATTCTGTGAACAGCATGATGACTCTGGGGAAGTGGGAAGGAAGAGGTGTTTTTGTCAGGCTTGGCAGATAACCACATCCTTCGTTTTGCTTGCAGAGGGTTCTTAACTCCATTGCTCTTCCTTGAGGACTTGTGCAGAGGGTGGAACACAGGAAAAAGCAGTCATACATTCAGGAGCCAAAGAGTAAGTAGACATCAGTTGCTGTCTTGGAAAGCCATTGTGAAGATGGGGTCAGGTCACTGATGTTCTCCTGTCTCTCTCTCTCTCAACACAAGCCAATCATTCTCTCTCTGTTGCTCCTTGGTTGACAATATTTGCAAATGTTTGACCTTTTAAAGTACAAATGCATAATGAATTGGTTTAGTTAAATATAAAAACTACCCCACTTTCCCTATGGTATTTATTTTTTAAGTAGGTATGCAAGGGATAAATGAAGTAATGATGACATACGCACTATTTTCAGGCTACAGAGTCTTTTCAGAGGACAGTTGTCGTTTAAAGTGACTTTATTCTATACAGTGATCTTGAATATTGTTAGTCTGTGATGCAGACTATGCATCCTTTGCTATTCAAAAAAATTAAATAGTCAAGTCACAGTTTTGAAAAGTGGCTGCTGTGAATAGGGAGTTACTATATTTTATCAAAAATGTAATGAGTTTAATGTACATAGTTACACAACACTCGAGTGGCTCTTCAGATTAAAGCCTGCCCAAAATACACGTTGACACAATAGACTGTAGCTGCTCCAGTCCGGTCCACCACTGCAATGTACCACAAATTGATTCTGCAATGAGCTCTGCTCTGATGAGCACATATTGAGTACACATCTCCAGAGAGCTGCACTTTGGTGCTTGTTCAAGAGCAGTAGCAAAAATGAAGCGTGGTACTTTCTGTGGCCAGGACTTAATTTTCRATCACTTTGTTTTACCTACAAGCTACATTTCTTTAAACATTCAAAAGTATTTGTCATCCTTGAGCGTCAGTACAAAGTGTAATTTTTAAAAATCCGTTTTAATTTTTTTGTGCTCCAAGGAGCACTTCAGGAAAAAAATAGTGTTTTCACATTCACCTAAATGGGAATTAGAACAGATGACTTAAAAGTCCTTTGCAGCTATACAAAATGATTGGGCAATCAGGAGTCAGTCAAAGGTTTTAGCATCGTAACTAGGTACTACTATGCAGACTTTTCTGTTCCTATGTATTGCATCTAAGCAGATCGTGTAGCGGCGGCTTATGAAGAAGTCACTAAACTAGAGACCACGTGGCTTTGAGAGTGATGCGCAAAGTGCTGCCCAGAAAGAAATGGAAGATAAAAGCTGGGTCAAGGTTGAAATCATTCACAGGACAGACTCGCCACCAGCTGTGCTCTCCTCAGCATAATTAAAACTTCTCCCTCTGGAATATTTCTCCCCTCCTTGTGTTTTGTCAGCTCACTTTTCTTCGTGCCCTCCTACACTTTGGCATTGACATTTAATGCTTTGTGCTCGTTTTGTGATTCCTTGATCCTTGGGTCTTGAGTCTTTGTGCTATATCTAGCAAGTTCTAACCTACAAAATGCTGTTATATGGCACTCCAGTGTTTGGAGATGGCAGGAAATAAAGCACGGTCTGGAGGAAAAAGGTTCTACCGCGCAAAAAGATAAGTGGAGGGAAGTAGCTAGATCTGTCTAAACAGATCTCTCCAAGCTGCTATATATGCGAATCTGCTAAGATCTTCGTCTGCTGTCTTAAAGAACAATTCAGATAGCTTGAACTACAAAAAATAATGTTGACGTAATTGTCACTGAATAAGTTCATTTTGCACAGAATTCATTTTTCTGCAAATGCTTGTGCATGGGAAGTCCTGAATAATACGGCATGCTTGGTAGGTTGTTACAGTACGTAGAACTAAATTTTTGTGAGGAACAGAGAGGAAAAAATGTGTGTGGTATAGTGTTGTGCACTAAAATGTTGCTACACAAGCGTGTGTTTTAGTGGTGTTGTAGAACTAAGTTGGCGTCTGGTCTAGGTCAATGTGATTGTGTTTTTCCACTTGYGATGGTGGGTCTATGTTAATTTATATTGGATGAAGTCTGAACCTGAGTCTGTGAAATGTTGTGCAGCTGGATTACCTTAATGTATTAACTGTTAGATCTTGTGGCCTGAGTGTTATATAGATTATTGATGTTTCAAGAAAATACTACATAGTTCAACTTCACTGGGTATTTTCCGTTAATCGTGAGCAATCCCATTAAAAAATAGTAGCAGATCTTGATGAACACTTTTTACTATCATAAGAATAGTTTGTGATCTTATGCTTGTGGGTACCGGAAGGTGATACTCCAGGATTATGTTCAAAGAAACACTGAGTGAAAATTGGTGTATAGGTTTATATTATGAACAATGTTTATGTTCAATTTATATATGAACAAATGTGTCCAGTTTCCTGGCGTAATTCTCGGAGACCGTTATCAACCCCTGTTGCAGTTTCTTCATTACAATGGCACTGTTCAAGCATCATCTAGGGCTAATTTAGGGTACGATTGCCTCTTCTCAAGTGAAACCTCCATGCACCTCAGCCCAAAAACATACCCTGGGGCCAGTATTGCTCACAAAAGCTCAGCCTTTCAGAGCCAGAAAAGGARGCGGTCTGAGATCTGGACTTCCATTTGCTTTTGTGGAGGTTTCTGTCTTTATGTAGCAGTTGCCCTCCACTGGGTTCCGTGCATTGTCTCTAACACAATGGCAGAAATGTACCAGCAAATGGAAAAATCGGGACAGAAAGCTGGAATTTTATACATAACTACGAATTAATTTCTTTGTGGTTAGTGGATAAAATAACATGTATTTCCAGGGGCCAACCCACAGTAAGAGTCGGTGCTTTAGGTCAAGTTGAGTTTAATTCAAAGCAATATGAAGTCAACAGATTGACTTCCAGCAGGCTTTGTACCAGACCCATAAAATCCCAGTGCATTCCACAGCAGAAAGACTGAATAAGGACATTTGTTTCATGGGGAGCCCGTGATATAGACTAGTGTTTGTAGCAGCCTTCTAAATATGCATTTATGCACAGTCAAGCTCATAACTGTGTGTGTGTGTATATTGTCTGTATACAATTTGGAGTAGAATTCTTACAGCGTTAGGAACAATGTCTGTTTTGTTGAACTTATACATCATGTGTTTTTCAACCACCCGTGAATCTTGTAACTTTCCACTGAAGGAAAACCTTTGCCAGAAGAAAAAAATCCCCTTGTTCATTTGTTAGTGAGGCTGCTTGCAAAGATTCCTCCAGAAAGTCAGTTTGGCTCTCGGTCTGACTTGAGAGCTTTGCTGTGTTAAATAAAACCTTGGTTATCAATAGAGGTAAAGGCTTTTGTAAACTTCTGTACAAACATGGGTGCCCAGAAAAGTTGGAAAATATTGTTGACTTATTCCGTTATGCCAGGTGACAATCAAATTTGATCAAATTCATTGCTGCACACAGAGTAGGCAGCTGTGCAAGGACTGGTGCCTGCATGGCCCAGTGGTTTGGTCTGAGCTTGGCATATGAAAGCTAGCTCTTGTTTCAGACTCTCCCGGGTGAAAAGAGCCTTGAACAATCTTACAGATTTAAAATGCAGGAATAGGACCTATAGATAAATTTTGCATCTCAAAATATGGCACAGTCAGTGATAAAACTATGCAGAAAATAGCAAAAGCAGAGCAGCTTYGGGACACTAAAGGAATACATGGATTGAAAGTGGTAGCTGGCTTATAATGTAATAAATATCTACAGTGAAGCTGTCATCACTGTTCCTCTGCATGGCTGTGAGATCTGGACAATTACAGTCATTAAATTATGCTCTGGAGTTGTTTCCATATGTAGTGTCTTCATGCCCTTGTATAAAATGAGATCCTGGTAATATATCCTGATAAATAAGACAAGATACAGAACAGCAACATGTTAGAGCATCGCCTGCAAGTCAGCATCAAAATTATGTTTGTCTTGCTTCAACTCTATTGTTCTAAACATCTGGTTTGTTGTGTCAGGAGACCACCAGCAGTCGTTCATTGTGGCTAGTTAAAATACACCGAATGACCGGGGATAACCGATTTGCTACCAAGGCAAGCGCAACCTTCAGCATCACTCGTGTAGCATCACTTCCATAGCATGGGAGAGTAAGGCACAACTCTCAGATGGGGCAAAACGTGTGCCCCAGGGCCATGCTGGCCTGTGCAAAAAACCATTACTGTAGATGTTCAACATGAAAAGTGTTTGAGAAAAACAACTGCAAGAAATACGGAAAGCTGTATCGATGTCATGTGTGGCTGTTGACCTGTGACAAGAAAAGACTTATTTCTCATCAAAGAACCCACTAAAAGCAAGTATTTTGTTTTTTGTTTTTTTTTTTTCATTGTTCCCCACTTAGTTCAAATGTTACAAAATTGTGATACTATAAACGGACATTTATGAGGTGAATTCAGAACTGTCCACCTACTGTTTGCATTTTTTAGGCTACCCCAGTGAAAATAAGGAATTTTACGCAAGTATGGMTAGGAAGTACAATTTATGAAGTTGTTTTCTATGTATCTGATGATGAATCATTAAGCTCATATTATATTATTTAATGAAGGATTTGTGATATCAAGAGAGACTATATCTGGCAGAGGCAATTAAAAAAAGGAAGAAAAAAAAGAAGAAAAAAAAAAAAAAAAAAAAAAAAAAAAAAAAAAAAAAAGAAGGGAAGAGCTGGGACGGTTTTAGAAGAACCTTACCTCTGCTATTCCTGACCACTGACTGGCTATTTTTTAAAACTGTAAATACAGTTAAATGCTTTGCATAGCATTTTGCTTTTGTTTCTAATTAAAGAGAAAGCTGAAAATTAACACTGAAACTTCTAGAGCTCTTTGGTTAGATATTGCTGAAATTTCGGTTCCCTGTGACCAACCTCTCTTGAGCACCCGGGAAATCTCTTAATCTTTATTTGGCAATGTGTWTTTAAAGGTTGGATAATTTCTGCTTATTTAATACCTGGTTAACTCCTTGGCATTAGCTAAACACGTTTCCATTAAGTAAAATTTGTGGTTGTCCTGGTCCGATTAACTAACAGTCATTCTCTTTCAGTGTCATTTAAGCTTCATCTGTTTCCTAGGGGATGTCTCCTTAGTATAAAATTCAGTTCAGCAGGGTTTACTGCAATAAAATTTTAGCAAAGTTTAGCACAATGTCATTTTGCATGTTAACAGTCTTTTTGTTTCCTCTTTACTTACCCATTACAAAGGAAACTCTTTGGACACCACCATTTCTGGGAGCGGAGGGCAGCAGCCCACTGACGTGCAGGATGCTGCCCCACAACTGGCAATAAAGGTGTTTAACACAAGGACAGCTCTACAGATCCCTTCCACAAAAGGGACACGTGCTTCCTAATGCCTATAGAGCAGGAAAGGCTTTGGCCTCTACGGTGTTCTCTGAAAAATGTACCGAGTTCACTGTAGGTAATCTGGTCTGTCTAGTTGGAGATAAAGAGTGATCTCGCCCTGCAAAAGATTGCCGTAAAATGGTGGTAGTATTTCCCACTTCTCCTTCCTTCGGTTTTTATTTGAAAGGCCTAAATATTTGTCTATTTTAGCATAAGCAACAATTTAAGTGAATTGCTRAATAACCAGTGCTCACAGCTGTGATCTAAATCAAAATCCTAGCTGAAAATCCACTACTGCAAATGAGCTTTCTGACAAAATGTGTGAGAATTTGGAGTTCCCAACCTAGAAAGATCATTTCCTTCAAACTTTATTTGTTCCTCAGAGCCATTAATGTCTAGAAAATGGTCAAAAATACTCTGCCACTGAACATTTCTTGACTGGGGCACTAAAGGAAACTTTTTTGTAAACATTTGCAGAGAGCAAAACAGGTTCTGTTGACTCTTTCAGGAGCTGTTTGCCTCTGGGCGGAGAGCAAACGTGGAAAATTTCAGCCCCACAGGAATTTGAGAAAATTAAGAGCAACTGGGTTAGGAGGGCTATAATCACTGTTGTGGTTCAGCTTGAGCTGCCGCCTTTGCTGTCGCCGTTGCTGCAATCTATGCATGGTATCAGATATTCCTGCTAAAGCGTAAGGACTCTAGCATGCTTTATCTTTGGAAACAAAACTGGGCATGAAGCCAACAATAAAATGGAGATAAAACCTCAATAGCTGCTTTCCACCCGATGTCAGGTTTGGCGTTGGATCTCACCGCTGTGCAAGGGGTTGGGGATGGGGACCTTGAGGCTTGTGGGGACAGAGATGGGCATTGCTCTCTGCCACCATTGGCTTGTATGACAAATGTGTCAATAATGTGGAAAACATGTTATTTATTATTTAAAGCTGCAGCAAGCTGTGTGACAGAGGTTCAAACTCTTCTGAATGAGTCTCCCTAGGCTTGCAAAGTCACTGCCATTTGCCTTTTAGGCTTGGGTGAAATGCAGATTTGAGAGGTGCCAGTGTCTCTGTGTGATTCACAGTGGGACCGGGATGAGAGAGCAGAAACAGTGTCTGTCTCTGTGAAAACAACAACCAAAAAAGTAATCTGGTATTTTTCCCAAGCTCTCACAATGTTCACATTAAAACAACAAGTGATACTTAGCCCATTTCTAGACAGAATTATGAATCACAGTCTTCTGGGAATGCTGGCTTGTACACCTATGAAATTGGAATTTGTGCAGACTTGAAAATAAGCTTGCTTGTAATACTTGCCTTGTTTTCTTTTTCCTAAAGTCTAAAGAGAAAGGTCTTGCCTGCATGTAAAAATTGCAGTGTTATAAATAATTTGTTCTTTCCCTTTCAAGACTGACTGTAAAAATGGAGATGTTTGCTTTCAACCTAGTTTGTTTTCTGTTGACTTAATTTGATAGCTGTCCAGATAAAAATATTAGCTAATATATTTTGACATATTTACTTAGAATGTGTGTGACATCAGCTAGCTGTTACTATCTTAGGAAATGTCAGTGATGTCATGCAGTCACTTTATTTTAAATGAATTAAAGATGAAATATGACTCCTCTGTAGGTTGTTACACAAAGTGTAGCGTCCATGAAGCTATACAGCCAAATTCATTTTGTATGAGCTTGTAAGTATTTTAAGTTTTGTTGCAATAGCAGAAATACTGATCTGGTATCTAATAGATGGGAGAAATAAAGTACAACTCAAAACAGGATCTTCTTCAAGATATTTATCATTGCATGCTTTATAATTTTAATTTATATTTGCTGTCTAATCTGTTTTTCTACAGTCTTGACATTCACAAATACAGCCATCGACTGTTTGTATGACTGATTCATGGAAGAGTATAAATTACCAAATTAATGCCTCTGCATATTTTCTGCACTTAAGCTAACAGTAGGGGAATTTGCATAGGTGACCTCAGTGCCTTAAAACCTGACATAAATATAAAATAATGAAAATGATCTCACTCCTTTATAGATATGCCCAATTCGTATTGGGAGTGTGCTTAGCATTCCTCCATTTGTCCAGCTCTTGATTACCAGGTAATAAAGTTATTCCTTAGTTGAAGTAACAGTAGTACTGGCTGGTTCAGACAGCTCAGAGGAATACCTAGATACAAACAAAACCAACCAAAAATTCATGCCCAACTGATCAGGTTTATGTGTGATCCCCTGTAAATGAGGTCGCAGATTGCAAAAGGCTTCAACCCTAAGTCACACACAGGCTTCAAAGAATCAAACATGACCCAATGGTAACCGATAAGGCAAGAGTTGTGATTTCTAGTTTTACTATGTGCTACTTAGTTTTCTTTTGGCCACCTTCCGTGGCCCCAGCTCTGAGGCACGCTTCACTACCGTATCCCAGACTCAGGGCTGCAAGCCTTACACTTACTTGGATATAATACTCCTAATTTCATGAACTTCAAAGAAATCAGTGACAGTTTGCTCTAGATTATTTTTTTCATTTTTTTGTTTTTATTTCCGCTGTTATCCCCTTCACCTACAGCAAACGATTAGTAAAAATTTTACAAAGTAAGGAGTTTCTCATCTGAAAACCAGATTTTGCTGTGAATGTGTTTTTTTGCTATCTATAGCCATCATCCACCAGGCACTGTGGTTGAACTAGGATGTTCTTACCCGTGGGTAAGAACATCATTGATCTTGGGCCTCTGTTCAGGTCAAGCAGAAGGAAAGTCCACCAGTTAAACTCAAGGCTGGAGTTACTGAGTCTCTGGTTAGGACACAGGTCTGCAGGTGGTGGTCCGAGCCCACCTGCGGTTCAGGCCAGGGGCTCCCCAAACTCCCTGTCTGTGCCGCTGTGCTCTGCAGAACCCATGATCTTGGGAGGTTTGCCCATGGCCTTCAGGTGGCCAGGGCTGTTTGCTCAGTTGTCTCCATTTGGGGCCTTCCTCTTTGCCGCTAGCAATTAAATTCTGCCTCYGTAGGCTTGCTTAGTTCTGGTTTGATATTTGCTTGCCTGCATAGCTGCAAATATTAATAACTTCAAAACAGGCCAAACAAAACCAAACAGAAAAGCCTCAGCAAGCCAAGATGCTTCTACCTCCATGTGCTCTGAATAAGTCTGCTAATGACTGATCCACCACCTTCTGCTCATGGACTTTCCTATTGCACCTTAAAAGTCCACTTTAAAAAGTATGCAATAGTAACAGCAGTGTGATATGTATCTCTAAATATTTATGGTGATAGATACTTTCTTCTTGATTTATAATGGGTGCAATTGCTTATTTAATGGAGACTTTAATTAGATTCCAAGATAGAAGCAGTCTTCCATAACTAACAGAAAGGCTGGCAAAGAAGAGAAACCCCGATTTTTTTTCAGCTTCATGAAGATCTGGTAAAAAAAAAAACCTCTTTTGGTAGATGCCATAGGGTACCTACAGGCATGGTGTGAAACATGAGTTCTCAGTAGGATGGGAGAAGAGTTCTCTTCAATTTATTTTGTGATCCAAGGTTAATTGGGGAACAAACTACTTGAGCTTCACTAGAAATAACTGCATAAGGCTGGGGAGTTCTTTACAAATTTAAACTCCAAATAAGGCCCTGAATTAATTTTTTTTTTTTAAAATGTGTTTATTTGTACATAGTCTCCTGTCACTGGGCTGAATCCAAAAGTTTGCACTCTCTATGCATTGCTCAAAGTGGATGTTTTAGACGTGACCAAGTGAGAAAACCAGAAAAATGTCTGCATGCCTTTGCAAAGACTCCCAGCCTTCCTGCTCTAAGAAGGAAGACCCCATAAACTGAGCCATGCGCTGAAGAGCGGTGGAAACGCGTAGTGTGAGGAGGACAGACTACCAAGGTCACTCGGCTGGCTCTGCTCTGGCTGGGGAAAAGCAGCCGTCTGGGCTCCAGGAGTACAGAGGTGGCACATGGCCAAGGGATGCTGGTGGCTTGGTCCTGGCCCAGGAGATACACCAGAAGAAGGACTGTGATTGCTTCCTTCAGTTCTTATTTACTCCTTATGCTATGTCGTATTTAAACACATATTTTGAGAAATTCTTGCTTTGAATCCACTGGCTGTGTAGCTCAGAACTAGGTGTCTCTAGTCATGTGAAGGCAGGAGGAGCTCTTGGCACGCGTGTGCACACCAGCCAGAGGAGCAGAGCCCCGGCCAGCTGGGGCACACTGCTCACCCTACAGCCCAGCCTTTATGCTCAGATATTGATTAGCAAAACAAGCTCATAACAAAATTGAAGAATTTAATTTTGATTAGTTTTGTCTTCCCCCAAGGAAAATTCACAATCTTCTTTTTTTCCCTGAAAGATAGTATTTTAATTCTCATGTTCTTTATTTTACTAGTGACCATCTGGTACTTTGTAGATACTTTACTGGTGCTCGATATTGATTTCTGTAATGATTCCCATGCAACCTGGCACTAATTATTTGAATTTTTTTTTCTGTAGATTAGATGTTATTTTTTGATGTTGGCTCTGATCACTTGCTTTTTCCTCCACAATGAAAAGAGAAGAGACCTAAATGTAAATAACTGAATGTTCTTAAAAAAAGAGAAAAAAGCTAACGAAGTATGTAACGTTCCTGTAGAAACAGGAAGACGTGCCGTGGAAACTGTTTTTACTTGTTGTGCTAAGCAGGCATCTAATGTGCTTTAGCTAGAATTGTGCCTTTCTGTAGATTTCTCAGCTCACCGGATGAGTAAGGACGCGGTGGCCCTGCCTGCGTGGGACCGGACCCCATCAGAGACATGCATCTGCAGGGCATTTTTTGTTTCTGTGTTCCCAGGCTCTGCCGTGTGTACTGCCCTTGAGGAGAAGGCTGCAGCCCCAAGGCGGTGGCCGGGGACCCCTTGGAGCATCTCCCCAGACTCACCCGCAGCCAGACAGCAGCAGAGGACCTTGCACTTTGGGCGAGGTAGGAGCCGTCTCAGTTCTTGATGGCTTTTGCAAACATTGCCCCAAAACCTGATGCTGACCTCCAGATGTGTCTAGGCTCATCTATGGTCCTACCTGGCTGTCCTTTGCTGCGCAGCCCGGACCAGCGCTTGCGGCTGCTGCCCTGACTMCTGCCTGCAGCCGGGCTCCTGCGTGGAGGTGGCTGCTGCTCTGCAGCGCTGGTCCCTGGGTCGGCCATGGGTTTCCCCAGCTGCCTGTGGGCACGTGCGAGCTGCCGCAGCTCTGCCCAGGGCTGCAGTCACCTCGTCAGGCATGGAATAGCCCCCCGTGCACTTGCATATCGCACTAGTGGAGAAGCGATCCCAAGAACCTCTTGGAAAACACTTATTTTTGTGGAAACATCCCACTGCATCCTATTAAAATATTTATAGCATGCAGTTCTGTTTTATCATTCCTACATCAATATTGAAATTTAATGTCAATATTAGTATGAAGTGTCTGTAAGGGTTTGGAAAATAAGAATCAGAAAGATCAAATATTTTATTTATGTGCAGTAAATTTTTAAAGTCTCCCTTGTGATTTGATCGAAAATGCATATTACCGAACAATTTAGTTTCAAAAGTCTTCCTCTGATGTAAGATTTATTAGGTATCTGYGATGGTCTGATTGAAATATGTGAAAAGTCAACGTTACCCTTACCCGCACCCCGGGCAGTGCTATTTAAAGGTCTCTACTGTTCTGGGGTTCCTCTGTTAAAAGAAACAATAATCACAAACTGTGCGCAGTGAGTGTCGCACGTCTGAAGCAATGCAGTTTATAAATGCTATATATGTTCCCTGGTCTTTTAAAACGACCCCCTGGCACAACCCTGGGGCTCTCGCCTGCCGCCGCCGCCCCGGGAGCCAGCATGGTGGCTCCAGGATTTCGGCTTTTTGCAGGGGATCTCATTTGCTTCTGCTCTTATGAACATAGAGCAAAACCCTGCACATAATAATAAGGGGGCAGATAGCCACAGGTGACTTGCAGATGTGGTTGCAGAGGTCATTGCAAAACAAACTCCATGAAAAGGACCCGGCACAGCAGATTTCTGCTACAGAGTTATTTAATTGTCATGCACTGCAAGAGTACCCATAGATGTATATATTAATACTGCAGTGGAGTTCTGAAATGTTTTCAGGCAGACTTCAGCTCCCTGGAAAATTACTGTAATTATAGTTATAATGATACACATATATGGCACCAAACTTTTTTTTTTTTTTTAAGTTAGTAATGGGCAATTAATATATCCTAGGCTTTTATTTGTACGGCAACATTTTTTCTCCTTTTCCTTTGAAATAAAATATTGTAAGTAAGAATAATACTGTAAAAAAGAAATAAAACTCCCTTTAGAGACAAATTTTGTTGATTCTTAGTAATCTTTTTCAATTTACTGGCAAATAAACATGTTTGCCTTTAATTACTAATTACTGTCAAATAGCATTCCCTTCACCTCCGGATGAAGGCTGCAACATGAGTTACGGGAGGCTTGCTAGCTTTGATGGTTATCTTTTATATAAAGTAATCTCTTTAAAATATTGCAGTGGTTACTATTAAATCCTGGTACGTTGCAGATTATTATAATTTTTAAAATTTCTGTGTATTTAGAAGTGTGTTGTATCCCTTTCTTCTTGAAACTGTGGTTGATGACAGCATTTTGTTACTGCAGGTAGAATGATAGATTCTTGCAGTTAGTCCCTCTTTACATCCCTGCTTCCATATTTAATTTCACACATTCAGAAACTGAGCCAAATTCCGGTACAACTTCAGCGTGTTTTGCTAATGTCTTTGTGGTGGATCTGACGGTGACTGCTGTCATAGCAGTGCCATTTCTCCCTGAAAATCTGCTTTGTGTAGAATACCTTAAATTATTATTACGGTTTAATACATACATATACATATACATGGATAGAGGCATATGTATTTATATTTGTGTGCCTGTGTGTATGTAAATGTAACTCTTCAAATATGTATAAGCCTCTTTTCCTCTTCTAGGATACTGCTCAGTCTGCCTGAGTGTGGCCAGCTATGAAGTTTTTGCTTAAATCACCTGTATCTGGCTGAGGATCCTGTTCTTAATTTAAAGCTGAAGGATAAGTCTCTTCATTGCAGAGAAAATGGATGACTCAGATTCCCTCTACAAAGTGAAAAGGGAGAAGGTAAGTACCAAGCGCCCACGTCCTGGGATGGAGCTGCCACGGCTCCGTCCCAGCGGAGGAGTGGAGCTGGGGCTGGCCCCGCGAGCCCCACCACTGAGGTCTGAAGAGCTGGGGGTTGGCGGTGCGACTGTCCATAGGACCCTGTTGTTAAAATGCAGACCCTTCCAGAAGTGTCCCCCTCTCTGGGTGGCTTCACCGTGGTCAGTGGTTAGCYGGTCTGCCCACGCGGGATGAGGGCTTAAATGGCAGCTCATATCTTGGTCCAGGGAAGCTGCTGTTGTCTGGTTTGTASAGGACCAAGCATATTGTCATCAGTMAATAAATAAGCTAATAATAGACTAATTCTGGGCAGACAGACAAGTATTTCTGGTTCTTACTATCCCACATGACAGCAGTGGGCTTTGCAGTCACCTATGACCTTCCCCTAACTGCGTTCACATCACTTTTACTTTTCATCATAAGGAGCTATAACTAGTGAAAACAACTCAGTCAGTATAATTTTCACCACTTCAGTATAAAAGGCTTTAAAGATTGACATAAGCAATGCCTCTTTTTTTTGTAACTTGGCAATGATTTTGTTGGCATGGAAAGCATCACTACTAGTTTATTCCTTTGCTCAAGCAGATAGCTCCAAAGCATATGTATAGGCTTTAAACGTACCGCTTGTGCCCTTTTCTGCCAAGGTTGTTTATTGGCATATAGAGAAACAGTTTGTGATTAATCAAACTGTTCATTATGGCTGATTATTTTACGCGGGAGCACCACATAGGTATTTATTGGAGGTGGTGGCGACATCATTGCGTGATCAGGATCCCTGTCCGAGGGCTGGAGTATAATTATAGAACTGCTATCATTTGCATATTGCCAGGATGCTGCCAGTAAATATTAATGGATTACTTTTTATTCATTTAGCCTGTGTTTTTGAAAGATGCCTAAAAACAAAAAGATCATATCTGTATGTTGTTTTTTAATTTATTTTCACCTTTTTGTCTCCTTTGGAGACCCCTAGTGTATCAGCACTTTGTTTACCACAAATTAAACCTTAGCTGATTGTTTACCAGACTGGAGACCCTTGTGCATTACTCCAGCACTTTCCCTTTTTTTAATAATCACAACCTGGGATTCATTTGCAAGAGGCCCTAATCTGCATGAGAATTATACAATTAACTTTTGATTAACCGCCTAGTTCTTTTCGAAACCGCAGTGTATAGGATACTCTGCATTTAAATAATTTTCCTTAAATTGGGAGCAGGCCTTTCATTAAACCGGTGAGTTTGACTAAACAACAACATTTGGAGATAATCAGGGTCAAAACAATAGGCAAGGCTGCAAGGCTAGAATGTCATCTTTAAATATAACAGCTGAGATAAAGGCACCCAGATTGCGCCTTATCGAAACACAAAAAATCAAAGCTCTCTCTTGTCTGTGGCAAAATACCAGGCCCTAGTGTTTAGGGCGACCATTGTTTGGGCCTATAAGTGTTGCAGGATTTGCATTCAGAGAGCCAGGTCTAACACACATTACATCACGTAGGGTACTTATCTCAGAGTCTGACAATAATTATCAGGAAGAATATACTCAGAATGACTTTTTTGTGATTTTTATGCATCCCCAACACAAGGAAGGGGAGATAACAGCATTATGAAAAAGGGGAGAGTCTCCAAAGGCTCTCCCTGGAGCTGCGTTCTTCGATTAAATTTGCTATGCCACTCTGGTGTGCTGAACAAGTGGAAAGAAAGACTATGAGGCTTTTATAGAGGGTAATAATAGTCCTGAACACAGCCCTTACCAAAAGATAAGATCCATTGTCAAAACAAACAAAAGAAGCGGTATTAAACACCACTTGAAGAATATATATGAGCAAAGTTTTAAATCCTTGGCTTTTTTCATACCTTGAACCTGGCTCTGTCGTGTGGCCATGTTCTAACCAGACACCTTTGCAAGCGCGGAGGCTTTCATCGTGCCTTTCCCCCCTGTCCTGCACTGGGGGTTTTTGTGATGGGGTCTACCTGTGGTCCCAGGAAAGACAGAGACGAGACAGCCCAAGTTTGGTGTTTGCTAGGTTTTTTGACATATTTGCTGACAATCCCGTATTTTGTTCCTATAATGCCTTTGCTGAAGGGCGATGTAATAACTCATTGCTCGTTTTTCACAAGATGACCGTGTTCTCACGTCAAAGCTCAGCTACAACTCACCACAAGACAGCGGAGGGTGATGTACACCCGGGCACTAACGGCTCGATCCAGCAAAGCTCGGACGGCGACACGGTCGTTCCCAAAGACACCCTTTGGCACGGGGTCAGGCTCTCCCTGGCTCCAACCATTCCCAGCCTGCTGCTGGCTTTGATTTTGATGGAAATAGGAGTGTCCATTTCTCTCTAATAGACATAGATTTGACCTGCAAATTAGGCAATCCAGGTGCACTCTTCCCCAAAAGTGCGAGGGTGATGATTGCCATAGCTGTGGAAAGGGAATGTGCGTCAGGTTACAAAACTGTATTGGGAAAAATCAGGGCCACAAAGTACAAATCATAAATCTCTCCCCCCCCCCCAGTTATGATTACTGGGTTAGGAATGGGCATTTGGCAGCAAGAATGGCATATGGAGAAACAAATGTATAGATAAACGATATGCTAATTAAAGCAGGGCTGAATTTGACTGCAAAATCTGGCTACCACCAGACATTCAAGAAAGACAAAACAGCTTAAAACAACAGGTACATTTTTCCTGTTACTTGTGGTTAAATTTAAAGGCTACTTCTGCATTTCAGTCTTTGAGTTGCTTAATGGTTATTTCACCCTTCCGTCATAACCTGCTGTCGGTATTGCCTTGCTGTCCACCTCACTTCTGCTCACCAGCCTCTGGTGCAGCCAAGGAGAGAGCGCAGAGAGAAGCCGCTTGCTCCTACACCTGCTCTCAAACTTCCCTCTGCCGACGTGGGAGGCTGCCAAATCGCAATTAGGCTGTCTGTAATACAGTCAGTGCTGGCAAACTCATCAGAAAACAGAATCAAAGGATTCCTCCCCCCACCAAGGCTCCCCGACTAACGCGTGCGGGGAGCCGTGGATGCTTTCCTGCATGCCTGTGGCTGTTAGCACAGCAGCAAAACTGACACTGTACCCTTGAAAAAGTGCTTTCTGAAATGCTTTTTTCCACGGCACAGTGTATGAAGCACCAAAACTAYGATTTAAGAAGTGTAAACAGCATGTGAAGGAGAGGGGGAGGAGAAGTTTTCAGGGGCCTCAGTGCAAATGACTACCAAGGATGCTTTCAGAAACCCTAATCCCGGTGGCTGAATGAAACTGAAAATGAGAGCTCAGAGGTATAAGTCTGTTTTAAGTGAGAATTCACTTTTACAATATTTATGAAGAAAATCAGTAATTATCCAAGGTCAGAAGATATGCTAAGATAGGATGTGGTCGGTACAGTTTCCAAGGATCAAGAACCTTTGATACCATTGAAGAAGACATTTATTCGAGGAAACCAGAAGGTGTTGATGTTGGATTGTCGAAGAATGACCCCAGGCCATCAGGGAAGCTTGGTAAGGTGATTAGAGACACCCCCAGCAAAGAGAAACACACCCAAAGGTGTTTCTGAAAAGAAAAGCCAAGATTTGCTATTGCTTTTATCTCTTTATCTGCCTAATAGTCAACAACAGTATGCTTACCTCAGAAAGTGGAACGTGCCGTTCAGGTGGGACTGATGGAGGAATTTTGCCAGCATCATACTAAATGCATGCGAGAACTTCTTCTGATCCTGTGTCTTTTGCATAAATTATCCCACATGCTTTTAGAATATGTGTGCGTGTGTATATAAAATAGTGTGTTTTTAGGAGCAACAGAGGCAGTAAGTGCAATCTCTCTTAAATATACTGCGTCTACTGAAGCAGAGAGAGCCGAACAGCTTCGAGCTCAGCTGCTGCACCTGCTTTTCCTTCTGCTGCCTCCTCGCTCTCGGCGCTGCCTTTCAGCCCCTGGCTCCTGCACGGCTCTGCCTCCCAACCTCGGACCCGCTCCGAAGGTCTCTCCAAGCTAACTCCTGGAGACCTGCTAGCAGGAGGGAAGCTGAATCACAGCTCCTTTACCTGGGGACTGATAAACTTGTTTTGGGGAGCGGTCAGTGAGGAAGGGCTGGAGAGGAGGAGGGGGGAGCGTGGGGACGTGATTGGAGTCCAGGGAAGTGAACAATTCATTTGGTAGCTCAGGCAGTTCAGAAGTTCAATCCTGACAAAGCTTTGGTGGTTCAGATAAGTATCTTTATAAAGGTGTGACCCTTTCAGATCTTTGTTTCAACATGCTCTTTTTTTCCTTTTTCTCTTTACTCCTTTTCCTAAGCTTTTATGGCTTTCAGGGGACCCCTTTCTTCTCCTAAATTGAATCCAGGACCTTGCTTCTGTTCCCTTCCTGCTTGTTTTACCCTTTTTTCCCCCCAGCAGACTGTGCACCTTTTTATTACTGCATCGTCAAGTCACTCGTGGTATTCAATTCTTTACAGTGTGCTATATGCCAATGCTATAATGCACAAGCAATCCCAAGCATTCAGAAATTGAGGTGAGTCCCCCAGATCATGTCATTTGGCTTAAGAATAAGATTGTAAAAAGAAAAATGTCATTGGCGTCCCTGTATTTGGCTTTTTTTTTTTTTTTTAACCTTATGGGTACTTAAAGGAAAAAAAAGGAAAAGGAAAGGAATCTGAGATGTACAAAAGCACAGCTTTGTGAGTAATGCTAGGTATCATGGGACTTGTGATTAAATCTGTATATAACATTTGAATGGAGCAAGAGAAGATACTTTATTTCCTAAGTAAATCAAAGTGCTTCGATATGGAATAAACTGCAAGCGTGTATTTATACGCCACTCTCAGCTGCTCTTGTAGAACATCACACCCACTCCAGGGCATACCAGCAAGCAGCAGCTCTAATGCAACTAAATATAAGGGTTTCTTTAGCACACAAAGTAGATGTCTGATTTTAAGCTTTAGCTATTAAGAGACCGATAGCACTGCCGGATGCCGACAAAGTAAGACGAAGTAAGCCCCAGCCTTGGGAGCTGAGTCCTGCCGAGACCAGCACGCTCCTCTGCCTGTCCCTCTGCCAGGACGGAGGGGGACRAGCCTTTGGGGGGAAGCCGAGGCCACGGAGGGAGGGTGACGGCTGCTTGTCCTACAGCCCAGGCAACGGCGGCATCCAGCTGTCCTCGTCGGGTTTGTGCTGCCCGTGCTCGCAGGGAGAGGGGCCAGGGGATGTGAAGGCAAGACCCGGGGCTGCTGCGGGCGAGGCTGAGTCAAGGTGTGAACCCGTTGCTTTTAACACAGACTTCACCAAAAATAGGTGTAAAGTAAGTYGCTGCTAAAAGGCTGCAAGGCAGATCTCTTACGCAATGCAGTATTGCCTCAGGGCAGACAGTTCCCTCTTCTTCGATTTTTGTTTTTGGGCTGTTTTTTTTTTTTTGATGATTGACCTAATATTGGTTCTAAAGCTGTTTACTTAGCTGCTTCGTACAAGTTTTATGAGTGATGCCACAGCTTTTCTGCATACGTTTTTTGATCTATGCAAAGATGACAAACAGGCCTTCTGCTGCCTCGACGATGGCCGTTGCTTCAGTCCAGCTCCAGCAGACCCAAGTGTGGAGGGGCTCAACCCATGAGGGCCACTTCTTGCCTCTGACAGCCTGGCACAGCCTCTGCTGCGGGCTGACCATAGCTAGTGCCCTGGGTGTGACTTGAATTCTTTTTATTTCTGCATTTTTTTTTTTTTTTAATGTGAATAAATTGTCACTTTTACAGAAACGCTTGATACTAAGATGTGGTGATGATGAGGTGATCTTACCAGGACTATGGAAAAGACATATGTGTGCAATGCTAAAAGCAATACCTGTTTAGAGAAGTCTAACAGACTATTACAGATATTAGCTGGAGGAAGTTACGTATTAAAGTTTCTTTATTTTTTTATTTACGCCTCCTTGAACTGGCCTGCCTGGAATTGTTTGCTGCCTTTTCCTTTTTGCCCTGGTAAAGGCTCACCTGCAAGAAAAGCCCAAACTTCCAATTTTGATAAAACTTCTATGCCAAGACACGTCTCAATTTCAGGATGAAATTCATGCTCAGGGTATGGGAGTGCAAAAATAGCAATGTGGTCAGATTATTCATCTTGGATGTAGGAAATTTCACCTGTATGCTGCTCCATCTGAACCTGGCAGATCACAGGGAGAGATTCAAGTCCCTGCCACCAAATGAACGATCATTTAGCACCAGGCAATGCTGGGGTATGCTCTCTTTTTTGTAAAACATATGACAAACTTTGCTTTCATTTGCACTGGCAACATTGCTGGAATCCCAAATCAGTCTTTGATTGGAAAAGATTGTTCAGCTCTACTCTCAATTTTCCTTTGTGTTATCTAGGAAGACCTACTTTCTTTTTCTCCAAGCACCCAGAATCATCCGGAGTTTCAAGATGCATTTACACTGAGTTAAATGAGTCAGCCCAGGTTGTATAAGACTTTAATTTGTCTGATCTATGTTAAGTATCTTTGCAGGACTGAAACGATCTCTGCAAAGCTGCCGTTAGTGATTTCATGCTTGTCGTGAACTTTGAACACTCATCTCTGAACCAAAGTACAACTCAGCCAGGACAACTTTAGCTGATGCTCCTCAAACAGCTGCAAGACCTGGCAGACAGCAGTGTGTGCTTTTGCCATTTCAAGAAAATGCCTTAGTTTGTTCCAGAACTTAAAAAAAGCAATCAAGATCTATAATAGCCTCTCAGTTGTGAAGTTTAATGTAAGCTTCTGTGAGTGAGGGAACCATAGTTGTTTTCGTTTAAAAAAAAAAAAAAAAAAAAAGAAAGTTAGAAAACAACATCTTGCACAGAAACAAGATGCTCACTTGTTTTCTGACAGACTGGAGAGGCCTTTGGGGGATCTTGAAAGCATCTACAGCCAGAAGGCATGTGTGAGGTGCAGCAGGACGTCAGTCTTGCAGCAGGAGGAAAGGCTTGTAGCTTCTCCACATGACAGAGTCTGGCAGTCTAAGTCAGTAATTATTATGTTTAAAAAAACTGTGTAGGAAGGGAAGCATAAAACCTTGGAGATATTAAGAGTATCTGTGATTTTTAAAAAATATATTTAAATGAGAGTTTTCACAAGCTTTTCTGCTCTTTACTCTGCACTAATAACCAGGAACACGGCTGTTGTTGCATATGGGAGGATTATGGCTTCAGAGGCTAGCATCCTTCCTGCGAGTCCTTCCACCAATTTCCTTCTGTGGAAAGAGCTACATTTTACTCTCATATTGTCTGATATTCCCTCTCCYGCACTTCGCTGATTTATTAGTTTCTCTTTTCCTCCTCTCTGTCTGACAACACCACATGGGCACGGATCAGGGAAAAACATGCCGACTGCTGAGATCCTGCGGTGCGTGAACAGATGCTCTGTCGATCGACGCGGCACTGAGCTGTCCGGCAAGGTCTGTACCTGAGCTGTGCTGATACTGCTCCCGCAGACCAGTATAACCGGGCAGGTCCTGGTTAACAGTATTTGCGCTAATTTAATATAGTGGAAGCACATATGTGACCTTGATCAGGTCCCTGTTGCTATAGGGTGTATAAATTTACAGGAGTTTCATTCTTGCCCATAATACAGTGCGGAACTTATTTCCTCTGTAACACCTAACTGGGGCTGGGAAAGCATTAGATATACATCTGGATATTGTGAATGCATTGCCTTTCTAAAAGTCCAAATCTAACGTATAAACTTCTATGTTTCATCTTATAAACGATCCGTTAGTGTCCTCTCCTAATTAGGGACTTTTTTTAAGCTTTTCTTGCTAATACTTGACATTTTTTTCCAGAGAATTTACAGAAAATCTGTAACAGTTTCTAGGTTTTATTTCCAGATTTTAGATTTAGCACATCCAGGTATAAGGCTCTGCATCTGCATTACGATAACACTTTTTACTGATAAAAATCAAAGTTTATGGATACGTTTACAAATAATAGCACAGATACTCATTATCTTCATGTCTCTGTCATTCTGGTCACCATTAATGGGCTAAAATACTAAAGGTACGATGTCATCACCTATGACCACTTCATTTACAGTTCTGAATGACAGGAAAGATGAAAGTATTGACAGGGCTGACAGTGAATTTGCGGAGGAGRGTGCCTTAAGAGGAAAGATCAGGAGTCCAATTTTGGTCACTTTAAATTAGAATTTGAATGGAGACGTTCAGGAATAGGTGTCAACAGAGAGAGTAAAAGACAAGGCTGAATGAAAGGAGACAAATTGTGACCGGAGAGGTAAACCTGAGTGTCATTTGTATAAAAATGGGCATTAAACTGTCTATGTGGATAAGCCGCTCAGCCATCAACCTCATTGTCAGGAGAAGTAGGAGGTCCCTTGTAGGGTGTTCTGCAGAAGAGGATGACGAGGGCAAAGGAGGAAAGTGATAAGTGAAGGGGAAGAGTAAGAGAAGCAGGAATTTCCAGAAAGGCTCACGAGTCCTGGGATTTAGTCAAAGGATGAGTAGAGGTTGCTGAAATAGGATTGAAACAAAGATGAAAATTGTTGACAAAATTAGAGAACTGGCCTTAATTTCCCTGAGAAAGGAGGTGGTCTCACTGGTGTACGGCAGGATTGTCCTGTCTTGAGCTGTTCTGGGCTATATTCCAGATTAACTAACAGGCGAATGTATTGTGCAGTTTTATTATCTGGGAACAAAAGCTTCAAATTGTTGCTCTGGGTGGATTAGACCACCTTCAGAGATCCCTTCCAACCTCAATTATTGTATGACTCCTACAGATACCAATAATATAAGGATGTGGTAAGGCTATTTGAAATACTCAGCAGCTTCTGAGCCATACTTATACAGATCTTTTTGTTTTGTTTTGTTTTTGTTTTTTTGTTCATTTTTTAAGGAAAACTATTTTATTTTTTAAGGAAAACTATCTTTCAGTGCAGGAAAAGGTTATATCTGTGTTATATCATACCAAAGAGGGTTCAGGAAAGTCACTTTAATGCACTGTCAAAAGAAAATCTGTGTTGCTCGTCACAGCACAAAGGTGAGGGGTGAGGAATTATTATTATCCTAATTGTACAGGTAGGGAAATGGGATGAAGAAAGTGAGAAGCTCAAGGTCACATTGAAAGTCTGTGACAGAGCTGGAAACAGAATCAAGGCTCTTTATCCAAAAATACATTAGGAACATCAATGACCATCTCGCTTACTTCTTTTTCCCTTGCACATTACCTCAGTGAGGAACTGAAGCTTGTGAGATTAATCGGTACTGCTGAAAACATAACAGCAGTTGCAATAGCACCATTTTGTAATTATAGTTTAATTCTCTCTAAAATTAAGTGGTGCTGATGGCATTAAGAAGCTGCTCCGGGAGGAGGTAAGGTGCGATTGAGTCACATTGCATGCTCTCTCACCCTTAAACTGTCTTGCCTGGCCCTAGGAAAGTCAGCAGAGAGCAGGTGAGGTATTTCTGATTGCTGCCTTTTAGTTTTGCAAAATAACTCCTAAAGCCAATTTGGAATTGTTACAGGACCATCACTTACGGTGGAGATGCTGCCAGCGTGAACAAACAATAGCAGATATGATAATAAATGATTTTAAAGGATCTGTTTTGCACTGCTTCCAATCTAGCAGGAGAGAAAAACAAATGAGTTGACAGATTTGCTGCTGAGCAAAGGTTATTGATAAGTAGTTGAATTCACAGTGCTCGTTTCTTTTTGCAATGCCTTTTACATCAAGTCTCATTTTTGACTTCCCAAGTCAGAAGAGCCTCATTCTCTCACTGGCGCTGAGTGAAAACTCTACAGTTACATGCTAGTGATGTTAGAGTAGGGCTTCTCATGCATTATCACATTATTTTTGCTATCAGTTCAAGGAAATGGACACTTGATTCATCTTCTTGCATATATTGATTCAATCCTCCTTTTAATTTAGAACTGGAGAAGGCTATTAGCCTCCATTCACATTTACAATAAGATAATATAACCTGATAGCTGTTCTCCCAATCCATTATGGAAGAGGGATAAAATAGGTTTGTTTCTGTATGTAAGGGTCTATTGACTTATTCTCCTCAGCCGCATTTATAGCAGTTGCTGTCCTCAGTACTATATGTCTTAATAGCGTTTCACCTAGGTAGAGTATTGATGAAAGCTCCCTCTGAAGACCAGAGATAAAGGCATGGGCAATGCCTTTCGCTCTGAAAAGGAATCCAGCTTTTCCCCTTGAACTTCTATTAGCTGTATTAAGGACTGTGCAAAACAAACACCATCTCTGTCATGATCATTAATCATTCTTTTACAATCCTCAAACTGCAAACCTGAGTAAGTCTTCTCCTGGCAGCATCCCGCGCTTCATCAGCATCGCTCGAGTCCCCTCTAGACTGGCCTTCAGCCACATCACCTACATCCGAGCTCCAGCACAGCTCACTGTCTGCACAGCAGATACTTGATCAGACCATCCAGACTGACTTGTGGACTTGAGAACTGCTCACTTATTTCATGTATTACAAGCCAGTCTTGTCTCACCCCAACGCACAGCTCTTGCCTTAGGCAGCTCCGTGGCGTCAGCTCGAGCACACTTCCTCCATGTCCCTGCTCCTTTCCTGGCCTCATTACTCACAGATTAGTCACACCAAGCTCTTTAAAGAAGCAATTCCTAGGCATGTGCTCAAGAACCCTTTTCTTCATTCAGAAACCAGTGATTTTCTTTTAATTCTTAGTTTGGGACGGTCTTTTGAAGAATAGACACTATGCCCCGCTGCTATAACTGCAAGCCCTGATGGGGTGGAGAGGTAGTTTCACTGCTATTTAAAAGCAGGAGGGAGAAAGAGAGGGGAAAATCTCAGAGATTTTGCTAAAAGAATAACAATCCCAAATGTATTCTGCCATGCTACATGCAGAAGCGTTGATTGCCCCTCCATTTCAGTCTTGTGTGGAAGCCCTATGGGGTGGTCAGGAGTAAGTGTGTTCTGCAAGAGAAAAGCCAGCGTATGGGGGTGGATGCATTTCACTTCTGCAGCTTCACCTATTCCTGCGTCTGACGGGGAGCTCGAACATGCTGCTGGGTCTTTGTTGGCCCTTTTATGCTCAATTATCAAAAAACCACAACAGCCAGTAACAAACATTACATCCATCTGTACCCTCCCATGACTACCCATAAACCAATAATTAATTTGCAAAGTGGAAGATGAGATATACACAGTGCATAATTTTTTTTTTTTAAATATTGCCCCCAACCTGCCTTTACTTGTAATAGAGTGGCAGTGATCCATTTCCTATTTATTTCTGTTTATATTTCTCATACAGAATAAAATATATCAAAGATTAGTAAGATTTTTTTATGTTGCTAGGAAAAAAAAAGTTTTTGTTTTGTGTAATAATACACTTTTTCTTAAAAAAAAAATTTAATATAACGTGTTAAAAAGTCATGATTCTAATTGTTCTTGCCATAGAAAAGGTACGACTGAATTAAATTAATACATAGGAGACTTGTTTTGTTCTGCAGTAACTACTACTGTTCTCTGAATAGGCCATTCTTTTTTTGAGTTCCTTATCTGAAAAGGTTTACCATGTCTTCATGCGAGTAGTTGTCATGCTTTAGAAAAATCACAAGCAGCAAAAAGTCAGAATTGTCAGTTCAGAAGACACTGCTTGTTCCACTGGGTAAAACTGAGAAAGCAAGGCTGGCAAACGATCTTTAGGAAAAAAAAAACAACCCGATGGAAACAGCAGTGGAATGAAGATAAAAAGGGTTGCAGGCTTTATTCTCATCGAAGGTTGGCAACAGGAAATCTGTTGGAGTAGAAGAAGAATATCTGATAGGTCATCTGTTGTGTAATGAAGAATAGAAGACAGAAGACAAGCTAGGAGAAGCAAGGTGATTCCAAACCTCGGAGGAATGTAAGATCTTATGAGAGAAACATGAAAGCAATACCTTTATAAACTGACCAAATTTAATTTACTATCAACGAGCCTTGTAAGACTGCAAGCTGACAAAATCCATTTATAATGTTATGGGTAAGGCTGAAGTCATACATTTTTCTCCTGTGGAATCATTTTATTATGTATTTGTTTCTTTTTTGTGCAGGTTTTCTGATTAAAAATTACCACTAAGATGTCAAATATTTCCTTGTCCTCTGATATCTGGGCTTAGTTACTCAATAACTTATTCTGCCTATCAATCTTCTTTAGTCACAATAAAATGGGTTTTCGAAGGACAAACAAAAGCAGATAAATATGCTGTCATTTAATATGCACGGTTTTCAGCAAAATGTCCATGTTGTTCTGCTCTGTGCGTTCCTTGAGAGCCACTGGAGTTGTCAGTATGTTTTGTTGCAATATTTTAAATGCTTGGCCTCATGATCAATGAGCATCATAGCAAACGCAGTTGTCATTTCAAGTAGAAAGTCAGGAAATGCTCTGCATGAGGTCGTGGTCGCTTTTCTTTTAATTTGTGGCACTTTGAGAGATGCGAAAACTGGATTCTTTACATTGGGAAGATGTTTGGATGGGATGTGATAAGAGCGGATTGGCATTGCACTACGGGAGTGCTTTGGGTACTGACATCCACGGGCCAGGCTGCCTTCTCACTTGCTGTGTGGAGAAAGAGAAAATGGTTTCTAAACTGATTTTCAAATTCAATGGTGGCCACTAAGCCACTCACTCATGTCAGTCTGTTTCCGAGGTCATTTTTACAGACCCATAGGAATCTTTGATCTCCACGAACAGAGCTGTTTGCCCTGGGAGAAGACTCCGAGCTTTGTGGTTATGAGGTTTAGTTCAGGGGGGGAAGATATGACCGAGTCCCACCAACTTCTGAGCTTTATAGACATGGGATTTATTAGCAGGACTTCCCTGTGGTCTTCCATGCGGTGGAAAGAAGTTGAGGTTGGAGTGCTTCATGCTTCCATGGATCTCAGCGTTTCTCTGCAGGCCAAATGGGTGAAGAAAGCAGAGGAGAGGGGAAAGCTTCCCGTTACAACAGGCTTTGGAGGATTGTGAGTATCTTGTTTTAACCCTGATTTAAAGGGGCAGATCTGCAGTAGGAGAAGTCCCTCCTCCTCGATCGTGGGAAAAAATGGCTAGAAAACATAGGGTTCATTTTATAGAGGGGATAATGGAGCCTTGTGGTTGCATTTCCAGGATGCGCAGCCCGCACTGAGCAGGGAATTCACCACGGCACTGCTGAAGGGCTGATCTCCTTTAGCACTTCAGGGACTCAGCTGCAACTTGGGAGACACTGCAGCAAAGTGCAAACCAACTTCTAGACAACGTAATATGGAAAAACGTCAGTGTTGTGATGTCATAGTGGCGTAGTAAACTAAAAAATAAGAATGCGTTAACAATGAGCACTGTATTACATTGTAACACTGTATTATAGTATGGGAGTTTCTTTGCCAGAATCATTCTCAAGCCATCATGAAAAGAAGCTCTGTGCGTGGACACGCTAATTTTATTTAGTCTTGTTTTAGAAATCTAATAGAAAAACAGCTAAATTAGGCTAAACCACTTTGATTCTGCTATGCGCTTTTAAATGCCGTAAAGTAAGAAGATTATGTTACCCCCTTACCCATAAATCAGGATTAAACTTGCATTTTCAGGTTTTTGTGCCAACAAAATCCCCAATTTGCTGAGCTCAAATTCTCTAATCTCATGGCCGAGGCCAGAAGTAGTGATGCACTTCAGAAACAGCAATGGCCGTATTATGTACATGGAAGAAATAGGATTTTTTTCTAAACTACCAGTACACTATTCCTCCTGCCATGMGAAGAGCAAGTTTCTTATCTCTATAATCATTGTGCTTTCTCAGCGTGGTCCGTGTCGCCTTGCTTCTCACGTACTTGTATGAGAATCGGAAAATTTCACCTGCAGCATAGCATGCATCTATTAAAATCTGTGCCAACGTGCTCATATTATTTTTAAGAGGATGTAAGTTTTCCTTCATAAAATTCCAGTGGGCAATGAATTAAAAATGACAACTCTATATACAGTGAAAACAAGAAAATAAAATATACAAAACATTGCTAATGATCAGTTCTTGAAAAATTTACCAGACACATACTACCCAGGGAGCTAAACTCATTAGCAGAGACTGATACGAAAGCTGAGATACTCCAGGATGAGGCTCAGACACAACATATTCAAATGAAATCTCTTTAGCAAAATTGTTTTGTTTCCTTCACAGAAATATTTGGCACCAGCATGTCTTCCTTTAAAAACAAAAATTATCTGGGAGGTTACAGCATCTCATTAATCAGCCATCCCGATGTTTACGTGCTCAGGAGCTCGTCCCTCCTTGGGGAAGGCAGAGGAGTTCCTAATGATGGGCCGGAGATTTTCCCTCTTTTACCAGAGTGGGTCCTGGCGTGGTTCTGCTCGGCCGCAGCCCGGCCCCGCGTCCCCCGGGTGATCCTGCACATYGCCTTCTCTGCCGGCGGAGCCGATGGGGAGTTACAGAGCCGGGGCRCGCTGCAAAGTGACACAGGCCATCTATACAGTGCCAAGCACACTGTCAGCACTCAATAAATTGTAATAATTAATAGTATCTGGATGACCTCACTCGATGACTGCATGACATTGGATATATGGGATGACAGTATGCGCCAATCCATTAAYTTAAGAGAGCTGCGTACATACTATGTGTGGCACTTGAATGCTGATACCTTCTAGAAACAGACAATTGTTTCACACCTCATTTGCAAACTAAAGGAGATATGAAATGAATTAAACTTGCTGCAAACACTCAGGAGGTTTACAAAGAGTCCTATCTCTAAGTCTACTGTACTATTTGCATAAAAGAATTCAGTATCAATGTAATTATTAATGATAATTCTAAAGTAGTTGTGCTGCTTCAGGATTTTTCAGATTAAGAATGTAATGAATTAGTAATAAAATCCTAACACAAATTTATTCCTAAATACAATTTCCTTTCTGGTTGTGAATATCCTTGTRTTTATTATAGAAGATGTACTTGTTGAAACAGCTTTTCTCCGGCGGCGTGGTTTAAAGATGCATGTCTTCGACAAAGTCAAATTTCTATTAGTGAACCACTTTAGAAAAAGTCTGCCTTTTCTTTAAGCAGAAAGAGGATTTGACTGATGTGTCCTTGCATGCTGAAACGATAAATGTCTTATAAATATCCGCCTCGTCCGCAGCCTTACCCTACGTGCAGCGCGAGCAGCGGCAGCGTGCGGCACGGAGAAGGGAGAAGACTTTGAGAACTTGAGCTGCTCCTCTCCCTAATGAAGCCCATTAGCCTGCAGCAAGACCCAGCCTAATAACCATGCCTAAGTGAGAGTCAGGCCTGTTTGCTCTTGATTGTGCCTCTTTGCTGGCTGCTTCCGCGCTCCCAATGTAAATCCTCCACTTTCTGAACTGCCTGCACTTACCCCCCTAATCGTTAACACATACCTTTTTATTTGTTCCCTTTGCATGCCGTTAAGTCTGTGTGACGCCGCACATCTGCGCCTCAGCATGCCTTTTCTGCAGACCAGTGAGTCATTAGGAGAGATAAGATGAGTCCCAGATGTTGAAGAAACATGGTAGCACTTCGTGGATTACAACTGGGACAAATAAAAGCCAAAGGTTTAACGTTTATTGGGCACCACAAGGTAAGCAAGTTCATTTAGTTACGTGGAGGTGGTGACACCTTTTAATTTAATTTTTTTTTTTAAAGCCCAGCTCTTGAAATTATTTTCTCTTGAAATAACCGTGAAATAATTTTCAACCGGTGAAGGTTGAATCCTAGCTGCAAAGTAAGAACACCTTCCATTTTCTCCTCTCATCTTTTCTCCTCTCATTGCTCGCTCTCCACCAGGCAGCTTCTGCTCCTGGGACACCGGTACAAATGCTGGTACAATTTAGCATTTGCTGAGATTTCAGTTTTGGTGAAAGTTGTGGTTTTCCTGGGAAATTATAGGGCTTTGTCATCAGCTCTAGGGCAGGTTACAATTTTGTGTTGGTAATTTAGAAAATTTTTTGTCTGTTTTGATATTTTGTGAAATTAACTAAATTTTGCTTTTTCTAAGCTGGTAGGTGCAGTAAAGTCTGGATGTTGATTTCATTCAAAACAGAGGTCTGCTTCCTTATTTAATACCCAGATGGGAACATTCCTTCCTGGTCTGATGGTGAGATCTGGCTCTGAGCCCTGGTTTCCCATCTTTCCAGTGGATGCGGTCACGCCGTACCCACCAGTCCTCAGCAGGAACCGACCACCAAGCCCCGTCCTTCCAGGGAAGTTGATGGAGCTGAAATTTTCCGTAACCTAAAGAAAAATCCCCGTGCATTATATATATCCAGGTTTGGCACCCTACCCTGTGCTAACTCCCGGTGACAAAGTAAAAGCTAAACCCCGTGCCCCCATCGCAGTGATCCACCAGGTGACAATAACCCACCCTGGAAACACCTCGAACTCTGCCACAGATGAATTCGTTATCATCTTCCTGCTGCGGCAAGGCTCGCACTTAAATGGGTGAAACATTGCTAAAATATTGATTACTTGGCATGATAAAAATCCCAGAGGAAAAAGTACTTTTGTCCTGGAACACTCCCGGAGAAATTTTGCACTGACAGGATTGTTTAATGATATTACCATGAAAAAGAATTGATGTTTGCTGAAAATGAAGATATGCTCTTATTCCGTTCTCAACTTTGGCCTCCAGAGAACTAATTTGCCAAGACATACTTTTTCTTGTATTTAAGACCACTGGAGCACACACTTTACATTAGACATCCTGATCTGTGTTAATGACGGCTCTGGTAGAATTTTCATATACGAATGTATTTTTCCTAGTGATCCAATTTTCTGTTCAGATTATATTAGCATATTTAATGTGAATAGTAGTGGATTCCTGTTTGTTTCAAGCCACCACAGGAGCTCTGGAGAAGTGGACTTGCTTTTCCTCTAAGTTATCTCCAGAAGTGAGAGCTACTGGATGTGGTACGTCCTAAGCGTGGTACGTACCTGTGCTGTATTTTAGTCTTATAACTGAAAGGTTAATTGTCTTTAAAATTGTTTGCACATGGGCAGAGCTGTAAGTCCACATGCTTATTTTACTTTCCTTTCAAGCTGAAGTGTGTGGAGAATCAAAACGTCCAAATTGTTTATTTCAGGTTCGAGGCTGTAAATGGCTTGTTACCACCACCAGTAGTCTTTCTGAAGGCAACAGTCTTAGAGCAGCTTTAATTTACACCACGGAGAGTGGAAAAGCAAGATTAGTGGCTAACTTTATTCTAGCAATACATAACCGTTTGGAACTGTTTTGAAATGCTATTTCTAAAAACAACAACAAAAACCTATGTTGTCCCCAAGTGTGGGATCCCCACTGGCTGCAGTCCGGGAATGGGTCTGCACCCATCATGAACCTCAACGTAAAACCCCGAGGGAGAGATCCTAATTAGGCCCAGCAGTCACTCTTAGACTTGGAAAGGCTTGAGAGTTCAGACATAAAGCGTGTGAACATTTTAGATCTGGAAAAAGAAGTTATATTATTTGTTGTAGGAACAAGTAAGTTTTATAAGTTCCCTGAATTTTGCTTCATTAAAATGCAGAAAATACTAAGGTAAGCTTGAATTTGCTTTACAAAGTACTAAAACTGAAAAAATTTTGGGCAAATTACTGTAATGTTTGGTTAATGATTAGTTAAAAGCTGTGTCAAGAAGTAACATTGCAGATACCCAGGATCTGAGTTTCGAGTAAGGGATACATCAGCATGAAGACCATGATGAACGGCTGTCACAGCTCTCACCTGTCTGCCCAAGGAAGTGAACGGGAAGAGCAGTAATATCTGATATTTCCTCCTGGGATCTCTTGCAAGAGCCCTGGCACTCCTCCCCACTGCTCTGCAACCTTGGTAGACGTCATGGAGGAAAGTGCTATTGCCCCAAAGCAGGGGAGAAATCTACTTTCCTGAATTATCACAAGGAGGAGGCAGGGAATGTCTTGCTGCTCTGAGACTCAGGCTCTGGGACAGCTGCTCCTAACTTGGGGTCACTTGCTAGGTCATTATTTAAGTTGAGCTGTGTGGGAAACTGTGAAGGAGGAAGTTATTTTTTGTAAATTTGTATTTTAGTATGTATTTTCTCAACTAGTGACTCCTTAAAATTCTCACTGTGAAGAGTGTTGCAAATTTAGTATTTGAAAAGACTCTTTTTTTAAAAATCTTGAAGTTTTTGCATCGTGGAAAACAGTTTTCAGCCTACCCCGGCTGCCTGCCTTATTGTGGCATTGTAGTTCAGCGCTGCACTCAGGAGTTTTCGTGGTAATCTCCAGCCACTGGATCCAGCACTGCCACAATTCTTCAGCAGGGTCGCGGGTAGGGCTGATTTAGGAACTGATGCTGTAACATGCTGAGCACTCCTGCATGTTCCTGAACATGCTTTTCTCTGTTCTCTTTCATGTGTTCGGTACCTCCTTGGATCAGACACCGTGTGGCTCCGTATTTTGGAATTGAATCATGACCCCACAAATATTAAATCACCGTATTCTGTAAGGACGATGTGAAATGCTGGACCTTGTCTCCATCTTGATTGTTTGCAGATGTTGGGGTTGTCCTGAAGAAACAGTCAGTATCTTGACTCATCCTAAAAAATGTTCAACATCTGTGCAAGCGCTTTAAAATGTGATATATGTCAAGTAATTAGCACCACATGCCTCCCCCCTCCCATTCGTATTTATTGATTTATTTATTTTCTTTTGCTAAGATAGCGTAAGAATTAAGCTGTTTAGTACCTGAAATTTTCTGTTTCTCAGCCGCTATAATGCATTCTTACTTCTGCCAGTTGYGAGGCTTCTCTGTTTATCAGTGTGTTGTTTCACCTTTTGTTCCAAGCAGTTGTTCCACTCGCAAAATAGCTCCATTATCCGTGCATTTGCCTGTTTGCTGTAATGAAGACAACTGGATTCGTAATAGTCTATTAAATGGTCTATTAAATAATGTAGTTGCTGGAGGGACCCTGGTAATACTGTATGGAGTGGCAGGGTAGTAATTCTGCGATTCAGATGTTGCATGGATTTCCTTTCTATTACAGCTGTTTGAAATGTTTTCTTGAGAGTTTTCATAAATCTTTCTACTTCTCGGCTGGCCTGCAGCCAGGATGGATCCACTTGTTTTACTAGAACCTGAGATATTCAGCAGACAGGGCAAGTTCTTTACTGTTGGAACTGTTAGTCCATCATCAAGTTTAATGACCACTGCCCTACAAGATACAGAAAATACACTGGCTGGACTGGCCACCTGGCTGAAGCTAAAATCACAGTTTTGGTTACAGGAGATATAAATCTGGATCAACTTCAGTGAACAAAGGTGTGTATTTACTTTTCTGGATGTGATAGCAGAACTGGTCTAACKGTCTACTGACCTTGATCTGTGAATATCTATGAGCAGTTATTATCTGTATTGTAGTTTCAACCAGAATTGGATCTCCATATATCAGGTGCCTTAAAAGCCTACTGACCATCTCAGCACTTCTAAGGTTTTCTCTTCAAACACAGAAGTGATGCACTGTTTTATAAGGTTTTAATTGATGCACAGACTGCGTAAGCAACTTGCTCATGTTGAAGCAGAGCTTGAAAAGCGTGTTTCTTGACTCATACTCCAATGCCTGAAGATCAAGACTTAATTTCCCTTTAAGAACTTGATCCCAAAGGCACGTGAATGGTCCTGCTGAGCTTACGGTTTAAGGATTTTTCTGAATTGAGGATTAATTCACTACCTTGCCATTTGCAGCAGTGCTAGTTGTTAGACATTACTGCACTCATATGGTTTAAAATGTGTACTCTACTAAAATTTTTTGAAAGTTTGTCTTTTTTCCTCCACAACGAGAATAGTTTTCCTTTTTCCTCTATTCTTCAGTTTTTCTCCTCCACCTCTGAAATATTGCATTTAGATTCCAATTTATGCATTATTACTCCAAATCTTCATCATGGTATAGCTCCATAGGAAGTCTGTGCAATGAAATGTTTTTTGGGACAAGTGCTCATTCTTCATTAGAAGATGGACCTTCACTCAGGCGTGATCGAAAATGAACAGTATTAAATCCCAACACTCCTTCTCTTTCCTGTTCCATTGAAGTACAAGTAATCATTGTGCAATAAAAACGCTTCAAATGAAATGACAGCAACCATGAAGGCAACTTTGTTTAAAGTGTTTCTGTTGGTAAGAGTTTTTATTGCCGTGACTGTGTTTTATATCACTAACACTTAGCCAATTATTTTGTTCTCTGCCCTTTGAACCGAGCAGGAGAGAGCGTTTCTGCTTTGGTCATATTTTGATTCATTCAAAGCTCGATTGGATACTGTCTTTCTGTCTTACGGTCTTTCTGGACTCAGAGGTGCTCAGAAGCCCACTGCACTCTCAGGGTAAGAACTTGTTTCCATCCCAATTTTGCCTTGCTTTGAGTGACTCTGTCCTCTCGCGTGGGGAAGGAGAATGACAGGGGTGTTTGCGTTATGCCTCTCCCACGGTTGGATGGTTTGATAGCATTGTTCCCTTTTGCCATCAGGTTTTATTCTGTACTGTTATATTCAAGAGATAAGCTGATTCCAGAATAGACATGAAATTTCTTTTCTACGTGAACTATCTGTCAATATTTGTACTCGTAGGTCTTGTTTCTGTGGTATTCCTTACCCAGAGACTATGGTCATGTTGGACTACTGGAAGAGCTGAGACCCTGTGGATGACCATCTTCCACTCTCTACATTTTTTGATAGTCCTGATTCCTCCGTTCATCATCATTTTGCTTATTATCTGAAAATCAGAGTACTTTTTTAAGTACTATGTTGTCTTCTTCCCCTCTCACTTGCCCTAAGAAATTATTGGATGGCTCCCTGAGAGCTCTCTACATTAAGCTTTTGTTTTTGTTTACACTTTGTATTGCTGTTTCAACACTTAATTTGCTTTAGTACTTTTGCTGTGGCACCTCGTTATATTCCATTTATTCTGCAGGATCCATTTTTTTAGTACGCTCAGAACTTCCTGGTGAACTTAAAATTCAAACTACTGCTGGCTCTAGGGATCAGAGACCTTCACAAGCATTGCAATTCTGTTCTGTCCTGGGATTGCATTAAATTGCTGACGGCGATGTATCTTGAAAGCTCAGAAGCTCAAAAATGAAAATCTTGGAGTGGTGTTTTCCTAATTTGAGGTCAATGTTTTTTCTTGCTAACTGCATATCAACCCAGCACAATCCGCTCCTCTTTAGTGATGTGGTTCACACTGAGTATTGGTTGAAGCCCTGACATCATCCTTCTGATAGCAACTTTACAATTACATATTTCAGGTATTGTACTTGCAAAAATCCGGTGTAGTCAGAGAATGAGGTTGTGAGCCAGGAAATTATTTTATTCTGTGGTTATTATATGACGGGACTTAATTCTGTAAAAATGTTAGCTTTACTTAAATTGGTTACCTGCAATTTGTTCGCAGTATTGTTTCAGTTGGAAATCGCATTTCCCTGTGTTATCGACCACATATAATTATCCTATGGATTTGAACTGCAGTTGCTCTGGTTACTTCCTGAGGATCACTGGATATCTGCAAATGAATTATTTGGCATGATTAAGTGCAGCTGGTGCAACTATCAGAAAGGGTGGCTTTTGAAAGACTATTCAAGATGGTTTTGATAAATTCAAAGTTTGAGAGGTTTTATTTGCTTTCCATTAAAAAACTGTGAAATAGAAGACCATTCATATATTGTAGGAGGAATTTCTTTACTGTGTTAAGAGATGGCAGATGGGAAAACAGGAATCTTATGTTTCAAAGGTAGCCTGCATGTTGTACATGTTAATGTCCTGCTTCCCATCTTCAACAAATCTCTAAATTTCGAGATGAGACAGCGGTAAGATTACAACCTGTGTCATGATCTGCATTGGTGGTTGCTTTCCGTTCTTCTGTATGTGTGTGACTAAGTTTCTCAGACTCGTCGCAATTTCACCACCGATTTTTCCTGCCAGTTTGGAGACACAGGTGAAGGTTTGACTTCCAGTTTTGCTCTTTTGTGGCACATTGTATTTCTGGTCACTGTTGGTGTTTTGAGCCAGTGGTCTGCTGTTGGTGTCAGGGTGCTCCTATCTCCTTCAGTATGGTGTTTGGGGATGTGGAGTGGGCGTTCAGAGACTTTTCTGGTGAGATGTCTGTTGTATGCCCCTCTCTGACTGCAGCAGAAGCTGCTGTTAGTTGCTGTAAGGTTTTCTCCACTGGCTGCTATCGAGGACAAAGGCAGTGGACAAGCTGAACATAACAGATGTTCTTGTTGTTTTTGCTGACATTCAAAATCCGCCTTTTCTGAGGTACCAGATAATTTTTGTGTCAGCTGAAGAGATGAGATCCTTATTTCCCTGAACATCTCAAATGGATATGAAAGCAATATTTTGCTTTGTCTGATTTATAGGTATGTGTTGCCATTGCCAGTAGATTATCCGGACCGATAATGGATTTTTACTTGACGTTGCGGAGACTTGTTACAGATGTGTGTTTCTTTCTTTTATCTTCCTCCAGAAGATTTTTATGTTCTGGCAGACACGACAAGCTTTCTTTTTGGGTTGGGAAGAGAACAGAAAGGGTTTATGCTACTGTTTGCATGAGCCACCAGAACTGTATCAGCTGTTCTTGGGCTTGCCACTTGTTTAGGATTTGCTTCTCTCCGCCAGTCCCTGGGCAGGAACTTTTGTTGCCATTGCAGGTCATGACGCTGGATCCCTCACTCCCTTAGCAGTTTGCCTTGCTTGCATCACCGGCATTTAGTAAAGCTCCACATAGGTCTGAAAGCTTTGTCAGCTCACTTTTAGGTCATGCTTGGTATCAGGCACTCGCTAAGAGGCACCCTGTAGTTTTTATTTATTTCTTTGTGCCAGCCTTTCATGCCAGCGGGTTTTCTGCTGCCCCCAAAGTCAGCGCAGGGGCATTTGCCAAGGGAGCGGATCCTTGCCAGGGCATGGCATTCCCCCATCCCCACCCCACAGTCGGGTTCCTACACCTCTTTCCACTTCTATGAATTTCAAAAGCAGTGAAACACAGTAGATTTACATCCCACAGTTGCTTTTTATGTGTGACAGGAGCCGGTGCTTCACTTTCTGCATGTGTCGTCAGGATTTGACCATTCAAGAGATCGTGGTAAACCTGCACATGTGGGGTGGCCCTGTGCAAAGCCCTGGGCTGCTGCACGGGCACACGGACCCGGTCTTGTGTTAGCAGGGGAGTAGAGGGGCTTGGGAGACCTGGGAGAAACGCCAGTGATCGGCTTTGCCACGTGCTTTGATGTCTGCTCAGGCACAGCGGTACCTGGGTGCGAGGGATTGTCACCAATTCAGTAAAGATTCACGCAGGACCTCGTCATGGGGATGCCTTGACAGCAAGATACGACCCCAGAACATTGTTATTTGGGTGAGCAAATAGATAAGTTGAGGAAGATACCTATTCTTGCTGCAGGAGGAGATGTCCCCGCTCGCAGGGATACGGTGGTGGTCGCAGGGCTGGGCTGGGAGGTGGTGGTCCTTGCAACTCGGCTTGTGCAGCGCGGTGGGAGCGTGCAGCTTTCCGAGCCATCCACCCGATGGCAGCACAGCTATGGATGTCACGCCGCGCCGCRCATCCCTGCCTCTGCCATGGCCTTGCCTCCCACCGCACGCTCGCCAGCTAACGAGCAGCAGTTTTTCCACAATCCAAAAATAATTCTGCTTCCCCCCCCCCCCCATCATATTGTCCAATGCTTTTGTTTAAATCCTTTGTTAAGATATATATTTAGTAAACAATTCTGATAGTTAAGGCTTACGGGAAAATGCTGCAGCRCGTATAAAACAGACCTAAGAAATTCTCAGCATGTGGTCAAAATATCCATTTTCTGAGTGGATGAAACTGGATTTTAGAGTTTATACTTGTGCTATTGCAACTAAATTAAGTCATGAAAGAGGATAATACAATGTACCATCATTTTAAAGTAATTTAATCATGAAAACTAAAAATTTGGAAGCAAACAGATATTTTACTTAATAGAAACCATCTGCACTGTACAGTAGGCAAATTGTATAAAAATGAATAAAACTGTCTCTGGAGGAAAATGATTCAGGCACCAGCTTATATAATGAAGATGTATATGTGCCTTTTAGCATTTGCATTGTCTATTAGACTAGGTAAATCGCAGCACTAGTGTAAGTGAAACAGTTACAAATTTTATTACCATCATATGACTGATGACAAAGGCAGTAATAGAAGTAATGCCTATTAGAGAGGGCTTGTTCCAGACCCTAAATGGCTTTGTGCTTTGGACTGGTCTGTGCAGCTAAAGTGTTATTGAGGGGGGGGTCACTGGGATGTTTTCGGCAGGTTGCTGCTTTTCCTAGGGAAGCCTTTTCCCTTGTTTGGGCTTTTCCCTGTTTGATTTGGGCCCTCCGGGAGTGGGGGAGACTCATTTATGACCATCCGGAGAGGATTTCCTACCGGACTTTTTATTTGGCAGAAACGGGCAGATGATCTTTAAACCGGTCCTTTACTCCTGCCGCCGTGCAGCAGAATGCGTTTGTTTGACACAGAGATGCTTCTCTGTCTCACTGCCAGCACGTCTCTTTTCCCCTGTTGTTGAAGGACAGATTTCAGTACTTTTCAAAATATTTATTCGTTTGCATTCAGCAGCTTTCCTAAATGATCGCAAATAATATGAATTATTCAATTTCAGGGCTGTAATAGCCGGCGTCTAGTCTGCTTTTAAAATGAAGTTTACAAGAGCCACTTTCAGTTGCTGGGATTTAACACTCGAAATAAATGTGCCCTGCATTAAAAGCTTTGTACTATTTCTCCCAAATCCACAACGATATCTGGGTAGGAAAGCAGGAATTTTCTGACACAACATTTTTTACAACAAAGGAAAATCCCACCCTCCCGGTGACATTTGTGCTTATACTTTCTCAGCTGGCATTTTAAAGGATGGGTGTATGAGGGAAATCTGTGTAATGCAAAAGCAGATTTATTTTTGGTTTAGGAAGAGTAAGGAGGCGAAAGCAGAATCGGTTTCCCCTTGCATATTAAGCATATTTGGCAATGAGAACATTTCGCATTAACAAATATGTAAAGTAAAAATATCTCCCAAAAGATTAAGACTTCTGTGAATTTAAAACAAATTAGATGCAATTTTCTACCCTGATATTCTCACTTTCTGTTTTGCTTCATGTTATTGTAATACACAGGTCCACATGCCTGACCTGCCCTGGTAACGAAGCCGAGCGGCGGGGAGCCGTGGAGCTGCTATTTCACACTCGGGAGCATAAGCCCCCGCCAGCTCCTAGAAAGCATTTTGGGTAAAATGCTGCTTTTTTTTCTGAGCATGGCTTTGGGTTTTTTTGGTAAGAGTATCACCCCCGCCCCCCCCCCCGTGTTTGAATTCAGAAGTTCTTTAAAAAAGAAGCAAATCCTTGGGATCTGGAGGCTGCTCTTTAGCAGAGCGTAACGGTTTTAAGGCAGGCAGGTCAAATTTGGGGCCTGAATTGTTTAATAATGGATATATAAGGACAAGATGTTCTCTGGGGGCTTGATGCCACCCTCGTCAAGGCAATGTGAGTCATTCTGTTGACTGCAATGGACGTGGATTAAAAACTCTCTGATAAAAAAATTCCCCAGATATTTAGCCCAGACCTACTGCACTGAGAAGGAATTAGGCCATCAAGTTCAGAGAAGGATCAGTCCCATGCCTTTAAATATCTTGTTAACAGTATTTCATTAATTAACATCAGTTGCTTTAACAAAAAGGAAAATGTCTTTGCTTGCCCGTGACCATTCAAATCTGAAGAAAAAAAAAAATCCTTACCTGTTGTTTTTTTGTCAAATTGTAGCCTGCTTTAGGAAATCTCAGTTGTTTCCATTTTTTACTGGAAGATGTATGGAATTTAAAACCTTACAGATTTTTAATATTAGAAATATAATCTTTCGCATATTACTAAACCACAGGCACAAATAACAGGTTATCTTTTTATTTTTTAATTTGGTGATTAAAATCAAGTAAAACATGAAACTCTGAGTTGCAAATAGCCCTGGAGTCCAAAAGCACAAAGGAAATGGCTTCAGAATGAAGACATTTATTTTCTTCTTGCTTCCCTGTAACATGGTTTATTTAGTTTCATGTGATTTGCGCCAGGACAAAGTGCGTTCTATAAACAAAAAAGGGAAAAGGTTAAACCAGTAATAAAGTGCAACGATAATAAAAAATAATGATGATTAAAAAAAAACCCAACAATGATCAAAAAAAAAAAAAGAAGGGTGAAGAGTATTGCAAGTACGGAGTGGGTGAGTCAGTGGGACCCCAAAACAGAGTCATTAGGAAATTAAAGATAACTATGTATGGTGGGGGAAGAAGAGGCTTCAGAACCATCGCGGTGTTTCCTGGGCTGACAGGCTCCCTTGGAAGCCGCTGGGATTTGTGCTCACAAATCACTTGGGCATTTTGGAAGGTTTATCCCGTGCTCTGGCTGTTGTTGTTYGGCGCTTGGTCAGATTTTTGCCCGCTACCAAATCCCACCGTCCCTGAGATGCTCCGTGTAGGAAGCGGGGACACCGAGTCCCTTATCCACACGATGGCACTCTTAAGCTTTCAAACAATTTCATCTAATTCTCGGCATTTAATGTGAAACCTATTTTTTCCCCCTGCCAAAAGCAAAGGAGGAGTTGGTGGGGGGGACACAGCACACCCAACTTGGAGTCAGTCTTGAAATCTGAATGTCCCAGGTTGTCCCCAGCCCACCCCACGCCGTGACCTTGTGGGCTGCGCCCCAAGTGCCACCACCACCGTGGGCTGGATCAGGCAAAGATCAGGGCACCCACCGCGCTCCCCGTTCTGCAGGAAGGGAGAGTGCTCAGTCCCTTGAGTGGCTGAAGGGCAATGGAGAGCAGCTGGAAATACTATTTTAGATGCACCAAAAAAACTTGCTAAAAAAAGCCCTTCTGCGTGGCAAGAAGGCCGCAAACGCTGCAGCCCAAGAGCAAGCTCGTGTTTGGACGTTTATGGGGGAAAAAGGTCATATTTTTTGTTTTGTAGCTTATTCTGCACAGCCTAAGCTGTACAAAAGTCAGGAGCGCGGGCTGTTTTCTTGAACAGTTTTAGCTATTAGGTGTCTTTTAAAAACAAGAATTCATTGCTATCAATCTGGCAACTTCTAGGAGCGCTAAATTTACTCCATATTAAAGTGCGTGTGGGAGGGGAAGAAGGTGGGGGSGGKGGTGGGGGCAGATCCTGTCCTTCTCAGTGCAGTTATTTTGATGGCTATATCGCCCTGTCTGGGAGGTATGTGTGTGCCTGTCGGAAAAGTCAGCAAATCACTGCACACCAGCACAGCCGTGGAAGCAATTTCTGCTCCTTTCTCCCCTCCTGCCAGGTGGGTTTTAGGTATTGTGGTCAGGGGTCTGGAAGGATTTTCTGGGTCTGCAGCCTCATGGTACATGGTGGTTGCACAGGCAGCAGCTTGCCCTGGATTTGCGTACAGGTCACTGACCTGATATGTTTTCCTGGCAGGGAAAAAACAAAACCTTGCTCCTTTGTTCCCTTCTTCACCTGAAGGTATCATCTACCTATTGGATACAGAGCTTCAAACGTCTCCATCAGGTCTTGACCACCAGCACTTAATGCCACTGCTCCTGCTAGGGCAGCATATGCCAACCCGTTTTTCAAGGGAAGAGTGTTTCACGTTACCATTTCACTGATGCAAAAAAAGGGCCATATCATCACCAGGCAGGGCAGCAGCTGAACCAGGAATGAAGCTCTGAGGGCCTTCGGCATAGCCCCTGTGTCAGCCGTCCTCATATCAACCAGCCCATGCTGCCGGAGTCGGATTTAATCTTGCAAAACTGTGCGCAACCCCGTATTAAAAACTAAGTAGCAACGGGTCACTGCATAGCAAAATCAAGGGCAGGCACAGCACATGTTGCAAAACGGACAAATTTCTGACCCCCTGCACACCAAATGAGCCCTTTGCAGGGATGCTTCCCAGGTGCCAGCATAATGCACATCCTAATGGTACCAGTGTAATGCACGTCCTAAAGGTACCAACATAATGCACATCCTAAAGGTGCCAGCACATTAGGAGAGGGGCTGGTACTGGTTTGGGATCTCTGCAGGCAGAAGGTGTCCTCCCCTGTTGTTGGGGTGTCTGGTATATCGGTGAATATTGAGGTGGCGGGGGGAGCCAGGCTGGGGATGGGAAGCAAGGCGATTTGGGGCAGGGGCAGGGCAGGAGGAAGCAGCAATGGTTCCCAGCCCCTACCTGCCCTTGGCTTCTCGTTGACTATTTCTGCTGCTTTCTGGGTGTTTTTGGGCTGCGGGGTCCTGTTCTTACCATCGCCGAGCACCCATGGGGGCACTTTCAAGAATGGTTGGGGAGAAGGAGGTTTCAGAGCTGTGCTAGATTACATCTCTCGAAAATTGCCAAGCTGGGGTTAGAGGGCATTCTCAAGGGAGTGTCCAAAATCAACATGATTATCTTGATTATTAATATTTGCATTGGCAGAACTACTGTAGATTTGTGTGGAGAAACACAGCCCCTCCACTGCTTATTGCCGCACGTCCGTGGAGCCAGTTGAGCAGCAGCTATTCCATCTACATGGTGGATGATCTTATTTTTTTGCTTTTTCATTAATGTCAGGATAGTTTAATGTGCAATCTGAATCAGCAGCTGGCTGACAGCATCTCTTTTGGGTCAAATCCTGACAATTGCCCAAGAATGAGATACAGTGAGCCCTGTGCAGATAGCCTGCAAAAATTGGATCTTCAAAGGACAAGCAGGACCTGTATTTTAGATGGGTGTGGAGATTTGTGCATATTTGACCTTCACTCCTAGGTACCACAGGCAGCTTAATTCTCTATCTTTTCCACCTAAAACCAGTCAATTTTTGCTGAAACTTAGTCCCGGGTCATTTTTTTAGAAGTCCCCCCAACCTTTACAGAACATTCCCTGGCATTCCAGAGGTTAAAAATAATTTGCTTGTTGAATTCTTTAGCACTTAATTAGACAAGAGATTATTTGTACAAACCAGGAAACAATCATTTGGGCAGAGTTCACTCACATGGTATGTTCTGCCTCATTTTTACTAAAGAAATTCTTTTGTTATGATTTGGGAGCATGAACAGGTCATGCGTCATCCCTGGCTCTTTTTTTTAAAGTGTTATAGTGCATTTAATAGAAATATAATGGAGAGACCTATGCTGAGGTATTGCTACAGATATATTTTTCTACTGATGTGCAAATACTGGGTTAAGTCCATTACTCATAAAACTCCACTTTTTTTCATCACCGAATACAGCCTTACTATGTTTTCTTCTTAACTGGAGTAAGAAATCGGGCTGTTTTGTAAATATGTAGTAGATATGCTCTAACTTATTGCAAGAAACAATAGATATGTGCATAAGAAGAAGTTAGCGTTGTATCAATACCAAGTTGTTTACAGTGCTTTTCTTTCCGCGTTAGCTAGAAAGGGGAATGCGGCAGGGACTCTTCACTGCAATTACAAGATATCTCTTGAGGTCACCTGCGTTTTCGGTTACATGTATTGCAAAGGGAGCAGAATTTATTCCAGTTAATTTTGGATTTGAGGAGCAAAATTGCACAGGCTATTAATCTGGCAAATGTGAAATGTTTGGTGCGTATGTTGGTGTTTGGAATGCTTTCCTCTGCTCCGCAAGTCTCGGTTGAAGAGGGCAGTTCATCAGTTGGTTTGGGGGGCAGAACTGATCTTTCCCTTATAAAATTCAGAATGCTCAATGAATGGCAAAAGTGCTTCTAAAAGGGGCTCGTGGAACACTTTGAAAATATTAATTAGTGTGTTGAAGCATTCTGCATAGCATATCATAGTAAAACTGCTCCAGGGGGTTGCTTGGAATGAATTATTAATATGAATCCCTCTCTCCCTTATGCTTCACACCCTGATTTTATGGGACTTGGCGTGGGTTGGGGTGTCTATTAGATTCACTTATTGCCTGTTTAGTGGGAGTACTTTGTAGACTGCATCAAAAGGTCACTATTTTTTTTCAGAATCCAAAATTTTAATCAGTAAAAAGACCCAATTCCTCCAAATGTGAAATGCGAGCTATTGGAAAAAAAAAAAGCAGCAAACTCCCCACAAAGCCATGATTAAAATCGTATCGTCGTTACGCAGTAGAGAAGGGGAACATATCAGGACTGCTCAGTCCCTATGGCACCAGGACCATGCTCTTTTAGGTGCATCGCCACTGGCTTGTACTGCACTGGATGTATGGCACAGCCACATGCAAATCTCACCTACACGCTTGTCCAGACGACTCCGAGAAGAGCATTTTCATTAAAACGGTGTTGTAACATGTTCATGCCTCTTTCACACGCATTTCGATGCCTTGTACCACAAGTAGCGAAGTCATTAAATTCACAGAGTACAGTTCCTTTTCCCCTTTTGGCTTTACAATATCACAAAGTTGAACCTGTTAACCTAACACTGAAAGAGAAAAGCTGTGCTTAAGAAAAAAATTGTTTTTCAGCTCTTGAGGTCTGTTTTCATGAAGTCCCTTGTGTACAAATATAAATAAATCCACGAAGTAATTTGACTTTTAATTCATACTTGGATTATGGAAATATTTGTATTTTCATGGCTGCTAGACTGAATTACAAAGGGTTTTGAGGGTCCAGTTTTCATTCTTATAAGCAAAAGAAATACAAAATTGATGGTTTATGAAACAGTGGCACCTATAACACAGCGATTCTCAAAGGACTAAGTATTGTACCAAAACCCAATTTGTTATCTCTAGTTCATGAAGGCAGAGGGAGATTGAACTTTGGGCTTGACGTGCTCTCATCACACATTCAGAGTTCCCAGTGTCTCCAGTATGAACAGCAAACAAGCCGGCTGGGAGTGCTGAGAATGAAGGGAACGTAATATCAGGCGTTTTTCCCATAATATTAAAAAAAAAAAAAAAAAAAAGGACGCGAATAAGGAAAGAGTTTTTTTCTGCATCTGAAAATAGATGCTTAAAAATAGATCTGTGTGTCATATTTGAAAGTCTAAGAAGATGGTGCGTTTAGGCTTTCTCTGAAAGAAGGAAAAAGCAAGAAGAAAGGGAAAGCTCCTCACACACAGCACTGACATTCTTGAAGCATAAAGGTTTTAGTTTATTTATGGTGTTAAATACTTCAGTTAGAGTCATCATTTTAAAAAGCAAATCACAGAGTGGTAAATGCCAAGGAGATTATTAATAATAGCTTTTTTTTAATATAAAAAAAGGTGAAAGACAGAACGTTATATCAGAGTATAATAGATAGCATAAATCTACACCACCTGCASAAGTTTGACATAGAAGTTTTTACTCTTTTGCTGTACTTCCCAGGAGTTCTGCCAACACGAGGTCTTAGCTGCAATTTCTTGTTGATGACAGCTTGCTGCAATTATGACAGAAACTCATCATTAGCATCAGCCTTTTCTTACTTTTAAGAAAATGAACAGCTATTTCATTTGTTTTAAAAAAACAATCCTGAGAACTAACTCTGTTTTAGGAGTTAAACTGGTGATGGATTTTTCTGAGGAAAGGATCATCTTACAGTTTCTCAAGTTGTGAGTGTTATTGGCTCTATGTAAGGTGTCTTTTTTTCTTCTTTTTTTTTTTTTTTTTTTTTTTTTTTACATGTAGACAACCTGCAGACCTTGCTCTCAGACTNTTTTTTTTTTTTTTTTGTTCCAGAGGAGAAAGGTTGCCAACTGATTAATATTTTAAACATGTAGACAACCTGCAGACCTTGCTCTCAGACTCAGATTTCTCCCTTATCCCTCCCGAAAAATGGTTTCACTGCTAAAAACTCATTGTTAGAATTTCATACTCCCAGGTGAAACATGATTATTTATTCACTTTATTTCACCAAAATTAAGGACAAATAATAATAGAAAGAGTTCAGCAAACAGTTAAAACAATATCACATGTGATCTCTGTGGAGTTTGGTTAAGATTTCAGCTTCTTGCTTAAAATTATGTGGGTCAACCTTATGATGTGGGCAATGAATAGGAAAATACGCTACATTTCAGGAACCAAATTTTATCTGTCTTTAAAGAAAATGCTGGTAATGCTTAGTGCAACAAAGTATAATATGCCAATTTAAGCATTTGTGTGTGCACAAGGTACTGTGGAGCAAGTTGTAGTGTGCTGTTGTAGGCTCCTCTGGATAACTTATGGGGATTTGTTTTCATTTATTATTCAGATGAGGATTTAAATATTCCACATTCTCATTTGAAAGCGTAAGTTGAGAAACTGAAAGTTTGCTGCAAGATAAGACAGATAAGGAGCTGAGAAAGGAACTTTCAATGGCCCTTCCGTCCTGGCCAAGCCCCAAATCCACGATGGCTTTTTGTCGACCTCAAATCTAGGTGTGATTTGGACTGTGTGAGGGGCTCGTCGCGGCCGCGCTGAAGGCTGGTGCGATGGTGTAGGCTCACATTACGTCCCACGAGTGCCTCCCTGAATGTCATGAACCAAATTTAGCACCTGCTTATGTCAGTGCAAATCCAGAGTGCTCCGTCAACACCAGAAGAGCCACTCCAAAATTGCACCAGCAAAACTGGGAACGCTGGTGTTTAAGCTGAAAAAAACATGTTGATATAGTTTTGCTCTGAAAAATTCTGCATTATTGCTCTCCATAGGGCCCTCTTCTGCTCCCATCTCATTTATTTTTTCACTGGGGCTACTTTTGATTTATACCTACGTGACCATTGCAAAAAACCTTTGGACTACTTTAAATAAGCGCTGAAACCAGCTTTTAATTTTGATCATTCATTATTATTTTCATTCCCTCCCTCTCATTCCAGTTTTCTTCTGAATTGTATGTCAGACTCTGCTCTTGCATTTGTGAAATGCTTATAGGAAATAACATATAGAGTCCAACAGACATGGCAGATACGTACACCCATTCATGTCAATGGCAGTAGAATCCATTCTGGTTTACAAATCAAAAGGAAATAGAGGATTTCTGCATATTCAGAATCCTGCCAAAGAGCCACTTGCACAAAATATGCTATGCATACTTTACATGAGATAGCTACAGAAAAATGTCTCCTTTGCTGGTGAACGCTAAGTAGATCTATGGTTCAGAAAASGCAGCGTGAAAGCCGCTCTTAGTGATAAAGAGCAAAACCCAAACAAATTAAGAAAGTGTTCAGGTCTATAAAAACACATTTGTGGAAAAACTAGTTCAGCATGTTAGATGTTCTCCATTTCTTATGGCTTCTTGTGATCTTAATTCTGCCTTTTCCTCCTGCTYCCTGGTGATATTCAGTATCTAGTTATCAACTTTCCAATTCCACTGAGATCAGGCACCTGTTTAGGTGCATTCAACCTGGGCCTACCTGAAATCTTCAGCTGTAATCAAGCTGGATATGTGTTCATTTTAGTGGTAAAATCTGCATCTTAAATATTTGCAGAGATACACGCATCTGTTGTAAAACCACAGATGTGTGTCTCTGCAGATATATATACTTCAGTGTGATATATTATGTTTTATAATTAAATTTTTATTGAATTTTAATATAAAAACAAATTCATACATTAAAAATTAAGTAGAGAACAAACATGTGTGGTATCAGGAGGATACAAGCTGTGGTACAGTAGGACAACAACATCTGACCCATAAAAAACACCCTGCTTTAGTTATAAAATACCTTTGTGGCTAGGAGATTAGTGTGATATATTATTGAGGTTCCAATATTTGGAGAAATAATACCGTTTTGTCACTTCCATTCATGAGTAAAGAAACAGCTTTTGAAGTCCCTTTATTAAACATTCAAAAGCAAATGGATTTAGACAGAGCAAGCATGGTCTCCCAACAAGCGAGTAAGTATTATTTATGCTATATAGTTAACATTTTTGAGCAAACTAAATGGTTTCTCGCAGTGCCCAATACAAGCACGTTCATTCGGATGCTGGAGTCGCGTGAGCGGAAGATCTGAGTGCTGGAATCGAGAAATAAAGCAGCCTTTGCTTGCAATCCTTACCTGCTCAAATCCCTCAAGGACATCACGGTAAGTGCTGGAGTTGCATAGAGGAACTTACGGTCCTTAGTGTGTGTGAAAAGTGTATCCTACGGTGCCCAATAAGAAAGGGGTCCAGAGTACATTACTAACGAGATTTAGTCTTCATGTCACCTTTGGGGGCAAAATTGCAGTATGGAGAAAATGGATGACCCACCCTAGGTGCCAGACGAAGGTTGTTGGTGACCACAGTGATAACCAGATGACTTCTCTCTACCAAGTCCAACTCATCAGCATCACATTGCACTCCCTTCATTGAAACCATTTTCTCTGTGATAAAAAGCAAACCGCAGCATAGGATGTATGCAAATACAGGAGAGAAAATAGCACTGAAATATTTGAATACTGTTACATAAAGGGGTGATGTGCCTTTGCCTTGAACGCTGTATTCATTTCCATTTCAAAAAAGGTACAGCTGAAATATAAAATGTTCATAGACAGTTGATGGAAATGATTAGACAGAGGGCTAGGTTTGTGCACGATGAGAGCCTGGCAAGATTGGAAGATGAATTTTTGGCTAACAAGAATGAAAATGGTAAAGAGGTATCAATTAATGAATAGCACTCAGGAAATTGTTGAGGATACCTTTTTTCCCCGCTTTCTGCTGATGCAAGGATACAGGAATGGCCAAAGGACGTGGCAGGGACAGCATCTCAGGCTGATGACAAGAGACAGATGTTTTGCATATGGGTTGTAGGACTCTTGGACAAGAGTTCAAGAAGTTTGGAGGGTCACGGGCTTAAAAAACGAGCAATAAGAGATTTGGATAGCAATATTTGCATTAAATGAGGTAAAGCTAAGGGATGCGTAATCTCATTCTCCATTAGCTGCTGGGGCTGAAGAAGGTGTTTCCCAGGAGTTGCATTGTCCCTTTGCGGTGTCTCTTGAATCTTTTCCAAGGTTTTTGGAAGTTGTTGCCAGAGCTGGACGTGCCCCCTACCACCAGCTCTTTTGTCTCCTGCACCACCATCCCGAAAGGAGAAAACAGGCCCAGCTCTGTTTAAAAGATAAAATTTAACCTTTAAATCAGTTCCATAATCCCCTCTGCAGCATCGTTTTTCCCTCTTATTGAGAAAATTCTGCAAATCAGGTAACAGCAATACTTGGGAGCTTCGCTGATGAACAGAGACAACCGTATCGTGACTGCAGACTCCAGGAATTCAGGGCAAGAGACTTTTTTAAGGACCACATGCAAGCGCACGCGTGCGCACACATGCGCACATGCCTGCACGTATACCCTGAACTTAGCATGACTCTGCGCCTTCAACTTTTAACACACTTCCCCAATTAAGCTATTCAGGGCTCACACTTAAATAGCTGTCCACAGCTGCCTCAAATTGATTTATCCCCTGATGACAGTCAGAGCTGCTGACCGAACTGCTGGAGAGAAAGAGTTCTTTAATTTAGGTGTTGTTTTCTTTCTTACTTTTTCCTTTTCACACTGACTTTAACTTGCTTTTGCTTTACGATTAATTCAAGATTGCAAGTTTAGTGTGTATCGCAGTGTATATCTCGGCTCCATTTGGCGTAAATAATATTTGTTTTCCTGTTTCTTAAATGGATGAATTAAAATAGGGTTTTATTGAAGTAGATGAAGCTTTTTTTTGGTAAAAAAAAAAAAAAAAGAATTTTTAAAAGAGGACTGCTAAGACTTCCCAATGTTACAGATATTTTTTTAAAGGCATCTTGTTATTTGTGCTCTGAGAATTTACTGAAATGGTGGTTTTCAGATTGGAAATGGCGTATTTATTCAGTCTATGAAAAGATGATGGCTTCTATGTGGTGAAAAAGGGGTATTTTCCTCTACTCATACTTTTACTTTGTTAATCTGCAAACTCAACAATACATCTCAGCATGCAGCTGAGTTATATACCATTTACAGTTTATACAAAATGTTGCAGCCCATCCAACATAAACCTGTGATGAAAGGTTGTACTATACACAGATAATCTATAGCTCTCTCAAATGATCACTTTATGATTGTGCATACAAAGAACATATTCCTTGCTTATTTTTGGTTCGGAGAAAAAGAAAAAAACCTTCAGAAATGATTAATAATAAGTGTCAGTAATTTGTTTTGGAGAGGGACTGTCTTTATGTTATCACATGTCCCATTAACCTGGCAGGAGGATATTGATTATACACAAACTAACTATACTTGCAATTATTTCACTGGAAAGGATCAACGAAAAGAAAGTAAAAACCCAAGTTTCAGATTTAGACATTTATAGATATCTTTCTTGTGAGTCTACAGCAGAAGAATATATAGATAAAACAGAAAAAATAAAATTTCTGTGCTAATTTTATTAGATATTGTTTTTGTACRGCATATATTTAACATTTTTTCACTACCAGACTGTGCAAAGAAAAACAAAAGTTCTGTGAACTCGCAGTAATCCCCAAAATCTTCATAGCTGCATGACGGTATTTGTAGAAGATACTACGTGTGTTTTATTACATTTTTCCAAGTTGCTGAAATTTGGATGCTCCCATGTTGGACATGCAGCTTCTTCCTTCGGCAGCTGCTGCAGACAGGTCCAGCTTTCGCATGTCCGTGTGCTGTGCGTCTTGGAACAGGGAAAGGGAAAATTATCATCCTTGCTATGCCAATGCTCTTCTTCTGACCCAATGTTTCAGTCAACTTTCAGGAAAATTTGCCTCGCTGGCTTGGTCTCAGCTCCGGCTGTCTTAAATCAGGCCTGAGAAAAAGCCTGCTGAGCTATCTGAGAGCCTTAAAGAAAAACCTTACTGTTAATAGAGAATAACAACCTTTATACTGTGCTTTTTATACCAGACTGTAAAATTTAATTGAGGATTTTATCTTACTGTAGAAATTTGTTTTTTATAAAAATCCCAGGTAACATTATGATTTCTGTTCAGTTCTTCTTTTAAGTAACGTCTCTAGGAATTCACTCTATTTTTATTTAGGTATTTTCAGGAGCTGCACCTGTTGAATGCTACAGGACTCCTACAAGGGCAAATTTATTTCCTCAAGAGGTTTGGAAAAATCTGGAACCCCCTCATGATGTTGAAGACTTTTCTTTTTTCACATATAACCTAACAGTGTCTTGGGGGAAAAAAAAAATTTAAAAAAATTATATTTTATGGGAACTTAGTGAAGAACACAGCCTCTGCCACTCCCTGACCCAACGGGGATGGGGAGCTGCACCCCAGCCAGGGATTTTTGGGGGATGAAGCCTGTAGGGTTGAGYCGTCTCCTTCGGCATCAGACGGAGGGTAGCTGGAGCTGGCTGGAGTAAACCCAGGGGATGGCCTAAACGCTCATGTGTTTTGTAACACTTTGAGGTGTTTTTGATGTTTCTAAGAAGGAATGCAATTAGCTTTTCAATGATAAATAAATTAAAGATAGTTGATTTTGCCTTTCACACATTTGTTTTCCTYGCTTTCATAAGGGACTGCAGCCTGTTTATGATTTTCTTAGAAGTTTGAGACACTTGCTCTCGCTTAGTGACAAATTCTCCCCTCTAGGCAGCTCAAGAAGAAAAAAAGGAGAAAAGCAAAGATAGTGGGTACCTGAAAATGGACAGTGTGTCTGCAGGGAAGGGAGACCCCTCAGGATCCCAGAGGTTTGGGTTGGTTTCCGGCTGTTTATTTACATAATTAGAGCATGTAATTCCACAACAACACAAAGAGAAATAAAAAGGAAACAAAGGAAAAAAAACACGGAAAAGCACAACCAAATAGGTTGGTTATCAAGGACTAGAGTAAGGGTCTGGTGGACCTTCAAGGCTGCAAGGTCAGGATGGCTTCGGCTCAGCAGCTGGCGGTCACCATCTGGCCTCTGGCATGGATGGGACTTGTCATCTCCTGCTCAGGTACCYGAATCCTGCGCAGAGGTTTCTTCCACCACCACCACATCTAGCTGAGGGAGAGGCTCCTGACCAGTCTGGGGGATCGTTGAGGACCRTGCTTTAGGGAGTGTCATGCAATGGTTTGCAATATAAGACTTGGTTTGAAAGGCTTTGATAAGCCTTTATTTTGAACTTGATAATTATTTAATACTTTACAGCTTTGTGTTCATACCCATGTAGGCAGAGCCTTCCTATTGTTTCAGAGTTTCAAATAATTTAAAGAGGTTGGTTGAAGAAGGAAGGTCAATACTGCCACCAAGTTGGAGCTGCTAACAGGCTAAAATTGTAGTATTTGGAGAAAGTCTTTTGCTTCAGGACAGAAACTATCTGAAGAAAAAATGCTTAAAGTAGCAAGAGTGGGGCTTGGAGTTTGTACAAAAGAAAGAAGAAAATACTTGTAAAAAGCAAAATCCAAGTAAAAAGCCTCTGCATAGTCAAACTAAAAGTAAGGTTATTAAAGTTAAGGAAAAGTTCTGTTTTGAGAACTATACGGCTGAGGAGTGTAAAAAAAAAACAAAACAACCCCAACCTGTGACTTTTTTTCTAACTCCTCCTGAATGCAAGACACCGCTTCTGCGGAAGGTCAGTCATCAGGAACTGATCCGGGATGATAGAGGTAGGTCCACGACACGGCTGTACAAATAATTTCAGTAACATTATATATGACCAGTGGGAATGAGGCTGTTCCAGCTTTCTGTCTCTGTGCGTATTTCYATCATGCCCATCACTGCTGTATCTGGTGTGTGAGATCTAATCAAGTGCATTGCATTAAAGCAAGGAAATAGGGTGAGCAATAGCCCAGCCAGTGGGGCATACCCAGACAATCAGAACAGCCCGGCCGCCCTGAACTGAGACTTGATAAACTGCAAGAAGTGGCAAAATGTCATTTTTTCCTTCCTAGGTAAAGCCTTTATCTGTGAGCGTGTGTGAGTCCACAGAACATCGAGCAGGTGGGGAAAGGGAGGACAGCCAGAGCTCCTCCACCCACCCAGGGCAGGAGGCAGGGGGGGAAGGATCGCCATGGACCATCTGCTCTGAACCACCCCCCATCATCTCGCAGGGGAGTCTGCTGGCTCTGCAAAAGGACCCATGCGGTGGAGTTGATGTCTCCTCTTACCCACACTGCAGTAGACTGGGCAGCAGGGCAGGTAACGAACAAGAAGGGACCATGAGGAGATGTAATTAGAAATTACTTCCAAGCTGCAGTTCCCCTTCTCCGAGAGGAGAAGTGTGGGAGGGCTGGTTGGGCTAGGTTCTGCAGAAACAAATATTTCAAAGGTTATGGAAGAAAGTCTTACAGGTGATGGTAGGGAAAGTAAGCAAAGAGTAAGGTGGAAAATAAATTGGAGTTGTCTAGCATTGAATGGTTAGAAATAGTTGGAGTACCAGAAACAAGATGGCAGGCAGCTGCAGAGGTTTGGACATCTGCTGATGCTGCCTACTGAGAAAAAAAAGGAAAAAGAAAACAGATTTAAAGAAAGCAAAATACATGATTCCCATTGTCATAAGAAACCAGCCTCAATGTGCTTAAGTCAGGCTCCAAGTCCTCTGACCCATCGTGAGACTGGGAGGAAGGAGCTGCCCACGTAGTTTGGGAAGTGCGTGCAGACACAGGACAGGACTTGTGGGAAGTGAGCAAGTACGGGACCTGCGTCTGTTTGTCAGGCCTGTAGTGAACAACACCTTTCCCAACATTAAGCAGAGACAATAAGTTTGTAATGACCTAAATTCATTTAAAAAAGAGAATTACTGATGTATATATTCAGGTCAATAGCACTTTCCCCAGGTTTCAATGATCGGATCAATTATCTGAATCCAATAAAATCTTATTAAAGAAATTCAGAATTATCTTTAAAATAGCTGGCCTTCTAGTCCCTGAGTAGGTTACAAAAACTGCTACGAAGAATTACTGTGACCTACTTTCTGGGCGGTACAGATATCATTATCATATCAGAGGTGCAGCCTGATAAGACTGCATGACTTCCATCTCTTATTGAAGATAGTTTGGCAAAGAACTAGCACGACACTTTAATCTAGGTCCCCAAATTAATTTTTTTCATATATATCAGCTGAAATTAAAAAAGTYAAAGCATTGTCTGCGAAGAAGCATTTATTTCATGAGTTGCACAAGTTATAGCCAACAGCGTGATGAACATTTTAAAGTGCATGGGGTGGGCATGAGTTATTGTTGTTGCAGATCACAAATGCTTGTTCAGCCCTTGACAGTTTAAGACACAGCCAYGCTGGTGGAGGGGCACTTTGCACTTACTTCCCACTAGTGTGAGTACTTGAATTGCAAGGTGGAGGAGGAGGAGCAGGACTGTTGTATTGCAAGAGCTAATAGGAAACTTCTCAGCCTTGTCCCTGCTGGGTGAGATATTTGGTTATTGTATTGCTTCTGAGAAAACAGCTTTGCTAAAATTTGGCTGGAAACTCTTCCTTGTATTTTGTGAGCTGTTCCCTGACACGGCAGCACGTGCAGCTCTAGACTGGGCAGGACTGTCCCAAAGGCACTCGATGGCTCTGCAAGAGCAGCTCTTTCTCTGTCTTTGATACCTCTGAAGTAAACCTGGCCTCCACGCTAGGAACATTTAAAAGCAGTGTTTGCTTAAGAAATACCCTTAGCTGCATCGGGGCTAAGTTTGGAGCTGTGAAAGATAGCGGGTGCTTAACTGTGATTGCAGCGGAGCCAGGATGATCTCTGCACGGCGTGTTTCTGACACGGCAGCCCTCTCTCAGGCAGAAGGACCACTGAAAAGAGCAGTAGCGGGTACCCAAATGGTTGGTTTTACCTCCTTTCTTGCCCTGTGCTGTGGCGATTGTCACCGGCCGGTCCAGCTGTAGCTCGTTTTCAAAGATGCTACTCTTCTGTGAAAAGCATCGCCCTTCCCATCACAAATGTTAAGGAGCCGTGCAAACACAGAATCCCCCTTTTCCAACAGGCAAAGCGTGAGGTTACAACAGGAAAGGAGATACCCGCGCGGTACTGCCTCATGCCGGGGGGGAACCGGTGGCGATGGCATTGGCAGCACCGTTGGATGCGTTTGCATCCCCTCCTGCACCACTCGGCCCGCTCTCACCCTCCTCGATGCCTCTCTCCCAGCAAGGCTTTGCCTTTCCCTCCCGGTAAAGCCGGGCAGCCCTCACCCATCCGACCATTGCTTTGGGGGCGAACACGGCACTGCCGGGATGAGGAAAAGCGGGGAGCGTCAGCGGGGCTGCGGGACGGCCGCGGGACCCCTCCACCGCCGGAGCCGGCTGGGGCAGCGAGGGGGGACAGAGCACTTCTATCAGTTAATTAGAAAGCCGAGCCGGTAGGAGCCCATGCTGTCAGGCTGCTTTCCGCTTTGAGAGTGCACAGAAATAGCGGTCCCAGCTGCTGTACGCTGGCCCCGCTCGCGCAGACCAGCCAGCAGAGTCGGGCCCTCCTCCCGTCAAACCGGCTGGCTTTGATCTCCCCCGTATCAAACCAGTTACAGCCTCAGTAGGATGGTGGGAGGCAGCAGGCGCCGCGGTAGTTAGTGGTGGCATGTGGCTTAGGGCAGGCACCTTATCTCCGTGCAGTGCAGTCAGCCTCCGATCTGCGGCGTGACATCAAGGCAGGTCCGACCGACTGGCGCTTTAATTAGGAGGCTGAAATTATAATATTACGTTAAAGAACAAAGAGTCTCCAAAGAAAAATATGTGCCGCATATCTGACAAAGATAAATTGGATTATTCAAAACATTCCTGATGAAATGTTACATTTTGCAACTAATTATCAATCTGTTTTATCTCCAGACCAGCTGGGCATTTTTGTGCATGCAAGACCTGCCTTACCAATGATCTTAAGATGTCACTGTAGCGTTTACATCTTTTATTTCAAGATTTAAATAAATAGGAAGTAGCTAATGTAATTCACTGCTGAGAAGAAAGGCTAGTTAGTTGAATGCTTTCCAAAGTGATCTTCTCCTAATGAACTTCTTTGGACTGTGAGTAATGAGGCTTTATTCAAATAATGTTTAAGGAAGATTTTTATAATGTAATTTTTAAAGAAAGAGCAATATTTAATACATTTAAAATATCTTTATTAATGCTATACTGCCTCATGTAGCATTAAAGCATTGTGAAAATTTGGTATTGTTCTTTCTGAATGCTACTTCCAAGATTAACAGGTTCTAGTTGCAATGGAGCTATAGAAATCAGGCAATTATCTCGTAAATGTTCAGTGATATCTTACAAATTACAGTCTGACATGATTACAGTGCCATTTTGCTGTAAAAGCATGTATTGTTTAAGTATATTTATATATCATAGCAGTACATAACTCCCCTGATCCCTAGTCAGACACTATACCTACCCACAAGCAGTGTGCTTTGCTACCTCTGTTACAGCTTGCCATTTGGGACAACTATGCCTGGATTAATCTACTGGAGGTGTCATTAAAATTTTCTTTTGTGTGCGATTTTGTGGTAGTTTTGAACTGGAATGAGAGAAAATACCTCATAGGTTCCCTCCAATAGCAGGTTTCTGCAATATTTTGTGTTCTTGGTGACGTTATGAAGTTCTGCTGGAACTGTTCTGGCAAATATTGCTTTTATGGGACTGAACTGACAGGGTGGCCAAAAAAAAAAAAAAAACCAAACCAAAAAAAAACTCCGAGTTGAGGTTTTCTTGGCCAGTTGCTAGGAAGGGACAACAATAAATGTATTTGAGCAACCCTCCACGTTTTTGATTAACTAATGAAGTGTAATCATTGGGCATGGGCTGATCTCATCCTTCAAGAAGGTTGACTCCCACTGCATATGGGAACCTGACTGATACACTGTGTAATTACATATTTCTGAAGCTAGCTTTATTTACAGCAGAGGATCAGCTCAAAAAGGACTACTTAATTCTAGAACTTCAATTTTTTTTGCTTTTATCTGTCAATAGCTAAATTTTGAACTCTATATTCAGCTTGTCAGTGTTTTCGCAAAGTAGGAACTGAATAAGAAAGCAGGATTTGATCTCTTGGGAAGGCTATTTTTTTTCTGTAATTTCTAATTCTTTCTCGTTATTGATGCAGGGGAAAATCCTTGTGGTCTTACTTGTATAAATAGTCCCTGCCCACAGAGAGTAGTGAGTGGGGAGCAGATCTCTACCCATGTAAGAAAGGCCAGCAAGATATATCTGTTCATCTGGGTTGCTTTGCTGCAAAGTAGGCTAGTGGCATCAGAGGACATGAGCTTCTGCTTCCAGTTGACTTGGGCTGGAATACAACTTGTTTCCTGGAGCCAGGTCAAAAAATGTGGAGAGTTTCTACAGAGTAAACTGTGTCCCAACTACTAATCATGTTAACTGCTCATAAAAGTTTCCACTCCGTTGTATAAACAAATGCTTTCCGCCTTTTTAATCAGGGTCTTYCTGAAGCTGCTCACTACGTCCTCTACCTTTCCATGTGCTATCAAGGCCTGATCCTGCAAAAAGYCATGCATCTCCTCAGAGGTGCTCGGCACACTCACTTTCTCCCAAAATTCCTTTGAATGAGTTAAGAGTGGTCAGCRTCTGGCAGGATTTGGCCCGTGCTTTGCACAAAAATCTCTTTCAGTTTGAAAGTTTCATAATGTATGTTTAAATAGTCGCAGCTAGCAGCTAGCAAAGAACTTTGATGAGGCAAAGGGGTAATTGGATTTTCTTGTTCTATAATTAAAAAGGTATATATTACATCCACATTAATACCAAAAGAGTTCATCATGATCAATGTTATTACAATGAATACCAAAGGATTTAACAGTGATTGGCCACTTAGTTTAAAGGGTACCTGAAATCATTAAATTGTTTGCTGGAGGGCTTATGAAGGCCTATTGGATCACTTGCGACTAAAATTTTTTTTTACTACTGGCCTGCAATGTAAGGTTTACTCTTACAAAGCAGGAGCAACAGGGTGATCATTTTCCTTTATTATTCCCTTATTGACTTCCAGTTAATTTTAATCTTTACATTAACTGACCTCTATTAAGCATGCCATGTATCTGATTACACTGTCAAGGTTGAGACCGGAAAATGACCTATTGCACCACGTCAATTGTCCTTCACAGAAGCCCTTACTGTTAATCAAGAGAGGAAGATTAAAGGAGATCAGAACTACCAGCCTGAAGTGCATTTTGCATTTGACTACACCTTTCTACCGGTGGATGTGTACTGTCCTAGAAAAAATCAACGTAGGGAAACGTAAGCTGTTAGGAGCAAATTCTGCTCAAATTTCTGCAGGGAGAAGTTCTCAAGGTAAGGTTACATATGCAACCTTAGCTCTACCCTTAGATGTCTTAACAGATCTGTAAAATCATAAATTAAGTTATCTCATACTGGTTTTGGACAAACACAACATATGTTTTTTCTGCAATATTAAAATGCTCGCCTTTAATTTTGTTCAGTTCTACATGGGTATAAATTAGTTTAATTGTCTTTCAATGTGTCTTGTTCATCTTAGGTTGTTGGATAGGTTATAGTTGACTTTTCATCAACACAGGAATGTTTGTCCAGATTTTGAGTCAGCCACTCAGGTGGTGGTGGGCTTTGAGCAGGATTTGGGTTTGTAGAATTCTTCATGTTAAAGCAACAACATTAATTTTTATCAGTTTGTGCATTTAAAGCAGGTTTTAGCAGGCCACCTTCCCATGTAAGTGAAACTCAGAGTGTAAGAATGAGTTATGCATTCAGGATGTGTGATTTTTTAAAGATGTGACCTTGTTGAAATCAAACCCAGTTTTTATCACAGTGTTCAGTAACACGTTGTTTGGCTGAATGTTATTTTTCTGCCATATTTTACCTTACTAYTCCCAGCTATTACAGTGCTAGAGCGATTCCAGAAGAACTTTTTTTACTGTCATGAAGAAAATGTACAGTATGAACAAATGAAAGCAATATTGCCACCTCAGCTTATTGTGGTCACACTCATATTAATAACCATAAGTGAAACTTCACGTAACACTAATGTTTGTAAACTTTTCACTTTTAAACAACATTCTGCTTCTAAGCAGATGATTGGCTTCCTCTATTTCTTGGCTTAGCTCACTGTCAGTCTACTTCCAAAAATATCTTTGCAATGTGAAAGAATTTACTGAAGAAATTTGCAGATGCAGCAGGCAAAACAGATCGAAGAATGCATGAAAATATATTTCTCTCAGTTCTAACATCTTCTCCATCTGAATCAYGATATCGAAAAATTGTCAGGTCCTCAACAGAAAGGTGATCTATCAATAATCGAAATACCTTCAGCTGGTTGCGYGCCCAAGCATTGCTGCCTTTTACTGGAACAGAATAGCTGGCTTTGCAGGTATCTTGTCACTGACAAATGTTTTATTGACCTAGAGTTATTGTTTCGAGAGCTTTTAAAAAAATGTTCTTAAGCTTATACAAAAATCCATGTTTTTAGCTCTTCTGAAAGGTTTTCAATTCATAATAATGGTATTTATTACTCTTCAGCTCTTTGGAAACGCTTACTAGATCACAAGGCACAGGTAGGTGCTTTTGTTGCCTCTGTTGCAGGTGAGTGCATGAACATTTTCCTTGATGGAACTGGGAAATGTTACTGAGCGTTAGAACCCGGTGGGATGATAAATAGACGTGTCAATATTTAACACTAACCAAAAGCATTTGAGACCAGATTGAACTAATTTTACTAGTAGTTAGTGTAATTAAATGTTTTCACCAGGATGGAAAGTCATGGTTTGATTTTGAAGTAATTTGCTTGACAAATATCAGACGTTAAAATAATTAAAGCTTAGCCATTTATATTTAATCTCAAGTGGATCCATGAAAACAAGCCTCTAAATTATATCAGATTCATATATTAATTGACTCATGGATTTTAAGACCAACAGGGACTATTATGGTCATCCAGTCTGGCCTTCTGCATAAGTGGTCATGGAATTCCACCATGTAATTCATGCATTCAACCGCTATTTTTAGAAGAAATCCATACAAATTGAAAAGCTTACAGTGACTTCATAGCCTTTGTAATCTTATTACATAGAAAATCTGTAGAAATACAGAAGCTCTAAGTGCGCATGGAAAGGTAAGGTTTGCACAGGTACTTGTTCTGGAGTTATTCCCCAAACTTTTGCAGTCCTGTTGAAGTGATTTTTAATACCGCTAAAAGGGAAAGCATCAAATTGTCTTTCCTGTTAGAATCAAAATAAGGCTCTTTGTGTAATTCTGACAAAGTTATAAAAATGAGGTTGGCTTCCAGTCCACATTCCATTTTGCTTGTTCACCCAATGTGATGATAGCTCTGTTGTATTATTTTTACGGTATGTCAATCACAGAACAACTTTGAATTGAAATAGAGGTTTGACTTTGCTGTTTGTCAGACAACTGTGTTACGAAGTTAGGTAAATAATTTTACTGAATTACTGTTACATTCAAATTAGTAGTTATAAAATGCAGTAATGTTAATTTACTCTTTCGATAAGACACCTTATTTTTCACGTGGTAAATCCCAGTGACTCCAATTGGTTAAACCATAAATTGTTTTGTACAGGTGCAATTTTGGTAAAAATTTTATTGCATTTGATTCTCTTAATACATTTCAAAACTTTACAAAACAAAAATTCTGAAAATTATTGTTGAAACAAGTTCTGAAATTATTGTTGAAAGCTACACACATATTGTGTATAGAAAACATACATATGAATGTATGAAAAAAAAGTACTGATTTCTCCCTGAATATAATTATGTTATTATACATTATATTATTATAGTTTAAAAGTTTCACCTCTTCTATTCTAACAATCTTGTGCATATGACTTCACCTTTGATCTACAGATGTAAAAAAACCAGTGTCCTTGAAATTAAACAAGAAAGTAAGTTGGTGTTAAAGTCAGAGACTTAGTACGGTCAGCTAATTGCTAGGTCAACTATTGCAGTCTAAAATGTTCTGAACTGGCTCTGAATATATGAAATTAATAAATGTATTGGTAAGAAAAAAATAAATATGAAAATAAACCCCTTTCTAGCTAAGGAATCTAACAGGTGCTTTAACAAGTGAGATGATCTTTTTTGGAAGACCTACTTCAAAATCTTAAGATCCTCTCTTCCTTTTATTTCAGTATCCCCAGCCTAAACAAAGCTTCACAAGCTTGGACAGTTTGTTTAGCTTTCCTAGGAGCTTGTTGAGCTTAATTTCAGCATAGGGGATCCCAAGAGCATTTAGCTTTTATAATCAATTCTACATGTACTAGCTTATTCTTAATATAAAAGTGACTGGTTGGCACATAATAATGTCAGTTTATTGGGATTCAGGTCAATAGTAGTATTTGTTCTCTAGATAGAAGAGTCACCTCCAAAACACTATGACGTTCATTAATTTGATAATTGTGCTTTATGCATACAGGCTTGACAAAACGGGACTAACCCAACTTGGAAATGCTTCTGCTGTGTGGTTAAGTTCTGTTCTAAAAAATAGTTTTATCATATAAAGGCTGCTATCTACTTCGATTAGACATAAAAGTTGCACAGCTCTTCAGATGTTGAAGGGAAATTGAGAATGATTTAAAAAAATATGTGTTTATGCATCTTTATGACTTAAACCACAGCGTATGTATTTATATCTTTTAAGGCGCTGAGCATCTGTTCTTCCTCTTCTAAGATGTATAAACAAGTATGCCTTGGCTTTCCATAAAATATAACTTATTTTTACAAGTCTAACAGATGCACTGTGGCCAATTACAAGGCATCTTCAAGGCAGTCAGCTCTGCTTGTTCTAATCAACGTGCTGTATGAACTGGAGCACCAAGGGATTGGCGAGAGTCAGGAACAGCGTTTAGCACTTTACTGACCTTGAGTCCACCTTTTCAAAACTCCTTCTGGAACTAAGATTTTTTCCAGCCATTTTCAAGTGATTTCTTCCACTTTCTCCTGAGACTAAAACACTTGATTGACCCATGAAGTTAAGCGAAATTCTTTCACTGGAAAAGAAAAATTGTTGGTAGTCCTAGACATGAAAATATTCAGGAACTTTTTTTTAGTGGCTAGAATTCAAATTTTCAAAAAGTTTTCAACATATCTAACATCTGTCTAGACTACTTAACAACAGGTATTTTGGAATTTTTTCATTGTGAAGGAAGATACAGAAGCAAACATGAAAGCATATCTATAAATAGTTAGATATTGAATTTTAAATGTATAATTTTTAGCTGTATTTTAGCCTTGTAGATACCGCAATTATATATGTGTGATAACACTTCGTCTCATTTGAGAGTTGCTAATAACTGGGAAATGGTTACCAAGAACTTCTGAAATTACATCAAGTAGAAAATTAAGGGGTATGAGAAGCCTTTTTTAAGGAATAAAAGCTTTTATAGCTGAGATCATAATAAATTATTTCTCAGCATTCCTTAGAAAGAATGATGGAGCTGAAGTTTGTACCGTGTCTATACTGTTACTTGATAAATCTCTAGCTGATGGTACCTACATGAAAACATGATTCCCCAAAGAGTTGTGATGACTGTATGCTGAATAAGTTAACAAAGGGAAAGGGTTTTTTTTATTTCTAAGAAGTCACAGTTATGTCTTATATTCTTGCTTAAACTTGGTGGACTTTGTGTGGTGTCAAAAAAGTAATGGTCTCTCGGCTTTAAATTTAGAACTAGTCCATGCTGAATAAACTAAGTGGTAGAAATGACTCTCACGATTGATCTGTTTTCTAATGGTGAAATTAGAATTACCAGTTTCCATCAAGGAAAATGAAGAAAAAGAAAAAAAAAAAAGTTTTTTCAAAGTATTCAAAAATATTTTTCAAATATTCAAAGGTCAACATTATTTTGAAGCATTTACTTATTAATTATTTTCCAAATGACATCATCAATCAATATAGAAGATATATACCAAATAAGAAATTCTACAACAGTAATTTTTTTAGTAGTTGTACTATGGGTAATCACGTTTCACATTACCCTGTTAATTTACTCTCTYAATTCATTAAGCGGGAAATTTTTCTGTTGAAATGTATCAAACTAACATCCAAAAATGCAAGTTAATCACACTGAAGCACAATCTGTAATCCTGTTTTCTGAAATTCTGGATCTTGAAAGGTTAAACTCTCTCTGTAAATTTCCTCTTATTTCTCTTTAAAAATAGTCCCCTGACACAGAATTAGCTTTTGCTTGTTTTTCTGTGCAAAAAATTGGACCAAACACTGAACTAATCAAAGTTTAAGATGAACACCTGGAAAGAAGATATGGACGGATTCATTTCTTTTAAAACTTATATTTGAGACACTGTATTTGTTTACTCTGAATAGTTATCTTGGCTGGATGAATTATTGGTTGCTAGGTATTCATCCCCCAAAACATCTAAAACCTATGGCTTGCCATTGGCCTCTGGGTACTAGTGAACTACRGTGTTAATTTTATTGGTCATAGGGATTTCCTCCTTCTGGTCACTTTTCCGTTGAAATAAACAGTGTAACACCTAGGACCCAGTTCAGACCTCAGCTGCACTGACAAGATCTCTTCTGCGGCACATAAAATGGGGTATGGCGTGTACAGTATACGTAATTTAATTTTACAGGCTGAACAGTTATTCTCTAATCTCCTTGCTCTGCTATGTCAGAAGGCAGGACTTGATGGTTTTTCTGGGTTTCTGTGTTACAGAGGTGATACTGGGTCAGTAAAACAAACAAGCAGATGAAAAAAAGGAAGCCATAGAGTTGCAGAATAGTTATATGCTACAGGCAAGTTCATTGTGGTTGAAAGAAAGATGAGTTTTATAGCTTAGGAGAAAATCCTGTATGCATCCCAGCAACAGAATAGGATTCCAGTTTATGAACACGTGGTACAAAAGTTTGTGTAGCCTTTGGTATGTTGTTTAATCTGGTTGCTCATCTATAAAATAAGAATATTGATTCTTATCTCTCACCACCTCCTGTGAGGTTTTTAAGAGTATATATAAAGCACCTATAGATCAGTATACTCTACAGAGATGCTTTAGAAGTGCAAAGTACTTTTAAATGGTGCAGATGTATGCTACGATGTGTTGTGTTTGAGGGTTAATTCACTTAACGATACTCCACTTTTTATGGAGAGGATGCTTGGGGGCTTGCAACACTGCCTTGCAATGGAGCTAGCAGTGTCTACTTGAAAACAGAGCTGGAAAAGTCAATTCAGCTATTGCTCAGGTTAAAGTGAAGATTTCATTGTTATACCTTTAGTTGTAATTCTGAGGACCACTCCAGTTGAATGTAGACTGTATTAATGTGCATCAGTTATCCATACACTGAGTCAGTCAATGACTACATTGATCCGGTCCTGTGTTTTGTTTCAGAGGATGCTACAATGAGGCAATAGAAATCATTAGGACTTGTGATATTGAAATCCTCTTGGTGCTGGCAGACACGGAGCTCACATTTCACATACTGTTGCAGCATCGCAAGAGCAGTCATGCCTAGAATTTCGAGTTAAAGTTTTTGTTTATATTTTTGTTGAGTAAATCTACACTGTTTTGTTCCTTTCTTTTGTACTTCGGTTATTTCAATGAGATCATGTCATGTGTGCATGACGTCATCCATTTTCTCATGTGTTGAATGTGATACCAGGTATGACATTACACTAGTTTCTTGCCTTGTTGCTCGATTTCTACTTATTGGACCCCATTGACAGGGGTCCTAAAGACCATCCTTACTTCTCTCTACAGATTGAGAGTGCTTTCATGTACGACAGATTAGCATTTGCAAACTTGATTGCAATGTATATGTTTGAGCATGCCTGAGAAAAGCTGGAGCTTGCTGGTAAACCCAAAAGCTGCCTCTGAAGGTCTGACACAGCTCTTCCAAAAACTTAGGCTCTCAAGGTTATGTGGTTTCCTCTTCTTGAGGACTCTGACCTTCTTAGAAGTTGTCGCAAACATTTTAGAGTTAGCCAGGGTTTTTGAACACTCACTTTTTCCAAGAAGCTTTTGCAAATGGCAGAGTGTCTGGACACTTAATAGGCTTCCAGAGTTGATCTCTTGTTCATTAATAGTAGTAATTTGGTCATTACAAAAATGTTTATGAGTTCTTCTACAGAGAGCAATGCAGAGGCACGGAGCGGAAAACAGTTCTTGTTCCAATCTAAGCATAAAGAGTCTATTACAAGTAGAAAATACAAAGAAATAATGTGACACTGGTTAACATAATAGAGGGTAGTTTCAGCAATCTGAAGCCTCATTATTGACAAGTTCTTTAGTATATCCATAAAGGAAGAAGGTGAATAATGATCTAGAAATGAAGAGTTGGAGGCATGAATCAAACAACATTCAAAAAGCAGCAAGTTTAATTTGGAGAATACAGCTAAGGAAGAGATGGCAGAAGTGAAAACAGAGGAGAAATTTGAAGTGGAGAATGCTCACCCAGTCATGCAAGTAACACGCCCCACTAAATACACCAAGTAACATATGCTAATAAATCTGTGTGCAGGAAGGTGAGTTGTCAACAGGTCGTTCCAATTTTCCAATAAGGTTTGTCCTTGCAGGTTTTCTTCACACCTCTCCTGATGGCTGCAGGATTAAAACTATAAAAACGCGAGTCATAGAAACAAATTGAAAAATGCCAACCCTCCCTCTAGCTTCAAGTTTCCTTTTGAAAAATTGCTAAAAAAAAAAAAAAATCTCCTAAGAAGAACATTGCTGACTGGAGGGAGGAAGAGCTAGAGTATGGATGCTTTAGGAAATGTGTCAGGCTATTGGTAGGTTATGGAGCTGATTCAGCTAATCTGGATATATTAGGTGGCAGTCTCTATGGTCTACCCTGCCTGAAAATGGCAAATATTCCTTTCATTTCCTGCAGTGGACCTGAAGACGTGTTACAAGGCAGCTTTTTCTGGATGATCCTGAGATAAACAGAAACTTCATAAGAAAAGCTGTTCTTCACGGTAACTCCTCTGCAAAACCAAGGACTTTTGGATAAAGTTTTGTTAACATGCTGTTAAGGAGCAAAATGTTATTGAAGGTGTTGTCGTTCAGGTGAAACACTAACCCAAAATCTTGACCGTTTGTTACTATTAAAGACCCCTTGGCACTTTTCATCAGAGCAGAGGTGTGAGCCCTGGTGTCCTGGCCAAATTCCAGCTTGGGTAATTAAATTCTGCCTTCCTAAAATCCCCCCTGTAGTTTCAGCCGAGTACAGTATTCTTCATTTCCTCTCCGAAACTGCTGTACAGAATTGCTTTGTGCTGGTAAACAGCTGCCACATCTCACCCCAGAGGAATTGCTGCATTTCGGTACTGAAGCTCTCTCTTTCTCTCTCTCTTTCTCTCTCTCTCTCACACACACGTACGACATGGTATTGCCCCGGAGCGCCCACGAGCATCCCTTCTCACCGGCGGTTTTGGAGACAGTAAGTGTGCAAGGTGCAGCAAGCCAAACTCTGTCTCTGCAAAGCTGCCCTGAACCACGTTCCCCTCTCCTATTGCAATACTAGCAAGCTGTGCTCGACTTTAGGAATTCAAACTAAAAATACCTTGCTATTTCTAAAGAGCTGGGGAGMTGAAGTGTTGTTGGTGCTGCTACCCTTGATTTCTAGATATTGGTCATACCTGGTAAATGGTTTCATTTTCTTTGCTGAGGAAGAAATCTTGAGTCCACTTCTACTGGGGCTTGTTAAGCTGTTGCCTTGGGGGCCAGTTGATCAGTTGTTAAGTAGTAAGCAGCTTTGGCAGTCAACAGGCATAGGATCCCCTGCAGCTACTCCAGCCTGCCTGTCCTATCATTCTTTATAGAGGTAGCAGAGTATTGTCTTAGAAGTGCAATAATGATAAAATACGAACAGGTATTGTTCATTCAATTTTGCATGTGCGGGTATTTTAGAAAAGTGTGTGACATCTGTATGGACATATATACATGCATTTACTTGTCAATAGTGGCTATGAAAGTCCTGCTGAGAATTTTTTACAGAATTTTTTTGATGACAGATCAGGAACTCTAAGTGAAAAGACAACAGCCCGAGAATTGCGTGAGCTGTACCTGAATGCTCCTCAGCTGTTCGTCCTGGCTATTATCAGCCAGCTTCAATTCACCATGAAAAACTATGAGAAAATATGGCAGGGATTACAAGGTTTTTTCTAGGCACTCCAGCAAAAATCATGGCCAGGCCACAGAGAGCCATGCTTGGCGCAGGGCAAACCCGACACGCTTTTATCTGACAGCAAGGAAGTTCTTCAGCTGTAATGTCTTCTCTGAATTGTCATATCAAATAGTGCATTCTTATTTACTCTCTAACGTGTTGTGACATACTTGCATGAAAGGTGTGATAYGTTCTAAGTATTGGCAAAAAAACCCAGCTTTGTCATTTCTCTATCKCAAAAACATTTCGGTAGTTGCAGAAGCATTTGTTTACTAATCCATGTGCRCATTAAGAAATTTTGTCCATCTGATTTTCACTTAGCTAAGTACACCAGGAAGGATTCAAAGCAGGCTTGACAGATTTCTACTTTTCAGGTTCCAGTAGGGTTTTTTAAAATGTATTCTATGCTGGGGTTATTTTGTTTGGTTTTTTGGTTGACTGAATTACCTATATTCCTTGAAATGGTGTTTAGTAATTCTCAGCGACTGCAGAGATGCCTACTGGGAAGTGGTCAACTGATCACAACAAACCCCACTGACTCCGGGCTCTCCTACTGCTTTAACTCAATTGCACTTTCTTGTCCGAAGCCGCATCTCTCAGGAAAATCCCAGAAATGCTGTTTGCTGTGAAGCATGGTTTTAATATTATCACAGCTATTTGAAAAGACAAAAGATTAGAAAGACTATTTAGTACTGAAGGAAGAAACAGTTTCAAGGGATGGATTTACCGAAAACAAGACTCGCATTTGCTGCTAATGTTTACTTCATAGCCTATCTTCAGCTAAAACATTTCCCCCTTGATGCTGAATGTAACTTCTATGGATATGAAAGGGGATGTCCATTCTTCATCTGTGTGTTGATCTCCTACAGTCTGTAAATAATTGCAGGCAAAATGGAAGCTTGGGAATTTTTTTTTCATTTTTGTCCTATATTGCTAATACATTGTTGGGATTCAAAGCTCGTTATAATGTCAAATGGGGAAGTTTGGACGTGATAATTAAAAGACAGACAGATTTTAAAGAAAACTGAATGCTAAAATCAAAGCCCATATAGCTAATCCATAACAAAAGCACTTGCATCCTCAGGAAGGACTCTGAACCTAGTTATGGTTTTGCAGCAAGAGATACGATAGAAGTAGGCCATTTAGTCTAAACAGCTGATATTTGTCACATGCGTCATGACCTATGATGACGAATATATTGTTACCCATACTTGCCGAAAAGAGATCAGGCAAGATTTTCAGAAGTGGTTAGTAATCGCCGCAGTTCAGTTTCTGCATGCCCAACGTGAAGTCCACAGGAATAATGGGTTGAGCCCAATTCATTCCACACGGGAAAGGACAGGGCTTTAATGATGAGTGCCACCTCCCGCGGGGTGGTACATGCCCAAGACTTCTGTGTGTCTGCACACTTGTGCATATTCGCTGTTGGTTCCTCTGAAAATGACCTCTCCTTCTCCTCTTCAACCAGCTTCTCTACAAAAGCACCGATATCAGGCAGATAGGAAAGAGCTGCAGGTAGAAGATGGAAATACCTCAATAAGAAGACCCACACTTCATAGGCAGAGATCTTAATTTCTAAATTAGGATTGTTCTTTGCAGATTTCTGCCTTCCTCTGTAATGGCTTTCTTCTGGAGCTGATTCTTTATTATTGGAAACACCACGGCAGTTTTCTCCTTGCCCCATAGGAGACCTCTGACAGATCTGTTAATACTCTGCAGACAAATCATTCAGATGCCCTGTCTTAGGACAGCATCTTCTTTCTTTGTTTGTTTCTCCCTCTGAAAGAAAACTTTATTTTTTATTTTTAACACAAAAACAAGCAAACAGGATTCTCTGGTTCTGTGACTTTAGCCCTACTGACGGCAGAAATCACAGTCTAGAAAGCAGCATCCTCTGCATGTTGGATCTTCAATACATCAAACGACAATGTTGGCATTGTTTTGAGAGGGTTAACTAAGATTAATGAGAAAAGAAACATGAAGCCATGGAGGATCAACATTACAAATCAATGACGGAATAAATTTAATGTGTATTCCAGCTGTACTTTACCTGGCATGAGACTGATTCTTAAGAGTGTATCTTTTATGCTTCTAAATAACCCACTAAGACAGGAACACTGCTTCCACTTTAATAATGCTTTATTTAAGGTTTATACAGTAGTCAATGTATTGATTTAGGAGGAATTTGTAGAATAAAAAAAGAATGCTTAATAAGGTACAAATAAACTCCTCCAGCTTTCTCCATTCCCCATCTTTAACATTTGCAAACTGTAACTTCAATATTTTAATTCTGGAAAACAAAGTCATTAGAAAATAAAACCAGGCTTGCTGGTAGTCAATGTTAGTTTGAACCTTAGACTTTGCATGGATGAAGTAACTTCCTTGAAAGGTGAACTCTTCAAATTGTATAGCTTTCTCTAACATCATTCAGTAACTTTTGAAAGCATCCCTTGTAGCAGCAGATGAAAAGAGAATGCATATTTTACTTATTTATACGTAATTATTGCTTAGAGCTAGGAAATGCGACCTGTGTCTTTGCGAATTAGATCCTTTGTCGTTAAACTTCACGATGGAGACAGCTTGCTCTCTTCCTTTAATCAAAACGCTATTACCCTTAAATTGCCTCTTAAAATTGCCATTTGTCTAGCAAATCTGACGAAGTCGCTTACCTCCTGATAATTACACGTATAAAGCCAGCGACAAAAGGAGACCTTTTACATGTCTGAATGGTTTCGTAGTCCAGCCTCATAATCAGATTCCAGAAATTGAACTTGCAGAAAGTTTGTGCTAGCCTTGTGGATTTTCATTTCAGATGTTGTCAACTCAAGGGCATTTGGACCAATCAATATCTGTCTGTCTTCTCGCACAGAGAAAGTTGGCTATTAGAAAAGAGAGGCTTACAGCAGGCTCAGCCAATACCATTAGCCCTAGCCTAAGGGCAGTTGTGTCCATGTGCCGGGGTAGACACCTGCCCCCTCCCCTCCCCCACCATTAAGAAGGCCACTGGGGATGTCATTTGGACATAGCGGGCAAAGAGCACTTCTTTATTCTTTCTCTTTTTTACACCCAGACTTCACCAAAAATCAATAAATCTGTTCTTTGCTTATTTTCAGAACTTTACTTCAATATAAGCAAGGACTTTCCTTCCAGCTACAAACTCCAGTAGCACCAAGTCAGGGATTTTTTTTTTTTTTTGTGTGTGTGTGTGTGTGTATTTTTTATTTTCCTTTCTCTGTTCCAATTTGCGAAATAATTGGAAATAATATCCACTGTTTCTTCTTTTCCCTGCTAAAGATTTTTTGGAGGAAAGACCTTGATCTGCTGACTCTTTTCATGATTCAGCACTTGATTTTTCTCTCCTTGCTGTCCTTTTACTTCTAATGATTTTATACGACCAGGTAATGAAATGATATATTTCTTTGCTTTTCAATCAACAAGGTTTTCTCCATATTGAATTAGGTTTTGCTATCGTGTGTGTCAAGGCACTATTAGTGACACTGCTGTTGATAATTCTTTAAGTATGAAACCATTACYCTTCAATTTTAGGTATAGCAGCCTTTCTGTATTGAGGAACCAGGTATGTGTTCTGGGAAGGCATCAAGCACATGCTTGAATGTTGTGAGATTATTTTTTGAAAGAAACATTTTTTAATCTACTCTTTCTCTGGAAAAATAAAGATAAATGAAGGGATGATGGAACTGAGTAACCCAATGACCAAACCAAGTGGCAGTGGGCATAAATACGGAGCCTGGATGTTAAGAAACCTGCAAGAAATGCAGGTAAATAGTCACGGGAGGGCTATTCGCTGAGAAGATGATGACAGAGGACAAAAGGAGAGGACAAAAGCAGAAATGAGTTGATGTGGACAGAGATAAAAGCACTGTAGAGTTGGTCCACTAAAAAAAAGAAGAAACAGTTTGGAAGGAAARATTTAGGAATAAATCTTGAAGACAGAAAGCTGTTGGCCAAAACTAGTGGAGGAAGCTAGTAGTAGCGATTTAATTTAACAGATCTGTTAACAGAGTTCTTCTACAAGGAGCTTTAGTAGATACACTAAACCTTGTCCTTTTGGCTATGAGAACTTAAAATGGAAAAAGTTCCTGAAAACAGGAGTATCTCATCCTCTGACCAAAAAGACTGATCATGTAATGTAACCCATTGAAGGCTCAAGTCCTGGAAGTCTCAGAGCTGAGATGGCATTTAATGTTTCGATCTTAAAGAAAGTAAATGGATAGTTAGGCAAATGCATCTTTTCCACTCTGTGATTAGATTGTCCTCAAGCAATTTAGGCGCTTTGTTCAAATAAGAAGCCTAAGATTTGTCTCAAGTAATTTAGAGAAGCTCTGTTAAAATCAGCAAAACTGCACTGGTCGAGTCCCACTGCAGACCTGGCCTGAAACCCTCAGCCAGTGAGGAGAACTCAGCCAGGAAAGACCTTGCTGAATTCCTATAAATATAATATTTGGGTACTTAGGAAATACCACAGTATGAAGATTCCTTTTCTGTGCTGGGTCGTGCTTGAACTGCAGAGATGGAAAGATGCACAGAATTAAAAAGAAAGAGGAGAGAGTCCTGTAAACCCCATGAAGGCAGAGAGGGGAAAGTGTTGGTTGGGTAGTGTTTCACTGGGACAATTTGGCATTTTTTGGCTATTTCACTCTAATAGCAAGCAAAGAATGTTGTTATTAAATATTCTTCAAATGACTTGTGAGAACTTTTTAAGGTTCAAATCTTTCCATCACCCAAAGATCTCACAGATAGACTTCCGATAGGGGAAGTGTGCTGAAAGTTCAGCCAAGCTCCTCTTGCAGCAAATGGCAGAACCACTTTGCTGAGAAGGTACGGCCAGTTGTGCTGGTTTGAGTTTGAATGGTTTAATTGGCTCTTTACCTATTGTAACTCGTCAGCAAGATGCCCCAAGCAGGACAGTTAGGACCAGGAAACTTTCTCATCCCACCATGGCTGATGTGGATTGTGGACGTGTTTCCATAAGGGAAGTGTACGGGAGGACCCTTGCGGCTGCATTCCCCGGGAGGTGTTAGGAAGATGTTAGGATGCACAGAGCAGAGCCAATGCTATCCGAGAGGACATCAGTAAAGTAGGAAAGGGGCTGTTTCCTTAAGAGGGGATTTCCATGTGATCTGTGGATATGAAACAGACTTTATGATAATACAGACTAATTTCTAAAGTGGCTTTAAACTAGCGTAATTTTTGGTTTTGGAGGGTTTTTCCTCTTTTTTTTTTCTCTAAAATGTACAAGGTTCAAGGTTTGGGTTCCTCTCACAACCTGGAAAGACTCACGCATTTTCAAGTGCTCATGCAGCAGTACTTGCTGCTTCATTGAAAATAATAGTACTGTGCTAAACAGCATCATCTTGGGATCACTTATGAGATTTAGTGGTGTTTGAGGGGTGAAAGCTAGGATACTGTGAAGTGAAAACCTCCAGTGCAAAGAAAATAAGGTGCATTTCTTATAAACCCCTGAAGTAGCTGCATTTCATTTAAGTGGTTGAAATGTATGTGGAAAAAAATATACCAGAAAAATTTTATTTGCTGCCTAGGTTATAATGACTTGGTAGGATTTTTTGAGACTGATGGGTAAAGGGGTAAACTTTGTGGCTACTTAATCTCCAGAACTGAATATATTTCTTCATTTGAGTGAGGAAACTTGTTATGCCACCGAGTGGTTATTCATTGTATGGATTATTGTTTTGAGCTAGAGCAAGATCTTTTATTTTTGATATTTAAATGGAAAGGAAAAGTAAATAGCATGTCCTTTTCAAAGCAAACATTTCAAAATGACTAGTCAATACTAACTATTAAAAAAAAAGATAGGTCCCTTAGCTGGACTCCCACATCATTGAACTCCGAGGGAGTTTTGTTGCAGACGTTGCGGAGCAAGATCCTACCCTTATACACCCCTCACAGCAAAAGATCTGAGTAAACCAATCACTTCTAAAACTGCTATCTAAATGTCATTATGATCACTGAGTTATTTGTTTTAGCTTTTTGGTACATTAATGTTTGTGCTCATTTAAATTTTTGTATTTGCTTTGGAAGGGGCACTTTGGACTAATTAGGTTTTGGAGTTAACATCCATGATATGGGTAAATATGTCAGGGTTCCAAGTAAGCCCCAYATAGACCCAGTGTCCTGCCAGTGCTGCAATGCGCATTTCCACTTCATTCTTCTGCAGACTTTGATGAACTCTCTAATGCATGCACAGCACTTACCTGAAACCAAAGAGATACAGCTGTGGAAAGAGAAATATCAAATGATTCAACAGCACTTGTTTCTTACCTGGCAGTTACTTGCCAGTTCAGCTAAACCAATAAAAGCTGATTTCAAATCGCAGACATTCATCTGTCCAAAGGTACAGCACGTTGAACAAGAGGTATGAAATAAATTAAATAATGCATTACAAAACTGTAAAGTCTCCTTAAGAAAAAAGTCATCACAGAACTGGTTTTGTTCTATTATTCACATTATCCTTTCAGAGAAACATTTCGCCAAAATGTTTTACTTAAGTGCATAGAGTGGTTTTTTTTTTTTTTTTAAATAGATTTTGAAACTAGTCCTTGTGTAGTATGGAGTTTGCTACTATATAGACAGGAATTTGATTGTGACTTCAGTCTTTAGAAGAAAAAAGGCACCTGAAAGTTCATCTATGACCTTCTTAAGATGAAATATGTCTAAAATTCAGTAACAAAAAGTGTAGAAGTGGTTTAGCATATTAGAAGAGTCCGTGATGAAAACCAGGTCCTCCTCTCAAACTTGAACAGCCCTTTGTGTTTCTGGGTGTCCAATTCTACAAGGGAAACTGAACTCTTAAGGCTGAAATACGAGCAGGAGAAAAACACATACTTAAACATACATCTTGACATAAAAAACATTTGAAGAGGCTGAGCACTCACTCGAAACACGCTATCTAGCTCTTTGCTTCATCTTGAGCTGGGAATCTTGTTTTTTTCTCTGAAGCTTCTAAATCCAGCCTTGGCCTTGTCAGTAAGTCAGTATTCCGGTAACATTCCTGCAGGCTCAGCGGACATGGTCATCTTCTGCTCGTGTTGCACAGCTCATAGCAACAGAGCGTTTCCAATTGGAAGAAATTTCAATAACTGTATAAATTAGAAAGCCCACTCAAGCTGCTTTTGAACTCAGGTCTGTAGAAAATAAATGCCATGAATTTGCCACATAGTCTGCTCATAGCTTCCTGTTGTAAAGAAACAGCATAGTGTTGCCTAAACCAAGTATGAATTCAGACTACAGCAGGAAATGCATAAATACATCTCAGGATGTACTTTAAAAATCATGTGGGTTATTTTTTTTGCTGGGATATTTGGAAACTTCAGTATTAACAAGACAGGAGGATAGGGACAGACGAAGTGGTGGGGATGCAAACTCCCTCATTCTGTTTTGCCAGACTGGTTCACTTTTTAACCGTGCATGCAACGATAGGTATGAACACATTTTTCTGTGGGTTCCCCAGTGTCAATAGTTGAGCACATTAGTGTCACTTGTGGCTGCAGCATCCCTGGTGCGGGCACCTGTCTAATGGACAGTGGTGGGAGCCGGCAGAGATAAAACCCCTGAGCTAGAGCCCATCAGGCAGTGAGTGTCGGATGCGTCAGCTCCTGCTTCTTTGCAGAAAATGTTTCTTATCGTCTCCAGCCTCATCGCTCCCAGCGAGTGTGCATGCCAGCTTTAGTGCCTGCTCCACTTATTTCAGGTATTTTCGTGTCAACATCCCGATAACAGTCTAAAGCCTTATTTTTTGCTGACAGTGGTAGGAAATATTCTTCGTCTTTGACCAAATCCTGACTTGTTTCATTCTTGTTCAGACAAAACTCTGGTTGAAATCCCTGACTGGAACAAAGAATGCTAGATTCAGCCTTATTGTATATTAACACTGCAAAAAAATTAGAACTGTGAAGATTTTTTTAATAATCTGACCCATCATCAGTCTCTAAGGAACAAGAGGAATCCATGTCTTAGAATTTTTAAAGACCTAATAAATAATTTGCCATAACCACAGGGTACCATGGCGTAATGGAGCTAAGGTAATATTTAATTTGCTTATTTACAACATTAAGTAAAAAATATTCTGTTTTTTTTTTTTTTTAAATATATATTAGTATTTATTGTGATAAATATTTGAAATATCACTGCTCGGTTCTCAACAGACCTTCTTGGTGTGTTTTGGAGCCTCACACAGTTAAAATTATTCCATTATGCTATTAAAGCATAGAATGTGCAACATGCCATACACCTCAAGGCATTTGTAAGTTCATTTTTGTCTTTTTGAATACCTGAATAGCTTCCTTTCTGCACTAACATTTTACTGCAAGCATTCTCTCGTATCTGCCAGTTAACTTTCCCTTGAAGCCCAGTGGCCTTCTCTGCTCTGGTGGTCACTCATCTCGCCCCTCTCAGATCTCGGAAGGGGGCGGCAAGCAACATAGTGAATGAAATATCAAGCAAATTCATATCAAATGGCAGCGTGACCCCTCCAGGTAATAAACAGGCATCAGGTGTAAAAGCATTCTGTACCGTAACTTGTCATTCTCCTTGGTGTTTGCGCGAGTCCCTTGCACTGATTGTGCCAAGGTGCCTACTTTGTCCATGTGCATATTCAAGCCTGAGTAATTCGGAGCAGCTCTGTGTTATCCCTTACCAGATCGCTGATGTTATGATTCTTAATTAGAAATGCAACGCTAGGTAGACGGTGGTCGGGGGAAAGGAGAGGGGAAGAAACGAATGGCAGATACTGTTTTGTTGATGCCTGTAGTCTCGGCTGAAACACAGCTCCTGCTGCATTTCTTCCAGCAGCACAAGCTGAATCTTTTCCCTCATTTGATACAGTGACCTCTCAAGTGCATCATTGCCCTGAGGGCTGAGGGCAGTCCAGCAACTGTTAAACCCCTTGGGTTGATAATCTTCTCCCACATTTGCCCTTAACACCAGACATACCACCATTAGCTACAGCTCCACTGGTGCTCATTAGAGCCGATCAATATAGACTAACATAAAGAATGCTGCTGCGCCTTCTGTTATTTTTCAGTTACTGCAGATTTACAGACTTTCACCTACAATACAAGGCTTTGCTGCTGTACTATGTAAAAAAGAGGATTTGAGACCAAAAAAAACCCAGACAGTTTTTATTAGAGGCCTAAATGTTATTTATCTTGCTGCTCAAAATACCTTGTTACTAGAAAGTGTACAGAAGATGTTCTGTACAAAATTCTCTTTGGATTAAGTTACCGTAAAATTGCAACTTTTACAAATCGCAGCGGATGCATCGGGAAACAAAATCAGGCACATTTGAATACAAAAGAGTGTTTGAGCCTGTAAAGCCTACACAAATGCTTTCATGAACTTGGCCTGATATTTTTAAGCCCACTCACTGAGTCTGTGCTCTTTGCAGTTGGATAGCGATTGCACTGCCAGTTGAAGGTCTATATGTTGAAGGCATATATGTAGAGTGGCTACAGCACTGCATACTACCACCAGCAGGTGTTGCCAAAGATCATAGCAAGAACAGCAACAACAATTAACAAATATATCATTCTTTTTCCACATTTTATCCCAAAGAGTCTTTCAAATGATTCACGTACCAAGGATCGCAATAGGAAACAACTAGCAAACTAACTATATGAAAAGGTACAAAACCCACTTAACATCTATTAGGCATTTTGCAAGCAATAATACACAAATACTCAATTCAGTGGGAAGAATAAAATTTTTTATTTTTCATTTGCATTTGGAGAAAAGGGACGTCAAAAAGCTTCATGGGATTTACCAAAGGGTAATGCGATGTGAATATAAAAGTTGGGATTTCTCATGCTTTGTTCTTTAGTCAATTTGGTCATTCAAACTTTATAGTACTGTTTAGGACATAAAGCAAGGAAAATATAGCATCCAGCCAACTTCAGGAAAATTTTAATGAGAGAGAAAACAAACATTTTATTCAGTATAAAGACAGGTATTACTTATCATGGATAAACCTAGCCACCCCAAGTAATAGGATAGTTAAATGGGTATATGGAACATTAAAAATACTGGTAGCGTGTTGAATTCCAATGAATCAAGAGTAAAGGAAGCTTCACCTACACCAAGTCTTTCCATATTACTAGGACTTAAGGCCTCCTGTATCTTATTCAAAATGGTGGTTTAAAGAGTTCAACGTCAATTGCTGAATGAAAAGGAATTTCAAACTGCCTATTTGAGCTAAAGAAGTAGTATATGGTAAATTTTACCTGTTTTCATCAGGTACATCATTCAACAGTTTAACTTTTTTCATAGTTCTCCAGTGCTATAGGTGACTAAACACTTCTGTCGAATAGCTTATTTATTCAAGACCTTTCTGAAGAGCTGAAAGGGTATGAGAATTTCATTTGTGAAACTGGGGATTTCTCAAAGTCCATTAAAGCACCTTTACTTATAGAACGACACAACTTCTCCAGATGCGTCCTTTGCTTTAGTGGACCTATTTGCATCTTAGGTATTACTTAGTGTGAGTAATGTGGTAGGACTGAGCCCCTGATGATAGGCTGATTAATGAAATCCGTTCTGCTGGGTGAACATAATGGAAAATGTGATTCTGTTGGCTTCTAAAGTCTGAAATTCATCTCCATGCAAACGACACACATTTTATGTATGTCATAAGCCTTCTACTATCCTTCTGCATAGATGGGGATTTCATCCGGTGAATGGAAAGGTGGTTGTTACATCCATTAATGTCATTAAAATGTACCCAGTAAACCCGTTGCTTATGACATTGCCTCAAGTTTTGAATCTTCCCTTCAGGAAGAACTTGGATAAACTTGAGGAAAAACAATCAGTGAATCAAACCTAAAAAAAATTGCTTGAAATGGAGCACTTTTTAGGAAAAAAAAAAATCATTTAGTTTTAAGACTTTTAGTGAAAGAACACTGGCAAAATCACTTGGTATATAACTTACAGGGTTAAAAAATGGCAGTTAATTTCTAATTTGCACCTTTCTCACTCAGCTTACTGTTGTCAGTCGCCCTTATTCATAGTCTGCTAAATTAATGAGCTGTATGATCTGAACTCCCTTGTTTATTTCCATGCAACTGTAAATCTTGCCCTTAAACTTCTGGTCAATTGGCTATGAGTTCCTTACTTCTCCCATGATGAAGACAGAAAAGAGCCATATTTTCCAAATCGTGCTTCATCTCTGTAGTTCTTTTCTGAATTCCCTCCAACTTTTCCAGCATTCACATTTCAAAGCGTAGGATCCAAGAGGGAGCGCATATCTCGGCAATGGGTTCACAAATCTTGCTGACAGCAGTAATAATTCCTCACCACGCCCCCTCGATAGTCCATAATTTTCAATAATATCACAATATGGAGCTAACAGTGACTGTCCAATTGAGAGTAATATATCGTATGTTTTGATCAACAGGGAAAGGTTTTTAGGAACTTTCTCTTGTCAAAGCTTGATATATATTCCAAGCCCTAATTATTGACCAAGTTGGCACTTCACGCAACAAGGTCTTTGGTTGTAAATTAGCTGGTTTTAATGGTCTGCAGCAATGCTTTCAATATCCTCTTTAGTGCCAAGTTTGAATGATGGAACTTGCTATAGATGCTGACACTTTTTATTCTTAAACACCTAACGTGCAATATGTTCCCGTGAGTTTTAAAGGGTAAGATAAAATGTCAAAATTGTTCAAAAGTATCATGTATATTTTTTACTCAGAAAGTTACATACTCAAAACTCTAATCAGTCCACCTGGATTTATGAAATCCCTTGTTATCATAGCAGTGTGAAAACTGGACTACAGATAAAGAAAATGGTATTTTTATAGAATGGTCCTTTGAGATGGGACTGCTCCTCTGTTGTCAATGTAGGCCAAAGTGCCAGTGGGAAGTGCAGTACATGACCTTAGTCAATTAGCAGGGTCTCCTTAATCTCTTGGGATTACTTTGATCTGCAATATCAAGTCTAACACCTTAATGAAATTTTACAGATAGTCACAGAAGACATCCATGTAGCGAAAAAACAATTTCATTTTATATCTAAACTCCTAACACATGCTTAATAAATCCCCAGAAGGGAAATAATAACTATAACCATATTCAACATAAATTTCTCTTTTTTTTTCACACTATGTTTATGGCTGAGAAAAACAAGATCATAATAGACGGGACTTTGCTTGTGAAAACTGGGAACAGATCAAGCTGCTGATTCATATTTTTCTTGTGGAAAACATGTTATTTGTTGCTGTTACATTTTAAATCTGAAATAAGGGTGGTGTGCCAAATCTTAGTTGTATTTGTTGTGTGAATATATTTCAGATACATGAAATTTCCATATCATATCACTATCCTGATTTGTGTATTCAACCCTGCTCTTTTTAAAACTTGTGCTCATTCAAATCTTGTTTGTCACTCTGGTCTGAACAGTTTTGGTGGAGTTAATTGGACAACCTGCCCCATTTCTGATATAATTACTAAGTAACTGTGTGACAAAAAAATTTTGCTCCTGTGTTGATTTTGCATGCTGTTATCTTCTCTGCTTACTCAGACCATTTCACCTGAAGATCTTGCAGGGCCCAGCTTGCAGATATGCAGAAACACTTCAATGGGAATTTTTTTTTTCTGGGAAAAGGCTCCAGGATTCCCTGCCCAGAAGTGAAAACACTGCACAGATTCGCRCTGTCTTGAGAAGAAGGGAGGGAGCAAAGGATGGGGTTTAATTAGGCCACAGCTTTATTAACTCACTTTATCTGGGAATTACGCAGTGACAATTCACACCGTGGCTGCTTCCTTCCTTGGTGGTGGTGCGTCCTGCCACCGACCCCGTGCTGCTGGGTACCCCTCGGGGGCGGGTGGTGAATCCCAAGGTTTGACCTTCTCCTTTCTGCTGCTTCTTGCCTCCTCCAGCCTCGTTGGCCATGGAGACCCAGTAGGGTCCCCTCTGCTGTCCCTGACCAGCTCGTCAGAGCATCCTGCAGTCAATCCTGGGGAGAAGGTCCTGCCTCTGCCCTGATCTCCAGCTTCCTTGCAAAATCCCAGTTTCCAGGTGGGAATTAAATGATCGGTTTGGAAGCCTGGTGGTGAAAGAACAGAGAAGAAACCACTCCATCCGCTGCTGGGCACCTTGGCTGTGATTTGGGGAGGTACCCAGCAGTGCTTGGGGGAGACCTACTGCCTTGGCCGATGGTGGAGGTGGGCTCCTCTCTGCCCTTTGCAGGGCTAACTTGCAGGGGAAAGGGCTCAGGCAGAAGAAAGAGAGTATCTACCCTCTCCGCAGGTGTGCAGGGGCAGTAGCCCCATTGAAGCTAATTGGGTGGCTCCTATGAGTAAAATAAAGTGGATGCCATCATTTCTGCTGTAGCCACCAAACCACCACACGAAAAGTACAGCATTTTATTCTCCGCTGCTGTTGCTCGCAGGGCAATCCCTCTGCTTATCTAAGGCATTTCACCAAAATCTCTTTTTCTTGGGGTCTGATCTGCGGTCCTGAGGCAAAATGCAGACTGGCTTTAAAGTGGAATTTTGCCCAAGTGAGGGCTCCAGCATTCACCACCGCAGCTCGAGAACATGCAACRTCTCTCCTGCTGCTCTACATACAGAACATATCTATCCATAATTAGATATGATTAGAGGAACCAGAGATGTTCAAGAGCTCTCTTTTATAAATTGCTTTTTGCAGTCAAATTAAGGTTTATTGCTGAGTGTCTTGTGGTTTACGCTGACTCTGATTTGCACAGTTTTATACCGTTGTTTTGCTTGTTGTACTTATATGGCTATATAGCAAAACTAAATCAGCTCTCCCTGTAGGCCCAACAAGTGAGCTTTCCAGTGTGTAGAATTCAATGGACAATCCCCATAACATTTTCTGGTTTTTAATGTATTCAGTAACTGTAAAAACCTCTTAAAATTGAACAAGGTTATAAAACTTGGCTCTATACAGMTTCCCCTAATTAACATATGACAGATACATGCAGTCATTCCACTGTGCTCTCCTCCGGTAACTGCTTAACATAACTATAAAACGGCTTCCACGAAGTAGTGCAGACACCGGCTTTGTCTTCACACACATCTGTTGCATTTTTTAAAGGAAAAATAAAGTTTTAATTTTTAAAATCTCAATTTTAATAATGCATGAAAAAGTGGAAAAATTCTGCTTCATTTTCATCCAGGTCTCATCTTGCGTCTCTTTCAGCATTGCCAAATGGTCCCAGAGTACTTTCTGTCCGCTATATCATTCCAACCGCGGTGACATGCTCCCGGTGACCAAGGTGAGCAGTGCCAAACCCTGGCACCGATGGGTCAGCCCTTGCTGCAGTTTACAGCAGCATCGAGATTGCTGCAAGCGTGTGCGTTTGTGGGGCGCGGGTCTGGCTAGGAGTTGTTTCTGAGGGTTACTAGAAGAATATGGCGTATCGCTCTTCAAATATTTGAACCGTTGGACAAAACTCACAAAACCAGTCATTTAATGTCAATAGGAACTGCTCAAAAGCAAAACTGCAAAAATATCAAAACCATGGAAGTCACGCACATATTTGAGTGAATTAGGTGAGTTAGGATTGCAAACACAATTCTCAATTTTTTCCTAACTTTCATTAACTATTTATAGAATACTAGGGTTTCAGTTAACGATCTGTATCTGAGATATGTTAAGTAAAGTATTTTTCACAAATATTCATAGGCCTTTCTAAATGAATTAATTTTTAACCTTTTTGGTCTTCATTTTCCACAAATATCCCTGCAAGCAAACCTCTAAGAGGAATTCTCCTCAAAACCGGGATTTGAAATGGGCGTTCAAGAATGTGTGAAAGAGCAAGTTATGAATATCTAAGTAAGAAATTTGTTAGTTTTAGCTAATTTAGGTAATACAGTTCGATAATTTGAATTGTTTTAACCAGTAAATGCTTTTTTTTTTTAATCAGGTGTATCATAAAATCTGTCTCGCTAATATTATTTGTCTTCTATTTCTAGGCTTCAAATGAGTATTCGGCCACATGTGAGGTCTCACAAACACGGAGACTGAGAAGGTTCTTCCTCCTGATTTTTACATTTGAACAGGCAGTGTAGGGAAAGGGTGAGAGAGGGAGGAAATAACACCATCCCCATTTTACTGACAGAGAATTGGGTGTTTTAAAGATTAAGTAATTTATGCCAAAAAAAAGTGTAACCCAGATTTTTTCATCCCTTTTCATTGTTTTAACCTTAAGATCACACTTCAGATGTCGTTTGGCTGGTAGCATCCTTAAAATATGTTCTGAAGAAATATAATGTTTTCTCTAGAATTTGCTATTTTGTTCCCTGAAAAGTAGCACCTGTTCCCCGTGCTGTACAGCAGTAACGCCAGGTTTCTGGGTGTTGTAGCCCTCGTGAAAGTGCAGGAAGGGGTTTATTTGCAGTGAGCATGGTGATCAACTCCCATAAACTGGAGATGCGAAGGGAAACCTAAATGCCTGAAAAATCATAAATGAGACAGTAAGTGGATCAGTCCAAGGTGAGCAAACTCCAGCTCAGAAGAGTAGCAGAGAGCAGTAAAATAAGAATACGTCTCTCCCCCCACTCAGAGCGATGCTGCTGTGCCGAGGCATGGAGCATTATTTCCTCTTGCACTTTCCAGGGTCCTGTGCGGTACGTGAGGCAGTGATGAGACCCAGATGGGAGATGGCAAAGCTCTCCTTAATGACCGCTGATGTTTTCCTGCGCGTAGCCTAATAGAAGCAGACAGCAAAGATTCTTATCTTATCACGGGAAGCCTGACAGCACAGTATTTCTCTTGATGCCAGGATTATTTTGTTATAGACTCTAAAAACACGCTCCAGAAATTGCTCAGATTCATATGGTGTTTGCTTATGCCTGTATGCTAGTATGTTTTGGTTGTACAGGTAAGTCCCGTATGCATTTTTAATTTACAACAATCTCATGTAACAATAAGAAAGCTTTCAAATCTAAATATGTGAAATCTCTGTATATAGGATTAAAAAATCTATATACATTGTGGGGGAAAAAAAAAGGAAAGGATTACAAAAGACCAAAAGCTCTAGGGTTCAAGCTAATTTTTCATCTTTTCCATGGGGAAAAACACTGGTAAATGTTAAGAAACACCCTTCAAGAACCTTTAATTTGTTTTTCACTCTCCAAGATATAGATTTTCTCCTTCCCATTTAAGTAAAAAAAAATTCCTGTGGGTTTGTAGAGTCATTTGAGAAAATATATATATATTTGTATAATATTACATGCTTTCTAACATAACTTTGATTATGCTGTCAGATCTGCCTAGGCAGAATTTGACTTGTAGCCAGGTCCACTAACTTTCATTATCTTCTCAGGAGGTATTTGTTCCTGTAGATCACACAAATCAATTGCAGGATCAGGTCCTTATTCCAAAATCCTGGTTTCATTGCAGTCAGTGGCAAAATCCCTATTGACTCAGCATGGGTCAGGATGTTGCCATAAATATCCAGTCTTTTGAAGTTAGGGGGAACAGGATTAGGTCATTTTATATTTGTTGTAGCCTGTGATGTTGCAGTTCTACAACTGGTTTTGTTGCTGACCTGCCATTGAGTTCAAGCAGATACAAGTGGATCCAGCCCTGTTTATCAGCAAAATGCAGAAAAAGAATTAAAACTAGAGCTTAACCCTATGTTTTAGTGTGGTCCTAGATTAACAAAGGTCTGAATATGCTTTTATAGGTGCACACACACACATATATAATGTGTATAAAGACACATAAATGTGTGTGTGTGTGTGTATGTGTGTGCATAAACACCCTGTAATGAAGAATTTTATTAATAATACCAGGGATTTAAGTAAATATATAATACCTTGCCTTTTCTAAAGTGACAATTTTATACTCATTAATAAGTTGGCATCCAAAGCATTCTTTGAATACGTGTTCAGAAAGGTAAGTCTTATAGTATCCATTTTACAGATGGGAAAACTGAGGCAAATCGACAAAAGAGGCTGATGACAGTGGGTCATTGCCAGCTTTAGAGACAAGAAATTGCCTGAGGAACTGGCACTGGTGAAACGGGGAGTTTGAATGCTTCTGCACTCATCAATCACTACTCAGTGCTGGTGTTTCAAAGTACTCTGTGACAACTGGCTGTGTTTTATATTCAGTCAGAAATTGCCATTCTTGTAGAATTCAGCTGTAAAGCTTCAGTTGTTGTAGCAAGTGTGAAATTGCATAGAAGTTATGGTAGACTTAAATAATAACAGCATATGCCTCCTGCCCCAGAGTTACGGATATGTGTATGTGGGCAGTCCTGTTTCTCCTTGCAAATTGCCATCACCTACTCTCTGCTACAGGAGGGTATGGATATGCATGCAGAGTTCTGTGGAGATTAAAGTGATGTGTACTTCAATATCCAAGATCGAACCTCTTTAAAAGAACTTGTTACATCATTTATCAAAGCAAGTCAGAAGGAGGTTCAGTGCAGACCACAGTAGCCAATGACCTCCAATCTTAATTTTGTAACAATAGTTAATACAGTTTCTGTTATGTAATGTGCAATTTCTTTTTAGCTTTACATGTCTTAAACACATGTGAAATGAGAATAAAATATTAGTTCCATTAAATGAGGTGCTTTTCTTTCAATTTACATACCATCGGCAAAGTCTTGGCCTCCACATTAATGAGTTCCACTTGGATATTTGGAAGTTGCCTTTAACTTGGCTTTGTTCTCCAGAACTTATCCACACAAGTATTTGCAGGTGTGTGAGAAAATAAGCTTTACATTTAATGAGTCGTATGCGGCGTTTATTATTCTCATCTGTCCATGTCCATATCTGGAAAGACATTCACCCCATAAATGCTATTGTGGCTGGGACGTGGAGTGGGAATTACACCGGGTGACCAGTGGTCCTGTGCAGGAGGCCAGCAAAAGGTCTGCTGGCCACTTTGGAGTGTGATGTGGGGCATAAGTAGGATTTAAGCAGGACAAAAGGCTTATGTTGGCATCTTGTGCAATTGCTTGTGTTGGCTGGAGCTAGCTAGGAAGGCAAGAAGTACTTTAATTTGCAGTAGTATAATCTTACAGCATGACCATTAATATCACACATTGTCAATAGCAGCTAAAAACACTGAAGAATGCAAAGTACAGCAGTATATTGCAATAGTTCACTAGGTGATTTGAAAAACCATGCTATAAACTTTGAGCACGAGATGACAAAGTCAGGCTTGGATATATGTTTCCATTCATTTTATTTGATACATTTTTTGGATAGTTGGTTGGTTTTTGAGTTGGGAATGCCATTTATATGAATACTCATTATAGTTTTTTATAGAGATTTTTTGGAAGGGTTTTAAAACACAGCTAAAACAAGAAAATAAACCTCAAGCAAGAACTTAGTCTTCATGCCTGAAATTATGCCATCAGTGAAGTCAGTGGCAAAACTATGGACTTCAAGATCTGTAGGATTTGACCTCTGGGCTTTGGAGCTGTGTTGGCAAGAAAGAATAAATAAATCCTGCAAAATGATATATGAACTTCATAATCTGTGCCTCACTTCTTAGACAGGCTATACAATAAAATATCCTAAAAATCTAGTACTGGCTTTCTCTATCGAGCTAATTTGTAGTCAAGCCAGCTTAGTACATGTTCTTAAACACACTGAATAAGCTGAGAAATAGAAAACTATCAGCAGTGCGTATTTTAAGGGCTTGGACCAAAACTTTTCAAAGTCAAAGTGCATTGAATCAAACCTTAATAAGCTGATCAATTAGAAATCAGGTTTCTTCAAAATCTGGCCTTGCTTTACTCTTTGCATGAGGTTTGCTGTAATGCCAAATTTTTATCTTCCAGAGCACAGGTCTTTCAGAACTGATAAGTTGTTTTTATTATCAAAAATAACTTGAAAATGTATTTTCTTGCCTTCTGTGCCTGCAGAAAAATTAACATGTTTTATTTTGATTAAAACTGAAGGCAAAATATGGAAAAATGTAGGCTAAATTGGCTTGGTTGAAAAAATAAAGTGACTGACAAGGAGGTGATAATACCCCAAACCATCGCAAACCATTCCTGCAACCTCCCCTATAAATAGTCTTGCTAAAATCGATTCTTTCCATCCAAGGCAGCTTGTGGCAACCATTTTCCCAAGCAGCCTTTTCATCTGCTTGTTTATCCAGAGCCTCTCTGTGTGTAAGCGCTTTCTGGAAGGTCGGCCCCTGGGGCTCTTCCCACTTTTAATTCCCTGCTGGCAGGTATCAGAAACTCTCCTGTTCTCACTACTCTCACAAATTTTGTGTGTGCCGGTCAGAGGAGCTGCGAGACGAGAACCCGACCTCCTCCCTTTAGTCCCTCAGCGTTGTCTGCTAATGGGGCAGCAAGGGACCAAACCCAAGCAAGTTGCGCGGGCTTATTTTGCTATCGCTAGATTGCACCAGCATCCCCAAGAAAGTCACCGTGAAAGAAGCCGAGTTCCTCGGGCTGTGCATGGCTCCTCCGCTCCAGCCGCCTTGCTCTTACTTCATGTGCTGGATAACGAAACGTGGGGAAAGGTTGGATCCAGCTTGGAAAAAGTAATTGGTTGCGGTAAAAGAAAGCAAATGCTGATGTTACGTTTAACCCCCAAATCATTACTGCAGGTGGAAAATTGCCAGAAGCTGCATCACCTGGATGTTGGAGATAGATAGATGTGCTGGAGAGTTGTTAACCCGCCATGGGCATGCTCATGGGGACGGGGTTGGGGAATGACTTCTCCGTCTCCAAAACGTGCCCTTTGTGGCAGAAACAGAAGAACTCAGGAGCCCTGTGGGTGACAATCCAGTTGCTTACATGGAAGCGTGCATGGGTCCTGCCCTTGCAAAGCCAGACCCAGCCCCCAGAAGGAAGGCTCGGGCCATTTCCCCTCACAAGCTATAAATGTTTCACGTGTTGTGCTAAAACTACATGTGTTTCTAGGACATATTCACTTCTTGAAGACAGGTGGATGGCATATGTGCTTGTGGGTTGTTCTTGTTCTACAGCTACATATTTATGTTTGAAATCTGAGGATATGTTACCTTCTCCTTCATCCATATTCAATTTATAACTCAGCCAGCCGGTGTAAGAAGGACAAGGAAGTAAATATAGTAATATGACATATTTATTTTTATTTGTTTTATGTGTTTGTGATACTGCAATGTTTTATGTACTTTTCTATATCTGTTTTCTATTTTTCCCAGTGTTTCATAGTAAGTTTGATAAGTTTGGAAAATCATATATCTTTCTGGAGTTCGAAAATTACTGATTTTCCTCCTGTTTGAGCTGTATTCTGCACGCTGTAACATTTCTAGCTTCTGTGTTAGTGGTGACTTTTCCTACCTTTCCATGATATTATTTTTAAACTATTAGATATATTTTCCCTTATTTTTTTCCTTAATGCACTTTGCACTGCCAGACTTCAGATTTTACCTGTATTCCATGTTTATCCCATAGCTTCTTCTTGTCCTTTTGCATATTATTTCTATCCGTTATTTTTAAACTTTTGCTTCTGTTGTTGTAGGAACCGGACGGACCACCTATCAACTTCCAGTTGCACGCAGGAGAGCATTTTCTCCAGAGGCAATATATGGAAGAGCAGCTGCCAAGCCTGGGAGTCCAGGGGCTKTTGCTGCACCTCCGAGCGCTGGAAACCTTCGAGGCAGAAGAAGCGCCAGGTCCGCACCGGAGACTGGGGTGCAGGAGGGGGAACTGCTGCCCGCAAGGCAATGGGAGCAAACTTTAGATGTGCCGCAGTCTTTAGCACCACAAGCCATGAGCAGGTCGATATGGGACTTTTCATCCTGGGAAGGTTTTGCTCATAACTAGTTTTTTGAGAGATGCTGTAATTCAGACAGGCACTGATTCAGCAAAACCCTTGACCTTTAGTGCTCACAGGGTCAGACCTCATGATCATTGCGGCTCTTCCTGGCCTTAAAACCTATGAAATGGCATCTCCTGCTGGAAAATCCTGGTTTGAGAAGAATGTGACACTTCTTGCAAGGAAGGTTCCTCCTTCCCCTCGGACCATGCAGCAGATCCCATGTCCCAAGCCGTGCAACCCAGTACGAAACTCTGCAAGTGCACCTTGCTGAAAAGCCAAGCCAGAATTTAAATGTGAGAATGAAAATGAAGTTTTTTGGCAGCCAACCTGCTCATATTGAACGACTTGGGGTGGCGCTTGAGGCACATGGTGTAGCGGGAGGTGACTAGGTGCAAGGCCAGTAAGTATGCCAGGACCAGCATTCCCCCATTAGTTGCCCAGTTTAAATGTTCCAGACCAACCAGCTGACAAAACACGTGGGCTGGAGTGGCGTCACAGCCCTGCCGTGTGACAACCAGAGACGATTTCCTGGCGTTCGCCTTTTTTGTTTGGTTGGCCACATTTTTCCCCCAGAAGCAAAACTGGCCCCCAGACAAATCCATCACAGGGTACATTACAAAGCCAGGAACATTAAAAGGAGCAAAAGGAAAGCCAAATTTCTTGCAGAAACAAAGATTGCTTGTTTTTATGCCATGGGAAGGCAGAGCTCTCCGTGCTGCAAGTGATTCTTGGTTTAAGGGCAAACAGTCTAAAGATTGCCAGAAATAAGGTTGTGGACAGAAATTTTTATTTTATTACTATTTTTTTAAATAGTACTAATTGTAAAAGCTGCATCCCTGGAAGGTGGAGAAAGGCTTCCAAAGTTCACTGACTTACCAACCCTGACAGTGATTCTCCTGATAATGGCACAGCAGGTCCACAGTGGCAAAGCCTAATTGACAAAGATCAAAATCTAATTTGGATAACACCAGGAGCCGAGGGGGTCATGCTCCAAATAGTGCTTGAGCCACAACCATCCGTGTTTGTCATTTCACGGGGAAAATGCAAAAAAGATCATTTCAGGTCCCCAAATGAGGAAGATGCCAATAATATTGAAAAGCATACGCAGGAAGAAGGCTTGTTCCTGAGGGTACAATTACTGTGGCTGTGATGTGAAATGATAAAAAATATTAAGTAGATTTTAATGTTGTAACAAAGGGTGGCCCTGCACTGGGCGTGAATAGGAAAGGGAGATCCTTTGGGCACCTAGATGAAAAATAGTACAACCGTAGCTATTAGCAAAGCCTTTAATGCCAGTATCTACCCCATGCATCATTGGGATGAGTATTTCCTTACCTGGAATATAGGTCACTTTTCCTCATAAGAAGCAGGCATCTCATTGTTATTATCTATTAATTCCTTGAAAGGAACTAGCCTAACCTGGTCTGTGGCTTGAAACTGAAAAAATTATGCTGAGGGTCTTTGTACCATCATTTTACTTTGGTTTTTTGGACAGTGTGTTTCACTAGCTGTGCCTTGTGTCCTGGATCCGGTCYGACTCCGACAAACTGAGTTAGGACGACTGAGGAAATGAAAGGCTGATATTCACAGAGAATTCCTGAAATCTTTTTATGTGTATTTCAAGGGCTTTCCCAAACAAAAAAAAAGGCCTAAATAAGATAACAGGAAATCCTATAAGATTCCTATTTATCGTCAGCATCATTTGCTGGCAATAAAAAGAAATTTTAAGTAAATCTTGCAGCCCTCTTTACACTTTCTAAGGGGAGAACGCCGTATTTGACTTGTCTATCTACTCTCTTCCAGCTTCTGTGGGATTTTACTCACTCCTCGCCTCTGTCTGTGAGTCGGATTTCACTCTCCCATTTATAATTCACAAATCACAGTAGAAGATAAATAATTTCAAGATCTTCCTCTGTGTTGGGTCTGAATTCACATGTGTGGTGCAACTCAGTGAAGGCACCAGGCAGCTTCTGGCCTTTGGGGCTGTAGTATGCATAGCAGTTGTAAAATGTATGATAAGAAGCTTTTACAGAGGAGATTTTAATGAAAAAAGGAAAATTATTTCATAATGGACAGCGAGAAGGAGAGCACTCGGAGGAAAATTGGGACTGAGCTGCGAGGTAGCCTGGGCTTGGGGGTGCCGATCCATTTGTTTTCCATTTTGAGCTTATGAAAGGATTTAGTGAGATTTCCAAAGCTCTTAAGTGACTTAGGAGCATGAGGTCCATTGACTCAACTTTTCAAACACAGAAATGAGTTCAAAGCACAAAACCCGGTGCATTTGTGCTCCTAAGCAACTTAGGTGCTTTAGAAAACACAATCCCATTCTAACGCTGTATGGAAAAAATAAATACTAATAATACAAATTAAAGCAAAGAGGTTCATGCGCATACTTTGGCAGCATGAAACTATTTAGAGGATGAATAAAAGGATAGTAATGCAACGACTCCTGCCGCTGGCCGGCACTCTCAGTTTTGGTAATACTTCAGTTTTGCAGCGATTTGGCAAACCTCTTGTAAACAGTCCAACAACGCTTCAGCGAAGCCTTTAGAGAACAGCAATCTGTACAGCACATTAATTTGGCATGTTTAGCAGCCCAGGTCTAGCTCAACACAGAGGTAGCATAAAGACTTCTTATACTTACTGTTCCCGGTCAGAGGTTAAAGTCATTGACAGGCAGTGTTGAAAAGATGGCAATACAGCTGCCTGCACACCATCTGATCCAAGGGATGGTGTTTCCCCGTGCTAACCAATACCAACATTAAAAAAGGAAGGAGAAGCAAAGGTTTAGCTCTACTTTTTCATGATCTATGCATTTTTTTTCGTGCTAGTTTCTCATGAACTGGAGGGTGATGGTCCGGCCAGCGCAGGTTAGTGAGAGGCGGGAGGTGGATTTTCAGTGTGACCCACCGATCGTCGTGCTTGTCAGGGTACCGGTGAGACTTAAAGATTCTTTTCATGACAAAAAATGAATGATTTTTATATTCTCAGAGGTGAAATCAAACCAATCCCATTAATTTCAATTAAAATGTTACCTGTCTCAAGCTATCTCTTTTTTTTCACCCTCAAAGACTGTTTAGGGATGGGAAAAATGAAATATTAATGCATTCTATAAATAATATGTGTGAGGTCCATGGGGACACAGAACCCCCACATCATTAGTTAAATTGATCTTCCTCTTAGATTTTGCAGGAAATCAGGGGGTTGTGTGGCTTAGTTTTCAGGAAAAGCGGTCAAACCTGGGTCTGATCTGCTGTGTATCAGATATGGAGCTGAGGTTTCTCCTGCTGTTCCTTATTTATGGTCATTTTACATATTGTCTCATGTCAGAAGTTTCAGGAGAGGCTCTGGCAGTCTGCACGGTAACCCTTACTCATGTAAGGAATTCTGCTATGGTGTTTTCATGTATAAGGGATCGCAGGATTGTGACCTTTAATAGGAAATAAGGATCAAAGCACAATTTGTTTCCGTTGCAGCTAATTGCCTGCATATCATCATTATAATGTGGTTTCTGTAATTCTCTTTCTCAGTGCTCCAAAGACAACTTTTGTCAAATTCTTGTCGACATTTTAAACATACATGACCGTCACATGGTGCGAGTAGCTTCTAACAAAGCAGGAGCTTCACCTGATTCCTGCAGGAGCCGTTGTGGGGTAGCTCAGCCTGTTTCAGTTTTCTCTCGAAAATAAAGCACAGTGTGGTCCCTCCCTCCTTCCCCCGAATGCAGCAGAGGAGCTGCTAAATCTAGCAATCTTTTTCCCTTTTTTACTATTTTTTTTGTTGTAATAATATAAAGTCACTGCATGAGCAACCAGCAATGTTTATTAATAGAGATCTCCAATTTTGGAGTCTTTGGTAAATTGAGAACATACTGAGAAAGAATCTTATCGCTCAAATCGTAGGAAATCCATTTCCAAGTTGTCTGTTTTTCATCAAATTAAAATTAGTTTCATGGGAATATGAGAAGGTTTTTATAATTAGATAATGGAAATTTGCCTAGGTTATCTTCCACTTATTTGGATGTAATATAAATAACAAGAATGTCACATCATGCCAGTATTTACTCATCTAACTCAGCACAAATCCTGGGTCAAGTAAAAAAAGATTTGAAAACATTTTAGTGCTTGTTGCTTAGAGACCATTTTTAACCACTGGAAGGATCTCACTCAAATCCATGGTTGCACCGTGAAAAATCTGAAAATTGTGAATAGTTGCAAGCCTCTCTCAAAGACTTTGCTCAGGTAAAACACTCCCAAAAGTTATCCTTCAAGTGACTGAGAGTGAGGTTCCCCTTCCCCAGCCAGTACAGAAATGGGATGGGGGATCATTTGGACATATTTCTCCTTTTCAATTAAATCTAGTCAGAAATAAGTAACTCTTGCTTTTGAAATTTTTTATTTTAAGCATTATGGTCGTTACTGCTCTCTGCCCTATCCATGCCTGTATTGAATATTGAACCCGCATGGTTTAGGTGAAAATCTGTGAGGTTTGGAGCCCGTCCCGTGGCTGGGAGGTTCCAGCGATGTCTCGGCGCGGCGGTGGCGATGGCTGGTGCTGCTGGAGGCGGCTGTCAGCCCTCCCATTGCAACGGTCTCCTCAAAGGATTTATGACAACTAGTGCCGCAACAAACTCTTTCCCTTACAAACTCCAAAGTGAGGGAGCTGGGGGCCAGATCAATGGCGAAGGGAGCGCAGGTGACGCTGATAGGGAACCAAAACAGTGCTTTCAGGTACGGTTTTATTTTTTTACCCAATTAATAACAAAGAGACGAAGGGCTAAGTTCTGGTGCTCCGTGAAAAACAATGCACAGCCTCCGTGGTGTCTGCGGCGGGCCCGGGGTCTTCTGCTCCACCCCACCAAACCACACAAGCCAGCAGCAGTGGTCACTGCCTCCTGCCCATTATGCCATGGTTGTCATTCATCCTGCAAAAAGGGAAGAGTCATTTTATCCACTTCTTTTTAATCAGTGGCAAAATTGAGGCGGGGAGGAGGAAAGTGGGGTTTTTTCCCCTTTTTTTCCTTTTTTTCCCAGGTCACAGAGCCAGGCAGCRCGGAGGCTGGCGTGCACGGTGGGTCTCCTGGCTCGGCGTCCTGTGGGCTCCCAGCTAACGCATCTATTGATGGGGCTGAAATGCCTCTTTCCATTTCCCTGCAGAACAGGGTCCTTGATAATCTCCTCACTTGAATTTAAACAGAGCCTCATTCTTGTTGGGGCTAATATTATCTGAAACAGTATGGCAGGAGACCCCAGTCTCCACAGATAGCTCTGGAGATTGCTCGCGGGGGAATTACCCTAGATATCTTTTATCAGAAGTTCCAATGTCTATTAAAAAAGGGCAAAGATCATGTAACCTCGGGTGAACCTTCAGTCAAATCATATTTATTGTCACAAGGTGGGTTGCAAAAGAGAGAATCCGAGAGTTTTGTGATCATTTGCACAGTGTGAATGAAGAAAAAAGTACCATCTTATGTTGTTCTTTTTGAGTAAGATATGTAATTTAGGCAACAGCATGAGCAGTGAATGGGTTGCTCGCAGTACGGTATGGTGTAATGAAGAGAAAGTGTGACATCACATCCCTTCCAGACAACTGCAATGTAATATCCCAACTAGCACAACCATTTTCCTTCTCAAGTATTAAAAAGTGTGTTTTTCAGTAATCCCATTTCTCTCATACATGAAGTCTAAAATCACTTAAAACCAAACATCCAGTTGGGTAAAATATCGTGTGTTTGCACATGCTCCTATCAGGCATTAATCCTCAGATGACATTTACGTGACCATTTCTTTTCGGGTGCACTAAATTCTTTGCTGGAAAACTAGGAAATATCCCAATAATATCCCGCACAACTGCCATAGGAAGGCTTTCCTCCTGCAAAAGGGCTGAAAGCTGGAACTCATATAAGGGAATCTTGCAGATCCCAGCCAAGCCATTCAGCTCTTTGAATACATGGGGAAAATTCTGCATCAGTGACTGAAGAGACACTAAAATTAAATAAACCCAGGAAAAGAGCATATCCTGCATCATAATTTTCAAAGGAGCTTGAAATAAACATATGTGACCAGATTTTAGTAGTATTCAACACCCGTCTATTCATGCTGGTAAGACTGAAGAGCTTTCTCACAGGTTTTACATACTGGGAGCTGTCATTTCTTTTTTATCCCTATATAGACTGTCAGGCTTTTATATATTAGCTGCTGATTGTTTTTGTCTTCCTTTAAGAAATGCAGTGCCTGCAAACACATCATCTCTCGGTGCGTACTCTGCAGATGGTTAGTCCTTGGCAAACTAACACATGGAGAATGCAAAACCGTATCGATAAGCATTGCTGCACTGTTAAAAGCAGCTAGGGTATAGTCTTCTCATGTTCCCCTTTCTGAATCTCAAAAATTAATATATTCTATATGCTTCTCTCTCTCTCCCCGCTACGTTCTATTTATTTATTTTTTTCCCCTTGCCCTAAATTCTGCATGCCTACCCCCTGGACACGGGATCGGTGAGAGCAGTTTAAAATTAGTGCCTACAGGCAAAGAATTTCCCAACCTGTGCCTGTGCAATGCTCCTAACGATCCCCAGCCAGGAGCCCAGCACTGCATGGCTCAGGCTGGAGTGGAAAGGGGAGCTGGTGGCAGTTGCTGAATTGTGCCTGACATCTAATTATGTCCTAGTCCTTGGCAACAGCTTGAAGATAATCTACCTCTTGCCAATCATCCTGGAAAACTGCTGCTTTTCTCCTTGATGCCTTTAGAGGCTTCCACAGCGTTGCGCTCCCTTTGTAGGGTTTTGCTGCCAGGTACACAGCAGACCCGCGATCGTCTTGGAGAAAGACCCCTTTTGGGCCTTGGGAACGTGCGTATGTTCCACTTGTATGCCTGTTTTGTGGCTTCCCAAGTTTTGTCTGGGAGAGCAGGAGGAGAAGGGGAAAACGGTTTGCAGCAACTGCAGAAAGTTGCATTTCTGGCCTTATAATACAGCTGTCATCTCTCAAGCAAATACAATTACCTGTTTCCTAATTAGGACAAGTTTGGCTGAGACTATATGAGTCACTGGGAAGTTATATTCTATCATTTACCCCAGAATACCTCTATAGTTTCATAAATGTTTTCCCTACAGAGTAAACCTTGAATTTATGATGAAGGTCGTATAACTCCYGCTCTTGAAGAAGGCATGAAGGAGGTGGGGCGCAGGGTGGAGGCTGCTGCTTTGCTGCTGCCTGGGGTGGCTTTCCAGGGGTTGATCACCAAAGCATCTGGCAAATAACCACGTAAAAGAGCAATGCGTGTAAAACAAAGAATGATGTAAGGAATAAAAATCTCATTATCCAAAAATAAAGAAACATGGGACGAAATTCCAGTGTAAGCTTCCAAAAAATATATTTAAAAAAAAAAAAAAAAATTTTTCACCCCAGGTACATTTCCTCTGGAATTTTATTACTGAGACCAGAAGTTCTTACAGGCAATCGTTTGTGAATACTAGTAACCCAGCCAATATGCCAGGCTAACATGTTATCATACCAAAAAACCAACGAAACAAAGAAAGAAAATCAAGCTTTTGAAATGATAAAAAGTCTAACATTAGGAAAATGTTATGGGTTTAGAGGAAATTTTATTAATGTCAGGTTTTTCTGCAACTGCTATTTTCAGGGTTTTTGCATAAACTGTAAGGCTGATGCAGGGGTGCAGTTCACAGTTCCTAAATATCTGAAGATATCTACATCTGATAGATACTGGATTTGCTACGAGAAGCAGACTTGCCCACTAGACCTCTACATATGCTATTTACACTAGTGTTTCAGATATGTTTTGTGGATCTGCTGATCTAACATGTGCTGCTAGTGTTCTCTTCTGAAATATTTTGGACGCCACCTCCCTCCATAGCTGATGCTCAAACTGACCGAGTACCGAGTTTTGTGCCGTGCGCTGCATTAATTCCCAATTTGGGGCAACGAAGCCCTTTAGAGCCAGCAGACCTGATGTTTTTGTGCCAACACTGAYGTGCTGCTCTCTGAGCAGAGAGGTAGGACCTGCTCATTACCCTGATTGACTAGAAGTGTGAACTGGAATCTGCCTTAATTAGGGGTAACAAGTCCTTAATTAGAGGAAAACACACCCAAATATGGAAGTGGTGGAACCCAAATACTGTTGTCATCAGGGAGACTTCTGAATGCAAGAGGTGAAGGAGGAAATAGTTACTGTTATTCTTGCTCCTTTCATTAGTTCACAGGCAAAAYGTAGCATTTTAGTGGAAAAGAGCATGTGTTTTTCACCACAATTAAGTTTTGGTTTGTGGCTTCAAAATATGGGGGACAATATTAGGGTTAGCTTTTTGCTTCCTTGGGAATCAAAGAGGACTCCTGCACTTGTGTGTTGGATTTCAAGTCACTTTCTGTAAGTTTTTTCTTTCTTTTTATTTATTTTTCCATCTTGAAGCTATTTTAAGCGCTCTATAACAAATTAAGTGGGAAAAATTTGGTTAAAATTCATATGGCTCCTCCTTTTTCCTGTGTTTACAGCTAAGAAACAAGTAAGTTTATATTGTTTTGGACATAGTTTAAGAATTGTTTCAGTTAGTTTTGCTGTTAAATTTCAAAGCTACTCTTTTATGGGCTCACAAAGAAAATCTAAGATAAATTTCTGACTGGAGAGAGGGAAGAATTCACCAAGGAAGGTGCTAAAGGGCAACCAGCATGGTTTGTGTACCCTCCTGTGGAGAAACGTCTTTCCAGAACCCACCTGGTTCAAAGCTGTCCCCCTGCTAAAAGCTTAAATTGGTTCATGTGYTGACTGTGAATGGTAAGCTTGACTTGGAAAAGAGTAATGGCAGTTACGGAGAGTTTATGATGGCTCATGTGCTCAGTCTGATGAACAAATGAAAGACTGGGGTGAATTTTCCTTACGTGGTTGGCAAAGAGAGAAACAAAGTCACAAATTATACAATAACTAAAGGAGAGATGTGTATTATTTAGTGGCTCTCTATATCATTCCAGAGATATAGAGAGACAGCTTTAAGAAAGGAAACTCATAAAGAAAAGGAAATAGCATGCAGCATGTATAAAAAAAAAAAAAAAAATTGTCACGTCACATCTGAGCTATTCCTATTTCTGTTTCTGACGTGCCATTCACCATTGAAGAGAACAGTGAAAGGTACTGAAAAGTAGGCACTATTTGAATAGATCTAATCATCAATAAATAGTTGTGTTTTAAGTAAAATGTTGTGTCATTCTGAGGTTCCTGTATTACACAAGCATATTACAAAATGTATGAATGCATAATGCAGTAATAATTAAAGTTACAGTTGCCCAACTCTTAAATTTAAATGCTTGGCAATTAACTGCCTGATAAATCTCACTTTTCTGTGTGTGTTTTTTTTTTTCTTTCTTTCTGGGAGTATTAAATAGTCCTAATTGCTGATTGCACATTCCTCAACTGTTGACGGTTTTCTCTTGTGTCTATCAGATATAAMTTGCTCCAAGTATTGCTTTATCTCTGCATGCAGGTCAAAGATGTTGCATTCCACATTTACTAAATGGAGAGGTCATGAAGTCCAAAAAAGCCTCAAAGACACATCCATAAGATCAGGGCAGACAGGGACCTTGATGTCTTGGCCAGAGGTGGCTTGCAGAGGTTGGCTCTGGGTGCAGCAGTGATGTGTAATTTGGGCCGTTCTCRAGTTGTTGGCTGCAAACCTTGTACCCTTTAGGCAAACTTTAATAATGGATGTTCTCTGATTTTTATATTTTTAGTGAGTTCAGAAATACGTCTACCTCATTTTCATAGCTTAGCGTAGTTGGTCCCTTTGCTTTAGAAGACGAATGAATAATTTGGCTATGATAGCTCCTTAAAAGAGCAGATGTTAGGGATCAAGTGGGAGCTCCCATTTCTGACCTGTCTCCCAAGACTGCCGGCCAGGGGTGCAAACAGCGTCGGTTCTCGCAGTGTTTTTTATGACTTTGACTCTCACTTAAACAGGACTGGAACTACTAGCTTGATTTACACAACTACCAGAAGGTAAATGACTTTTGGTTACTTCTAACGTAGGCTGCGTTTAAACTTCTGACCTACAAGGAAATGCTCAATGCCCAGGGCCATGCACAGCTGCGCTCGTGAGCCTGCGCCCATTACTAGAAGGGTATAAGGATATCCATTAGCATTATTTTCATGTTTTAAATAGAGATACTCACTATATAGGGATAAGTTGGAGAGAGGCTTTTTTTAGATCGATGCTGCTGCTTATAAGTCACTCTCTGGTTGAAAAATTAACCAACAAGTTGTAGGATAACGCGGCGCTGGCTGGTGGCACAGGCTTGCTGTGCGGTCTCCAAGCAGGTCCATGTGACAGCTCTCCGCAATACGGCTTCTTGGGTATGCATAGGTCCATCCAATGTGCTCTCTTGGGTTCAGCTTGTGCTTTTTAAGTTTTCTTATAAATGCCTTGCTCTTTGCCTCACAATGAGGAGACCATCGCAAATGCATTGGCAAGAGGTAAAAGCTACAAAAGGCGTTTCCAAAAATACTCTTCCATTTGCATTTTGAATGGGGTCATCAGACTGGCTCAGTGTAAATTGAATTGAAAATAAAGGCGCTTGCTAAGAATGTTTTGTGTGTTCGTTGCGGAGGAGCAGGGAAAGAGGGTTGGAAAAGATTCAAGGTAAATCACAAGGCAACATGGCCCCGATGCAGGACGTGTAAAYGTGTGAAGATCACACAGGACCCCACAAATGCATTGAGACAACTGCAGTTTTGGAGACAACAAACTCGATGACAGAAATCTAAGCAAGATCTCAATTTTACAGGGAAGAGCAGGATCGTGAGAGCAGTCATTTCCTTAAACATTTATTAACCCCCTTCCCTGCAGATGTAACATTTCCCATGTTTTTCCCCTGCACTTCACAACACATCTCAGTGCTCACAGTGTGAACTTTACCGGGACTGATTTTTTTGTTAGTGGATGACTGGAGGTGAGTCAGAAGGCAATGACTTCTAGTCATCTCCCCTGACGTCCCCCCAGCCCGCCCCACCGCCGACGAGCACCCGCGCCAGGGACGGGCTGGCAGAGCTCGCTCYGAGTGCTCTTGTCACTAGGGTCTTGCAAATTCATATCATCTTTGGACTTTTTGAGTTGATAAAGACAGAGATTAGGCGGGGGTGGGGAAAAAGGGAAAGGCATTTTAATTCTGTCATTGGAGTCGTCAGCCCAGCTATGCGTACTGCTGTGTACTACTGAAATTGCCTGAAGAATTAATTTACCTGATTTTTCTGCCTATTGATTATTTCAGATTAGCTGTGTTTCTCAATTCCAACTGAGTAGTCGTTGTCTGGGCTGTGCCTTTGCTTACTTAAGCTGCGCAGTGACTTCTTGCCCGGGTTGGATAATTTAGTCCTCATAATTTGTGCCAGGTAATGTTGAGGCGCGGTCCCTCCAGCTGGGATTTGGAACGTTAGCAATTAGAGACGTGATTTCAGCTTCTCGTTGATGCTGCTTCTGCAGTCAGYGGGGAGAAGGAGAGAAGCAGCTTTAGGTGGAGGTTTCTCCTTCTGAAGGTGCTGTGGATCTCCCTCCGGAGAGAGCCCTCTCCCTTCCCCTCTCCCCACTGACAATGAAAGCCCTGAGATAAGTAGCAGAGTACAAGCCTTGTATACAGAAGAAAAAACTAGGGGATGTAAATCCCTCGTTTCTGGTTCTTGGGGACAAGTTTCTTTACTAAGCAACTGCTGTCTTTGGCCTGATTTTTACTTTTTATGTGAATACTTGCAAACTGCAAACAAAAGCAAAAATGCTTACAAAAAAATAAGGGGAAAGAACTGCYAACAATAATTTATAGAAAAAATAATTCAGGTTAATAACAAAAAATGAGCTTGTGGTTTGTTTTTTAAGGTTTGCCTTTTGTTTCTCAGTCCATATATTGTAGTTGGAACACATTTCTAAGAATTTTTGCAACTATGGGGACTAACGATTTTCTTGCTTATATCTGAAGGAAGGCTCTSATTCTCATTTAATCACTAGTTTCTTCTAATCGCTGCTTGTGAAAGCTGAGGCTTTAAGAAAATCTCTAGCCTCAGTCAGACTTGCTATAACATTATGAAAGTTGGCAACTATTAAAATATTTGCAAATATTTTTCTTGCCAGGTTTTTCTCAGTTCTGCTTGCAGCCCTCAGCAGGGGACCTTTTGAGGTATAACTACTCCCTACGTAAAATCTTCCTGAGCCCAGTTCAGAGCTGGTGCATACAAATGCAACTGTATTGACTTCAGCAATAAAAAAACAAACAAACAAACAAACAAACAAACAAAAAACCAAATGTTGTTATAAACCCTTACATATACAGGGATTTTTGTTTTCTGTTATTTAAGCTTTTTATTTACCTATTTTCCTTCCTATTTAGGCATTTTTAAGTGGGGAAAAAATGCCATTTTGAAACTGAAAGTTAGGAGGCTGCATTAAAAAAAAAAAAAAGAATGAAAAATTTTAGAATTTCTCATGTGGAACACTTCATTTTGGGCACTTTATAATGAAATATRTTTATACTGGAAAAACTTGCTTCATATTTTTGAAAACACCTCCCAACTTCAGCCCTTCCTTGCCTCCTCCTACTGCAACTGGTACAAACGTGACATTGGGGCTTGCATCTCAGCCAAGGGAGCTTTGGGGACAGGCAGGGTGGGAAGGAGACCTGTGATATCAATCGCGGTTTGTTCCTTGCTGTGCAGGTGGCCTTGGTGGAAGGGGACAGATTCCCGTGCAGCACCGGGGCCGCGTGCACCAGCAATTGCTGGGAGCATTAAACCTGTCTGAAGGGTGATAGCCCCTGGATGCATGCACAGCGCATCCCTCGGCACGGGCACGCTCCTGCCTGGGGAAGGAGAGGAGTGGCACCGGGGCAGTACGGACTAAAGGTTTTCTTCATCGTGGATATAGGAAAACAAACACAGAATGCTAATGGCTTGTCTGGGGAGGCTGCAATTCAAAATCTGGTGTTATTGCATTATTTTCAGCCCTGTGTTAAGGATTTAAAATCCTTTTGGATGCTTCCTAGCAGTGGTTTGTTAATGGCCTTGCTTTACTTTGTGTGCTGTTACCCACCTCTGAGGAATTTCGATCAGCTGAGCTGTAGATACAATTCCCCCAAATACATGGGGAAAAAATCAGTTGAAACGGTCATGCGACAAATCAGACAAGAATTTGTCTCAGGAAACGTCAGCATCCAGGTTGATGTGTGTTACGCCAGCTAATCCATCCAAAGGTTTGCTAAAGGTATCTTAAGAAGAATCGGGGTGAGCAGTCAGCGGGAGGAGTTATGGGGCAATGACGAGAATCTCCTCTTTCCCCAAACGCTTCGGCAGAGCCAGCAAGTTCTTGGTCTGCGTTGCAAGGCAAAAAAGGTGTTTCTCTCTCCTTTTCTTTCTTTTTTTTTTGCCTCCAGCATCAAAAGCATAACAAGGAGCAGAAGAGTTTGAATTTAGAGCAATAATTTTGCCCTCTTACTAAACAGATTTATCTAATAGCTGTTGCTACCTCTAAATTAGGTGTGCTGAGCTATGGGTATACTGAAAATCTCATGCTTAAGGCAGAAAGGAAAGGAAAGCTGACCAAAACAGGTAGCGGTGGCAGGCTGAATTCAACCAGTTTGGCTTGTCCACCGGACAATGAATGCTACATGTTGCTTACGCTGTACTTACAGGAGGTTTGTGCTTGGCAAGAGGCTGAAGAGAAAATAGTTCTTTATTCAGAGAAAATGAACATTTTTTCCTTTTTCCTTTTCTCTTTTTCCTCATTTTCTGCCTTTTCTTTGTCTCAGCCTTAGCAATGTACAGTACTGGTGTATAGTTAGCAATTTGGTACCAGCTGAAGCACTGATTTGATTACTGTTAATTTGATGTCATTTGTCAGTAAATGGTGAAACAGTGACTGTTCCTATGCACAGGGACTCTATCTAGCACTCGGAAAATACTTATTATCAAATTGCTTAAAAATCACAGCTTTTTTTAGCATCACACAATATTTTTCTGTTGAATGAATGGCTGTGGGTGGATGAGATGGAGTTGCAAGCGGGATATTGGCAGGAATGAGACAAGTGCAACAAAGCAAGAGGAGAACCAAGGGCTTATTAAACATATGCAGTCTTTTTGGGCAGTGCTTCCAGACGTGCTTAAATAAAGGGAAAGATAATAGTTAATGTGATATTGTAGCCCTTGTTTGTAAATGGGTTTTTCTGTGTGTTTGTCTCTCTTGTGCTAACCCTTCACATCCGTTACATTGATGCATGGCTTCTAGGATAAAGGATGTCCCAGAATCAGTGGGTAATTACTGATTTCCAGGAGACACCTTTCCCTCCACCTGTGTTGCTCTCAATTTGGAAAAAACCACTTTTTTTTCCACTGCGATTTGGGCTGGGATGTGGGTGAGGATGGGGGACAAGCTCCTCCAAGTGTCCCTGTGTGACAGGGATTCAATCCCTGGGTGGAAAAGGTAATGTCCGGAAAGGATGGGGTTTAAAAACATCTTTTATGGCTTAATTGAAGAAGTGTTGGTGTAAAAAGGAAGAAGGGTTTTCCCTGCTGAGTGTGGGTGGTGGGTTGGAGTGAGGGTGCTTGTGTTAGTAAACAAATAAATTAAATGAAGTAAAGCACAGTTTGGGTCATATGAGTGATGCTGTAAAAATGAGGCATTTTGGCTCCCTATTTATTTATTTCTGTGAAGAGAAACTTATAGCAAGTCAGAAGATGACTCTCTGAGGGGCCAATACCAACACAAGGATGCAGAAACCACATGAAGAATTGAAGTACATCTTCTCTTTCCAACTTCTTCACCAACCACAGAGATTTTATATTAAAAATAAAAAAAAAAATGTAGCTAGAATTAGACTGACTAGAAAATGCAAATTCATGGCACAAAAAAGAAAAACAGAGCATAAAAGAAAAGCATCCTGATTGCTTGCAAGGGGAGGGATGGCTCAAGGGCTTTAATTTTTTTTAAGTAGAAATATTATTGTGTTTTATTTCCATTCTTTGCAACAGGCGCATCGCTTCAGAGTTGGAGGTTGTCTGGTGTCCAGACCAATGTGGGAGTGTGGTTAGTCCACCCCTCTCTGCCTGTCCTGCTCAGTGGTCTCCTTCAGGCCCAGGTGGGCAACTCTTGGTGGCAATGGGGTGGACACAAGCCTGGAAAGGTGGCCTGGAAATACCTTTTTCTGTTGATTTTTTTTTTTTTTTTTTTTTTTTTTTGGGCCATTCCACCTCCCCTTTCTCCCTGGAGATTTACTGTATTAAATTTTCTGTTTTGTTTAAAGGCTCTGAACAAAGGGAGATTTGTAGAAGATTTGTATGAGGCAAGGGCTCGTATTTGGTCTATATTTCAGAGAGGTAAAATAAAATGCTGAACCTAGTACGGATAAATCGCTGTGGGAGTTTTCCTGGGTACTGGTGGCATATTTCTTTTGTGATCTTTCAGGAGGTTAAGGGTGAAGCTGGAGCTATATGAAGAACAATTTGTTTGCTCTTAACAGAGGCAAGGACAGATGAAGCCTGTGAGCACAGCTTCTGGGTCTTTCAGTCATTTGTTTTTAAACCTCATCATGTGCTTGTCCTGATGCAGCCCTTACTCAAGTCCCCTTCACTGTTTGCATGATGCTCTCGTGCTTCCCATACTCACCTCTGTCTGAAGATCAGTAAAACTTACTAAAAATAGTAATTACACTGGTGTTGTAAGATGATGTATGTATTTATTTCAAGCATAAACCCTTTATGATTACATACTCTTTACTTGCAGATACACAAAAAGTGTGGGATAAATAAATTCATCTGGACAAACTGGCCTTAAAAAGGCTTGTTACTGAAAGCAATTAATTTGTGTCATCATTCTGTCTTATAAATCTTTTTTTATCCATGCATCACATGAAAGGTTGAAAAACAGCCTTAGTTTATACTGATTTTTTTTTTTCCAAATGTGTAACATAATGGACAGRAATTTCATCAATGGAGATAGATGCTGTCTTCCCAGCTTCACATTGTAGATCATACAGGAAGGCTTCCTTGGCCAAAAAAAAGGCTACATGCTTTTAGTTACTGTCTCTGTACTGTCTTTGCTACCATAAAGGGCTGCTTGTCACTTTGTTCAGAGGTCAATGTGGACTGTTCAACTCTTTATTAGATGCAGAGGACCCTGCTTGGTGGAAGCTGCTGGCAAAAAGTGCCACTTTGCTCAGCTGGAGCTTTGCTGCTGCTGGGGAGGTTGTGAGGTTTCTCACTGCCTGTTCTGTTTTCCAAGCATCAATTGCATCACACACTCACAATCCTTTTTTTTTTTTTTTTTTTTTGTTTTTTCTTCTTCTTCATGGGTTTAGAGGAAAAGAAGCAGTGTGATTTTTTTGCATGGCTTGAAAATAGGCAATAAGAGTTATGTTACCGATCAGTATGTACCAAAACACCTCTCTGCAAATGCATGTCACCGTGCACCTTCCCTCTGCGCGTGGCTGGACAGCAGTTCGCAACCTGAGACAGCAGCGGTGCTTCCTCAGGTCGTGAGATGGAGTTAGCAAAGCYGTCACAACCACCTCCTTTCTTTCTTGACCCATCTGAGAATGGGATATCTAGGCTGGTTGCACTGTCAGGGCAAAGGTGCTCTCCCCAGGGCGGTTTCACACCCAGGGGACCACCAGCTTCTCCCTAAAACTCTACCAGGCAAAAATCTTAAAATATTGGGTAAGAGGGGNTTAGCATTCACTAACTGTAATAATATAATTTAGAATCACTGCCTGGAAATATATTAGCTTTGGCCCTGTGCCATGATGTAATATGTATTGCTGCTGTCTTTCATGTGGCCACGCATCCATTTTGAGACCTGACAGTGATGATCAGTTTTTAAACATTTAATTGCTGCCATTGTTTTAGTGAAGGAATTTTATAGCCTTGCTTAGCCAGCTAATATCTCATAGCAGCTGCTATTGATCGTAATGATTTAGGTATTTAGAAAAAAGAGAAGAAAATAAACTCTGTAACTGCAATTTTTTATCATTCTATGTAAGTAGAAGTAAATATTCCTTACTATTGAAAGGGCTTAGAAGAAGTTGAACCGTCAACACCATAGAAGCATCCATATCAGTAATCAAATATACTCCATATTTTGCCAAGTATCCTGGGCTGTCACATCTGCCATCACCACCTGTGATAATCTTCCTCCTTTTTTTTGCACTTCAATCAATTACAATATTCTGTTTTTTTTTCCCTCCGCACACAMTCATTTATTACAACTGGCTCTAGTTAGTGATTTTGAAAATGCCAGTGAGGAGGTGTGGGTAATTTTGCACCGTGCAGGTTTTTTGAGCACAGCAATGGTCAGTGTGGAGCCCCATACACCCAACTGCACGGAGCTGCTCTCCATCAGGCGTGCCATTAACAACAGATGACCCTGCATATGTAGATGAGAATTTACTGAATAAGAAGATATGTAAGACTTTGCAATTTTCTATCGCAATCAAAATGGTCTCTCTTGGAGCACTGGATGTCGGTAATGTGCAATGAGCATGTTTGCAGGATCCTCRTTCCCAGTGATGACCGATGAACCAGACAAGGACCCATCCTGACTTGTATGTCCCAGCTCAAGTTTTGTGGCTGGAGGGTGGAAAAAGCCAAGAGGGAAACACTGTCTTGGTGGAAGCTGAGCAAATTTGGTCAAGAATTGCTGAAAGACAGTGAACAGAGAAGACCGTGATGCTACATTTCCTAGGTTCATTTTAGAAAACAACTGCACTTTAAAGAGCAAGGAATGTAATAAATTTGTGGGGTTTTGTTTTTTTTTTTTGTTTTGTTTTGTTTTTTTTAAGAAAGAAAGAAAGTTCTGAATATGTCAGATATCATGTCTGTGTGATGTGCCAGTGCTGCCTGAATGATTTGGGCTGATAGTTACCATTACACATAGAGTACCTCTTCAGTGTGTCCGTACTGATGATTTTAAAGACCTGAATTAGGGAGGCATCAACTGGGCTTTAGCCTGAACCCCTGCAGTACTCCTGCGTGCCCTAGTTTGCCTCATTGTGTTTGTGCCAACATCGACACAAGGAGCTGCTAAACCAGCCTTGTTTCCAGGGAGAAAATTGAAAATGTCAGCATCGGTGGCTTTTAAAGGCAGGAGCAGAGCAGAAAGGGCAGGGATGGGAGTGGAGCAGACATGTACGCTCATGGGGTTTAGTACAGCCTGATCATAGACTGCTCTTACATGAATATTTTAAAAATAGTTGTCTCTTGTATATGCCATTAGTTAAGAGGTACTACTGGAAGTGTGCTTTGAGATAAAAGGGCAGCCCTAGTCCAGCCTATTTGTGAGAGAAGGCTTTTCTTGTCAGTTTGTGGGGAATTTACCCCAGTGATCTTTGGAAATTCAATTTCCAAAATCTATATCCTATTTGCTCCCTTGCAGAGCAGCGCTGGGTTCTTCAGCACCTGCTGAARCACAGGTGTTGTATTTGTTGTGCACTTTAAGAGCTGCTGTATCCCAGCACAGCCAAARCCGTGCCTTAGACCTAAATGAGATACCGTTTTTTAGAAAGTGTATGAACTAGTTGCAGCTAAGTTGGACTTAAAAACAGGACTTTTTTTTTTTTKKTTTTTTTTTGGCTGGTGCCTGCTTGGATGGGGACAGTGCATAGGAACCTGCTGAAAAAAGGTGCACTTGTTAATTCAGCTCCTTTTCATATTGGCCAGGCCTAAGTTTCAGTGATGCTGCCTGAATCTTTGCTATAAAAGGGAATTTTAGTATTGTTCTTGGTTCTAGTAAGATTCATAAGGGTGTCTATGTATTTGCTTTTTGAAGATACTAACTGAAGTTGTATAAAAACTGAGCGTTGTGATAGATTTTTCTACGTAGAAAACTATTCAGGAAATTATGTTTTAAAAAGGGCAAACCTTAAAAATAAAAAGTCCAAAATGTGCCTTGGTTGAGCTTTTTAAAATATGACACATCCCCTAAATATGTCACATTTATTTTTATAATATTATAAATAAAAAGTTGAGTGAGAAAATAATCTCTCTGCTGTATTTGGGAGCACAGCCTCTGCCAGCAAAGGTCTCTGTAAATAGCAGAGGTCAAAACTGCTTGGGATCTCTCCACCACCCGCCTGAAACGAAGAAATACATTTTTATGTGTACATTACATAAAACATACATAGGTATTCCTCCATGTATCATAAATCCTACTGACTATGATATGCCAAGCAGATGCCAAAAAATTCAGGAAAAATATCTATCTGTTAACCCCCTTGGCTATTGTTTCTTAATGCTGACATATAGCTATATGTGCTTTAAGGTTAAGTATTTTGGCCTGGGAATTTTCTGACGAACACTTTTGGACTGAAACCCTGCAGTTTATTGAAGTGGGTTTTTTCATGAGAAGAGGTCAGTTTTCATAAATCTTCTCACTTGAGGAAAGAGTGTAAGTTGTCCAAAAGTCCTTTTTTTGGTTTCAATAGAATTTTGGATTCAAAACAACTTTCTCTCTTTTTTTTTTTTTTAATACCGTTAATCCGTAGAAAAATGAAAAGAAATAGTCCTGGAGGAAAATAAATTAGATTTTTTTTTTTTTTTTCTTCCTTTGTTATTTTCTTAATTTCACAGTAGCACAGGAAATAGTGTGGGAATTTTTTTGACTTTATTCCCTTTTTAACCTGAAAAAATATCCCTAAATATCTTTAAATGAGTTTCCATTTGTTGCAAGTTCCATACAGTTTTGGTTTGAAGTCATATGTTATTTTGTATTGCTCTGTTATTTTTATTTGGCTACGTAGCCCACTAACTACCTGGTGCATCGCTCAGTTTTCCTGCTTCTGTTTAATTCAGGCAAACTTTCTGAGGTCCCCGCAGAGATGTGTCATCACGATAAATTGTGGGCCAGTGAGATGTCACTCCTCGCGGTGCCTAAAACCCTCTCACTCCAATGATTTCAGGAGGTAAAAGTGAACAGAGTGTGGTCACAACTGGGGCGAATATATTTGAATTGGGGAAAAGGCTTGTGGAAAAAACCATTGTGCTAACTTCCTACCTCCAGTGCCCTTGTGTATGCATGCTTTTCGTTTTAGATGCTCAGAGTGTTGCTTTCATTGGAAGGAGAAGAGGAGCTGCTCSTCTGTATTTTCTCTTTAAAATGTTGGTGTTAATGGTAATAATATTTGGTACGTATACAACATTATGGTGATAATATCACGTATTCAAGCTATTTTTGATACCAGCCTGTGAGCAGTCACACAGGAGATGGATGGAGAAGTGGCACATCCCACCGAAATGCTGGCGGTGAAGGATTTCCTGGGGCACCTCTGAGCCCTGTGGAGAAGCAGCTTCTGGACACTCGTCCACACTTACTTAACTTCTCCCGAATTGCGGTTGGTATAATCAAGTTAACTTAAAATGTGTTTAAAGTGCTAATGCACTGGGTCATTGATTTTAACAATGTTCTCACTACTATGTTTAATTATTGTACAAGCTGTTATTTAAGAGCACAGTTCGGATGGTGGGATGTAATAACACCTTCTTAGATCGTAATAAATGAAACAGCCCGGTAATGGTCTGTGTGAGACTTTAGCAAAGAGGCTTTTAACGGCGGGGAGAGAGGCCAGCTGCGTGCATGCACGGGGTGTGTGCCACCGGCTTGGTGGCGAGGTGTAATGTCAAGTGACGAGTAAGTGGTACTATGGCCTCCTGGACACTGATGGTCTTCACCACTAGTTACAAGAGGAAAACAAAACCATGTGAAATGAAGTTATGCTGAAAAATCCCCAAATAAAACAGTGCTATTATGAAGGCCTTCATAGGTGCTTCAGCATTGCTTCTGTATGCAGCGGGATGGGACCGGCCCCGGCAGGAGGAGAGGGATGCTCCATCTCGGGAAGAAAGGCTTAGAGCATGGTGCATGGGGCTAACAGGAGGAGGACCAGCAGGAGCTGTGTCTGCCTTCCCCTGCTCCTGGTTGGTGTCAGTGGAAACATTCCTCTCTTCTCTCTTGCTTCACATCACCCTGATTTTTGAGAAAATCCTGCTCATCTGCTTTGCTTCTCGGACGCCTCAGAAGGGAAAGTGCTTTAACCTGCTGGCACTGCTGGAAGAGGCTGAAAAGGGGTATGGTGGAAAGTGTCAGATCTGAATTCTTTTGAAAATTAAGCTATTTCAGATAACCAAGGAGTTGGTGTTTGAGCACCAGGGAGCTTGAAGGACTCAGTTGTTGTATTTTGTTTTGCCTGTGTTGACTATGTTGATTTTTTTTTTTTCATGGAGGTTTTACATCCAATAACCTTGGTGATGGTTGCTGCTTGAAAGAGTTTGTTTTGAAATTTGTTTTACTTTGTGTAAAGGGATTTGTAAGGGATTTTTATTTTCTTGCATGACAATGATTTAGTTGAGGTCTGGTTTGGATGTTGACGCTGCAGTAGGAGGAGCAGAAATGAAGTGCTTTGGGAAGGGGGGGGTGGAAGAAAGCGCATCCTTTCCAGCTTCTCCTTTGTACTTTCTATTTTTCACCCCATCTTGAGAAAGACTAATTCTAATCTATGCACCTTCAGGGTCAGCTGGTGATTGGCTCGGCTTTGCTCTGGGACTGTCGGCATCGTAACTTGACTGTCAGCAAGTTATCCCAGCCCAGGTGCAGATGGGGGACCCCACACTGCTCGGGGTGCTGGGGGTGCCCGGGGTGCTCCCCGAGTGGCTGAGCCCCATGTTGAGCAGCCACCTCTGCTCTGCCCATGGAGAGCAAGATGCTGTTTATCCCACAGAGTTCTCGTGGTTTTGTTTTAATTTTCCTATTCCACCGGGAAACGCAATATGTGTGACATGAGCCTCTTTGTATTTCTAGATTAGAGCAATATCATAGGAACAAGAGGGGATCGATGCTTTCATGAACAGGCTCTGCATCTTACAGAGGTACAAAGGTGAGGCCAAACAGTTTTAGCATAAACAGCTCTATGCTCTCCTGAGATACCAGGCATGCCTGAAAAGTAAGATATTTCTTACGCATCGGGTGAAGAGAGGCATTTTAAAAAATTGCTCCACTCATAGCCTAGAAAATGCTTGGTGAGGTTGGAAAGGCAGGGGCCAAGGGCACACCATGAGTGTAGATCTGCGAGCCCATTCCTGTACCTCGCTTTCACCCCGTCGTTGTCCTTCCTGCCTGTAATTTTCTTCCTCAAGAAATTTTTTTGACTATTTCATCTTCCTCGCCTTCGATGTAACCACACCAAAACCAGACTTGACCTAGTGTGTTTAAGTTTTCATTAGAATAAATCCATTTCTCTTCAGTGACTTCCACCCAGTCTAAACCTTCAGCTTTTTCCAAGTCCTTCTTCATCTCATTTGGAAATTTATTATCAATACAGGTTGGCTATATGGATTCAATCTCTGGCTACGTATGTATGCTTGCTGCAATAGGTGAGACTCTGTGTGCTAACTTGCGTGCTTATTCATAAGTAAATAGAGAAGGGGGAGAGGATGAGTGAGCTTGCACTGTATTTGATTAATGAACAGAGGTGCTGAAGCCCACCAAAATCTTCTCTGAAAGGCATTTTTCTGGTCTTCTGTATTTTTAATCTTAAAATAAGCTGTATTCCCCCAAGCGACTATCATCTGTCCCGGCTCGTGCTTGCAGGGGCTGATGGCTCCGGGAGAACATCCCATGCGCAGGGAGAGCGCCCGGGTGCGTGTCGTCTTCGCTGCTAGTTATCTCGAATTACACAAATGATTTAAAAACATATGTCAATAGGCTTTTAAGTAAGCAGATTCTGTTGTGATTAATTAATCATACATTTTCTCAACTTCAAATGAACTTTTTAATGAAAAGTATTCATTATTTTTTTTTCAGCTGTTTGTTTTTATACATCTGCATACTTCTCAGTTTGAACATATTAATTATAATAAATAAAAAATAAGGAAAGCAGCAGGTGTTCTCTTATGTATTCTACAAAGAATCTTATTCTTTAAATTTTACCAGATTATTTTATTCCTGCTGTTTCACGCTGTGGGTTTCACAACATAAATATTTTCTTTTATTCGCCTGAGACATTTTTTTGTTGGCAATTTCAAGGCTGTCATGGTTTGTGGAGAAGAAAACATACTTGTAATGTCTCCTTGCTGGTCCATGACTGATTTTACATGGACTCAGGAGTGAGTTTTAAATAAGTGGATTACCCCATAATATTCTGGGTAAGGTACAAAGGGAAGTGTGTTTTTTCCTCCCAATTTCACTTGCAGGGACTGTGTTTGGGAATGGTGATTTGTATTAGGCTGGGGTTTTTTTGGAGGAGAATGGGTGAGTTATGTGTTTCGGTGTTTCACTGTTTTTGTTTTTGAGTCTGAATGGCTCACTCTTCTGAGCACTTGAAAATATGAGTGCAAAGATGAGGGGCAGATGATGATGATGATGATTATTGTTTACTTTTAAGGAAGCTTTCTCATGCTCTCCATGACTCCAGGAGCTGGGACATGTGGAGCAGCCATCACGGCTGAGAGGTGCAGTGATGCTGGGGTCAGACGGTGCAAGAAAGGTCCCTGTTTCTTGTCCATCACCTCCTGGGGAAGGTGAGTCCCTGGGTGGTACCTGAGAGAGAGCAGCAAAAATCCAACCGAAGACATTAAGCAATTTCTTCCAGCCCACAGGTCGTTTATCCCATCCCGGGGAAGAGGAGGATCCACATTTAGATACTCGGGTTGGGACTCAGCCTGTGGCCAGGCTTGCCTGGGGCCGCTGGGCTGCGGGGTCACCTGTACAAAGTCTTCCCCCCCAGTTTTATTTCCTTGTTTTTTGTGTTTGTTGGTTTTTTTGTTTGTTTGGTTTTTTTTAAAGAAATTAAAAATCCACAAACAAAAAACTCCGGCCAACAGAGTTAAAAAGGAAGAGTAGGCATCAACTTTAACTACATCCTGATTGAAAAGTCTCCTTCTTTTTATTATTATTCCTATTTTTTTTAATTAAAAGCAAGCTTGGATGTAAGAGACAGGCATGGAAAGCTAAAAAGCAACTTGAAAGTTTTGGAGAATTATTTTTGTACATTTCAAACGTGAAGCGAGGATTATAAACAGTTTAAAAGCTTTACCATTTCAACGTTATCCATCAGAGGCCCCTCCGAATGCCCAGATGAATACGGGAGTGGACAAGGTTCTGGTTCCTTTCAGAGAGCTGCCTCGACCTTCTGGGTTTTTCCTCAGGCATTGATGTTTGGTGCATATGAAAGGATTTCTCCAGGGTTTTTTCCAAGGGTTTTGTGGGAAGTAAAGCAGATTGGGTGAAGTAAGAATACAGACTTAAGTTCTTTCTGTGTTTTTGGTGGTAGAGAACTGAGTTCTGCATTATCTCACAAACACATAGGAAACATAAAAAGGGGAAATTATGCAGAAAAACATAAATTATGTAGATGCTGGAAAGCCTATGCAAAACATGATATGTGCACATAATAGCATATTTCCCTAGGGTCTAATTGCATCCCTTGGGTACCTTTTGAAGCATCTGAATATTCAGAAGAAAGCAAATTTATTGTAATTTACAAAATATCACAAAGAATAAGGTTGATAAAATGATGTATGTTGTAAGGGAAACTCACTCTTCAGTCGTTTTCTCAAAGTTGACCGAAGACTAAAATGTAATAGATTGGAGCGGCCGTTAGGTRGGGGATAGGGCTGCTTCCCCCCGGCCCCTCAGCCCCTTTCCCCTYGCAGCTGTGGTACTTTTCAAGATGCTTTTTTGGCAGGTCCTCAGCACCAACCCTTGCGAGGAGAACCGCAGGGCTGCTGTGGTGGGTAATAAATGGCTCGTACGCCATTTATTTTCTTTTCAGTAGCTGAGATTTAGTCAGGGTAGAGAAACCCTGTGACAGCCCCTCGGGGTGGCTCTAAGTGGACGTGATGGGAGAGGTCCGGTGTCAGAAGGGCTCATCATGATATCTGGTCTCCCACCGAAACTCCTCCTGAGCCTTGCCGAGCAAATTGACAGATATTTCTTTGCATCAAGAAACAGGTAATCTGCAGGTAATCAAAATGCCCCTGGACCAATTACAGCTGCCCTCAGTGATCTCTTCCCTGTTGGGATGAATATGTAAGCTTTTGGGAAACTTGTGATCAGTCACCAAAATCTAAATATATTCATCTGTCTTTGAAACAGCTTCGCTGCTTTGAACTCAAGAGTCAGGAGGTAAAGTAAAACAATYGGAAATTCTTGCTGAGCCACATTTTAACATTTTTCGAGAGTCAGGAGGTTATCATAGCTCTTCTTCGCTAACTGTTCCCTCATCAAAGGCAGAGTCAAATGCCCTAACCACCTCTCACTGGGCTCCTCTTCCAAGTCTCAAGGATTATCATCAGCCTCCTGACACTGCCGCTGGGGAATACAGACTATTCCTTTTGCAGTGCCTCGATTGGATGGAGACTTGAGTAATTACTTTTGATGACTGGTATCTATATATAGATGTTCATATTTCAGATCAGCCATACATAGGCACTTGCTTTGGAGAACAAACTCTTTTGAAGACTGAGCTATCAGTAGGTTTAAGAGTTCTCCCGGTAAAATCTTGAAGGAGCATTTACATTTGCCATCAGCAGCCATGATCAGTGCATTGACCCATTGCTGTGATGGGTCCTGAGCAGGGCACAAGAAAGAGCACCAGATTCTGCAGAGGTTTTACTACTCGGACCATAGTTCATCTTGATCTGTTAGGAATACCTAAACTGGTCTTTCTGGCAGCAAAAACTGGTTTGAGACCCAAATGCAAACAGCGGCAGAACGGTTGAGATTCAGCATGTTGCCTTTCGTGGAGCCAGTTTGATCCAAATTTGGCTGTTGATCTCAATGCAGGGAAATTTGGGGCCTCCATGACAAATAGAAAGCTGTGCTTGATTAAGCATCAGGACTTTAACCTTTGTCCTTGTTCAAAATCTACACACCCCGTGGAAAAAACAAGCAGGGGACTTTAGGCCTGAGGTGATGACATGGACAAAGAATCCCTGTAAGCAAGTTATAGATCAGGAAGATACCACATTAAGTCAGTTAAGTTCTCAGTACATTATCCAAGTTGCTTTTCATCAACTTTAAGAAGCTTTTTTCCCCTCATGGTTACTCAGACCACGGGAAGGGCTATGTGTTTTATTCCTCTGTTGTGTCATGCAAGTATGTTTGTCCTGGGACCCCTCCTCTCTCTCAGGGAGCCCTGGGCACTCTTGGATGGGGTCACTGGGATTTGCCATCTCTGTTACTTGTCTTGTTTTCCTGCAGAAATCAGTGGTGAGTGGGCTGTTTTGAGGGAATACCCCCTGTACGGGTGCAGCTGTAACCTCCTCTGGGGTGCTCAGCACCATTCTACAGGTCCCATCCTGGTGGCACAGCCGTGTGGGATCCAGGCGAAGCACCCAGATGCCTTCATGGTGTTCATGCTGTGCCATTACTTGCTTGGCCTTGCTTTGCTTTGGCTACCTCGTATTCATAAACATGTCCAAGCTTCCCCACGTTTGGAATTTAAATACATAAATGTCCTGCAAAGATTTGTTGTTGGTTAGTAATGCATTGTCAGCTGTCCTGCCAGCCTTTTTCTCCTCTGATTAGCTTTGAAATCATTGAAGCCAGTGAAGATTCGTTTGTTATCTTGGTTCTCGAAGGACTAGAAATCCAGTGATTGCACAAATGTGCTGTGAGGCAAGTACCCATTTGTAAGATAGATGATGATTGCTTGTCGATACTAAGAAAAAGAGCTTTGTCAAAACTGAAGTTGTCTCCTTTTTTAATAAAAAATATTATTTTGATTTTCATGCTCTGAGAAAATTGTAAGGCTGCTAGCAGTAGGCAAAGAAAAAAAAAAAAAAAACAACCACCCCAAAACCCAAGGTGACTCGGATGTTTATTTATTTGTTTGCTTTTGAGGTATGCAAGACATTATTTTTTTTTTTTTAGAACAAAAGCTGTCAAGGGAAAGAAAATGCTTCTTTTATGATAAGCTTATGCAGGTTTACAGGAATTTTCTTTCTTTAATGAGCAAAGATGTAATCTACTTCATTGCCTGCTTTCTCTAATCATCTCCGTGAGATGGAGCTCTCCATTGCAAGCACAAGAGCCAGTACAAGACAAGTGGGACTTGACTTGATGTTGGGCAGACTTTGGGAGCTGGGAACCTTGCTTTGGAACAAATATTTGGCCACAACATACAGGTGTGCGTGCACACCCAAAGCCGTCTACTATTGCTACGAATTTACGTAGAGATATTTTCTCCAAAGCGTCCTAGGACTCGGTTAATGCATAGTCCAGGTCAGAAATGAGGTGGCCGGAGATGTTTGCACAGCCAATGTTGTCTTGGTATGGTACTGTGTAAAGGCTCTGCTAACACTTTATATTTTCTGTTATTCTTTGATACAGACACAGTAATTTTAATAGGTGAAGCCATGGAGAGATGCTTTGTAAATAGATTATGGATGTTAATCCATACCTTAAGGAGAGGATATCTCTGTGTTAATAGTATCTGAGAAGGAGACGGCATAAACTGCTGTGCAAAAAATCTGTATGTAACTATATATCTGTTAAGTAATTCCTAACAAAAAAAGATTTAAATTCCTTAGAGTGAAATTGCATACTAAACCTGAGATTTGTCAAGAAACATATAGTGCGTGAGTCTTTACTCAGGGCGGGGGCTTGTTTCGGCTCACCCCTTCCCCTCTGCACCCTTGGGGGCATAATGGCAATTCGTACAGCTCCTTTCCTGCCACGAATGGAGCTGTGTTTCCTTGGGCGCTCAGGGGAGCAGAGCTCAGTCCAAACGTCCTCTGAGCTGGAGCCAGGATGCAGGCAGCCTGTGCTTGGGGCAAGCTACAGTGGGAGATGGAGTCAGCCCTCTCAGAGCAGATGCTGCTCTGTTCTTCGTTAACTAACTGCCTTTATATATCTGAAGGTGACAGTCCCCAGATTAGACTGTGCTAGTTCCTCCATTACATCCAGCAAAGAAACTCTGAGCTAGGTGTGAAACCACACGTTGCACCACCGCTCTCCTGAAAATCAATGTTTTCCTGGAGGCCCCCGAGAAGTGCGAAACAAAAGAGCATAACTTACTAAGTGAGCACATACCCTTACATTGAATCACGGTATGACTTTGTTTGTTTCCATCACYCCCTATTTCTTCTAACCCTCCCCTCCCCATGTTTTTCCATGCCATAAAAATAGGAGCCAGACTCTTTACGACCCAGCGGGAGCCGGGTCTTTCCGCTTGTTTGCTCTGCAAAGACTTAGCATACTTTTGGCCACTGTGAAATAACTCAGACCAACAAGGAGGGTGGCTGGAGCTGGCTCTGTGTAGCTATTGCTCTGCATTTCCCTTTGCAAAGCTTTCGTCGGAGAATCTTTCTTCTCTAAGTGGTGTAATAGGACAAGGAACAAAGATTTGTGATTTCTTTCTTCAAGAACTTAAAAACATGTGATCTCAGTAAGGGCAGTGCAGTGAGCAAATGTGAGCTTGGAGTGAGAAATGAAGAATCATTTGAGTAATGTGTTTTTTGTTTATTTAAGAGGAAAAATACTCCTAACTCATTCTACTACCAGCTTTGACCTTTCCTTCCTGAGAGGGAATAGATAAGCAAATGGGAAAACTGGGGGTGTGGGAAGGAGGGATGAGAAAGGAGAGGTATTGACTTTAAGCACAACTCTGTCATATGAGTGTCCATCTGTCCATCCATCTGTGAATATATTGTAATTATTAATAATATAAATGATGTCATGGGTTCTTGGCAAGAGTATAGGGCCCTTGGGATGGCTCTGGAGCAAGTCAAAGGAAATAATAGTGGCTGTGCACATAGCTAGGGATCCATTTGGCTCGCTGGGCGTCAGGTTTTCAGTGCCAAACCACTCTCTGTGGAAGGGCAAGAGCACACTGGGCGTGCACGAAAGCTTCCAGGGAGGTCAGGCTGGCTCTCTCCTCYGAGGAGCACCGTTAGCAGGGGAACACCGAGTGCATGGTCAGAAAACATATAACTTAAAAAGCACATGGTCTCTCTGAACCCTTTCCAACCCTGCCACCAGCCAAGGAACTTCAGTTTTATAGTTTCACACGTCTTCATTTTTGTGGATTTAACTGGACCAGCAGCGTTGTTGTGGATTAACTAGAAGTTAAAAAAGCATTTATGCGGTCCCCCTTCTGCTAAAAGAATATAGCATGAAATACTCCTCRCGTCTCTGAGGGCTGGGTTAACAGCCTGCCCTTGCAGTCCTGGCGTACGTATGTGTGCCCTGAGAGAGATGACAGCACCAGATTCCAGATAAATTGCACATCAGCTCTTCCCCTTGCTTTGGACATCTAACAGTGCTTGGAAGTGAGTACTTGAGAAATAGCAGGACCCATAATCCAGGACATTTACAGTAGTTCTCCCGGATAATGGGGCTCTGGGCTGACGACCTCCATGCTGAGAGGATGGGGTAGTGGTGGGCTGTCACGGGGAAGCCACCTCGTGTCCAGGGATCTGCTCCCCCTGCACAAGTTGTGAAGCAGCCATGTGTGCCCAAGGCAGGTCCTGGGTCCTCTCTGAAGCCTGGTCCATCAAGGTCCTGGTACCCTGCCTGAGCCAGGCAGGTTAGTGCCAGCTGATAGGCACGCGTACTGTAATTRCATCTCCTGTAATCCTAAAGAATTTCTGGGGAAACAGCTGAGGAAATGGCTGCTTCTTAGAGCCATTATATTGATCATTTATTGGTTTTCATACTCTGATCTCAGTCCAAATGGATCTCACCAAGCTGATGGGAATCTTCAACTATTATTGGAAGGACTGGGATTGAGCTTTCGTGCCATCTGCATCTCTTCGCCTCTCCTCTTTGTGGCATGGAGAATAAACATTTCACATGTCCCTATACCATGAATTCCAGAAAGCTGTGGGAAAAAAAATACATTGTCCTAAAAGCAGGCCAAATATGTTCCTTAGTCTTGTAATGTGCAATGTTTTTTCCAAGATTTCTCAATCYATGTTTACTAATTTTCAAGCCTTTGGACATTTGTTCTCATTCATAACATGCATTTGGGCTCAGTGTAAAATTGATTTACCCCTGCTAAAGCCAAGTACCTCATTTTAAGGTGGTCTGTTTTAGACAAATTTTTAAAGTAAAATACTTTGCCAGCTGTGGCCTCATTTGGGCAATGAAGACTTCACCTCTGTTCCCATGAGCTGAATGTGGTGTGAGTGTGATGAGAGGCTCAGCTGGGCTCAAGGACCCTTTGGTGGGTATGTGCGTGCCTTCTGGGACCCTTGGCTGAYTCAGGTTTTTTAGGATTTTGGGATGGGACAAAAGTTTGGTAAGAAGCCTCTGAAGCTGGCAAAATCAGATGATGAAATCCAGAGCCTTCTTCTGATGTGAGGGACCTGAATAGTGCTGCAGTGTCTTCTGGCAGGTCAGAGCTGTACATGCAATTTTGGTCTTGCAGCAAATTGAGCGAAGAACTGCGTCCTCCCAGGGACCAGGTGCCCATTTTTATGTTTTGTTTCTAACCTAAGCTCTTCTTGCTGTGTTCTGAGTGGAAATGGAGAACGTGGAGAGGTTCATTCCAGTTTGATGGGCTTGCTTAGCACCTGGAGCTAGGAATCTTCTTACAGATTTCATGGGTTTTATATATTAAAGAGGAAGGAATGAACGGCAAATGCAAATAGTCCAAGTGAGCAAGTTTAAAAAATTGGATAGAAGAAGCTGAGCCTGAAGCTTGGACAGGTTCAGCTACAAGCTCTTCAGAAAACAGCCAGGAAAGCATTTAAGCCCAGGATATTGTGTAAGCGGTGCAGAATGGCTCCAGTCCAGCGTGGCAGCAAAAAAACCAAACAGCACTGAGGAGGTGTAAGACATATATAGGTGCATAAGGTCATGGAGCTGGGATGTAYTTACTCATAGTGTTGTAGTAAGCAGGAAAATGCTAACAAATAAAGAAGCATTTTGCAAGAGAGGGGCTGGACTCCTGAGAAGAGAGATGAGAGTACTGAATGCGGTGAGGAGAGGAGAGATGTGAAAATAGYTGGGTAATACTTGAGAGGTGCAGTCGCAAAGAAAAGAGTCATTAGTCTAGAGGAGTGGCCATCCTTGAAAGAAATACGATGAGATCAAGAACAGGAGGAGTTTAGGTAGACTGTCAAGAATGACTTGCTGACAGCATGATCTTTTAAGACTTGTAGTTTCTTAAGGGACTCTATCATTTGCACCATTTAAAACTAAACCTCCACTTTTTGCCCCATTTATAAAGCAAGAGTGGATGAAGCAAGATTAAAATCTGCTGTAAGGATGAGATCTTTCACTGACAGTTAAATGGTTTTGATGAACAAATAAGCATTTTCTTATTTACAAGGTATGAATCGGTGGAGGGAAAGGATGCAAAATGCAATCTTGTGATGTTTTCTACACAGATAGGTATAACCAGCCTGATTAGACAAGCCTTGCAATATTTGTCCCTATGAAAGGTCACGGTCACCTTTGTTCAGTATTGCCTTGTGGAGGAGAGGGAACAGGGCAGAGACAAAGGGGAAAGGGGACAGCGTAGAAGGGTAACAGGGAAATTAGACATGCAGGTATGAATCCTATCCTGGCTGCATCTGCACTTGAAACTCATAAGGTAATACCAAGGCACAGGAGGGGCAGAGGGATACAGACTGAATGAATTTGTGTCTGTATTCCAAAGCAGCATAACGGGGAAGCTTCTCATCAGTGATACATGTTACAGGGACTGAGAAATCCCTGCTGCATCAGTGCCTATAGGCGCAAGACTAATGCAAAGTAAAAAATCACTCTCTGGCCCCACCACCCACACATCTGCTGACCACCCTCATCTGCTCCTCCTTCAGCAGGCTGCGTGGCTCCATGCGTGGTGARAGGATGGCTGTGATTAATCAGGTACCGTAAGAGATGCTGAACATTTGTGGCCCCGCGGAGCCTGGGGTTGCTGGTGTCTGCGGTGAGGACTCGGGGAGAAGGCTATCTGTTGCCAGATAGAAATAGCAAGAAAAAGAACCCCACCAAACTGGAAAAAAAAGCGTGTTTCTGTGAAACTCATAGGAAGTAAAAAATCAGTAGCTTTGCAGAGCTCTGCTCCCAGTATTATTCTTTGTGATTAGGCTAATGAGCCCTGACTCTTACAGGTATAGTATGCTGTGATACCACAGGGGTTGGGATCTTCATCAGACAATTAGGTCTCTCCCTCTGCAGGCATTTTATAATAAATAATCAGTAGTCTTAATATGGTTTTGAAGCTGGTCAGCATAGTCATTAGCCTGCACAGCTCAGAAGTTTAGCTAAATTCACTTACTCAGAGTTGTTTGCAATATCTCGCCTGGTAATGAATGTAAATGTTTTATTAAAGTAAATGTTTAGGTTTCTTGAATACATTTAGACATTATTTTGTTTCCTCTTAAAAAAAAAATATGCCTTGATGCATGAAGATTACCTTTATTGGGATTCTGGTGCCATGCTCTACCATGTGATATTGGCTCACATCTGGCTGGGTTTGGTACGTGCCGTGGTGAGGAAGACTTAATGCCCAGTGGTGTGTCAGCAGGGCTGTTGCCCGTTTCTTCACAGATGTGTGCAGAAAATAGGCACAAAGAGGAATACGGCCATATCTTGCATGGAAAAGATAAAATGCAAATCCTCCAGATTTATTTCTGACTCTTTTTCAAGATTTCCATCTGGTTTAGCAGCATTTTTATTGTGGTCTCCTCTTGTGCCATGCCCAGCTGGCCTGCCCTGCTGTGTCCCGGTGATATACAGCGAAGGGTGGTGTTCTCAGCAGTAACCCACCCTGCCAAGTGCAGGATGCATTTGGCCAGGTCTCAGTCCTGCAATATTTCTGATAATTTCTTACTCCCTGCTAAACTCATAGAAAGCATTTCAAAACTCATCTGTCAAAAGCATCAACACTGCTCAGATAACTGTTTTAATTTTATTTAATCGCTTCTAGCAGCACATCTCCTTGGATGATTGATCGTGGCCTCTTTGTTGCAGCGTGCTTGGGAGAAGGTACAAAAGTCAAACTAAATGATAGCGTTGGCCAAACACTTGGACTGTAATGAAACCGGTTCCTGACCCACAAAACTGATTTGCCAAAGATAAATCCCCTTTTAGTTGAAAAGCCAGACCAAACAGATGTCTTGCACGCTGCCCTGTAAATAAGCATCCTGCAGCTCCAGTAGCTCACAATAAGCCGCAAAGTCCAAAAGCTGTTTCTAGATATGACAAATGCAGGGTGTTCCCTCCTTGAGTTACAGCCGGCATCACACAATTAGATTTGGGATATGGGAAGCTTGGGCCTACTATAGATAAGAGGGGTCATTGTTCCCTTGTTAGGCATAATATGCGGTGTTCAGTCCCTATAACTTTAGGCATTTAAAATTGGTCTCTGAGTTAAGCACTTTGGCTCCTGGTTTGTCAGAGGAGAGGATTAATTTAGGAACCTATCATGCACCACTGATTAAAAACAGAGGCTGGGGGCCTAGCTGGGACACCTGTGGGCATTTCCATTATAGCTCCTTTTCTGGAGAGGACCGTCTTTGTCTTTCTGGGGAGGCTGATTGGGAGGACAAAAAAAAAAANAAAAAAAAAAAAAAAAAAAAAAAGAAAAAAGGAAAGACAAAGAGCAGCAGTGATTCATGGCATCAAAGATGGAAACCAATGGTTTACCACATTGCCTTTCAGCGTGGATGAGTTTGTGCAGGAAGGGAGTAAGGTGAAACCACCCTGATGGGGCGGCTGCTGGTGGGAAGCGCACAGAGCTAGTGCTGATTTTCCTCTGTCGGCCTCGGTCGCAGGGCGTTAGCGATGGGACCACAGATGCGGACTCCAGTGGAGCTGCTCTCCTGCTCTAATGGGTTTTTCTTGTTTCCAACACCTTCCCGTTAGTGTTGGAAACACCAACGTGTGTTGCTGTATAGGGAGCACATGTGTGCTGTATAGGGAGCAACATGGTGCCTGGTTTGCAGTTGGGTGATGCTGAGCTGCCCATTTTGCTGCCGTATTGCTAAGACATACCAAATATCTTGCCGGGCTTGGGGCTTGGATGAAAGGCAATTGCCTGAAGCTTAATCTGGTTAAAGCAGAGGTTTTCTATGGTGATTTGAGAAGTGGAGTGTGGCGGCAGAGGCGATGGCTGGTCTCCTCGCTGGGGACAAGCTTCCTTACCCCTGCGCCTTGGGTTTGGGCCAGGGCATGCAGACCCTCGGGGGAGCGAGTGAGGCAGCACATGGCGCTGGGGGAGGATGGGGAATCGACTCCAGGATTTCCTTCCTTTCTGGCTGCATCTTACACTTAAAAGCACTTGATAATTGCAGTGCTAGCAAAACTTGACAAACTGATTTGCTTATCTATTTGGGTAACGATGCATAGCCAGATTTCTCAGATACTTCTTTTCCCGTTCCCTGCATGTTACAAATTGCTCTAATGTCACATAAGGGATTGGAAAGGAAACTTCGGCTCCATTCATATTGGTATTGTTGCTAGGAAACCTCTCCCTTTGACAATGTACGTTGAGCATGCCTGTATTTGCGTTTGGCTCTCYGAAGGACAAAAATCACCATGTGGCGCTGGGGGGGGGAGAAAAAAAAATATTTGAAAATTACTTTAAAATTTTAAACTGTGCCAAATGATGTTCTGGATTGCAGATGCCAGTGCTTCTGGTTTTGTACGGTTTGCTACGGGAGCAGATGAGGCACGGTTCGACCCTTCTATGCTTCATCTGCTTTAAAGTCAGGCTGTATTCTTCGTGTCCCCTTCTGCTACCTGCGCTGGCTGGGGGCTGCCGTGCCATATGGGAGAGGGACCCGGAGTGCTTGCACATAGTTACCATTCAGGGGGAAGCCAGCTCTTGGTATCCATGCATGAGTGCATTGCACGTATTCTCTGGCTTTCAGAAGAAAGCTGCTTGATTTACAGAGTTTTGTTTGGTGGGAAAGAGGAGGCTTCGTGATTGTCGGTCTTTCTTTCTTTCTTTCTTTCTCTCTTTCCTTCTTTCTTTCTCTCTTGCCTTCCTTCTTTTTCTCTTAATTTCAAGATATTAATTTGAAAAATATTCTAAACATCAATTGTGTGTGCATATACACGTGTTAGATTTACCTTGTGGTTGCTTTTAATAGGGTTAGAGAAATAAGAAAGGATTTGGAAACTATTTTGCTTTCTTTCAAAGAACTGAGAGAGTGAAGTCTTAATTCTCTAAAAACAGCATTCATATTTTTCACACAGTGGCATGCTTTTTTTTTTTTTTTTTTTTTTTTTTTTTTTTTTCTGTCCTGGCTGAAAATCCTGCAGAGTGGATATTTTTTTGCCTGCAGTAGTTGCTGCCAAACACTTTGGATGAAGTGTTGCACATCAGTGTTGACCCCTGGTCAACACAGAAGGGGAAAGTCTGGTCTTGTGGCCAGGAGATTACAATTCTGGTGTTTAATATTGCAATGTTTGCTGCAGAATAGACAAATCTGTGCCTCAAGATGGTATACTGGGTGCAGAAAACATGGACTATCCCCATACGGTCTCCAGTGCAAGCACATACCGTGGGACCAAAGAGCTGATAAATTGATCATTATCTTAAAGAAATAATTTGTTAAATAAGAAAACTAGTAAAAATCGTAATTCTTGATTTGCAGTTGGCAGTAATAAAACCTCATGTTGAATAAAATGTTCCGTGGGTTTCTTTGAGGGGTTGTGATTTTGATTTCTCACTCTGTGTCATATACAGTGAAGAATAAAAGGCAAGTGGCAGCCCAAACTGCTAGTGTGGGTCCGATGGCTCTCTGCTTTGTCCTCAGCTGACTCTATTGTCTGAAGTGTACGTGGGAGTGAATAGGGGAGCAGCTCAACGTCGCTGGTCCTGCTGCTATTTGTGCCGTTAATGGTATGTGCATCCAGTGCCAAGAGTTTTCCCAGGACAAAGAAATGTTAATGAAACATCCTAGTGAATCCTAACCCCTGAAAAGCAGCTCAGAATTAAGCCAGCACCTCCCCGTTACCCCCAGCCCTTGGCCATAGCCGTGCTGCACCCTCTGCCTCCCTCCCAGGCGCCGAGCCCTGCTCCGGGCAGAAACCCTTTGTCCCCGGCCCCTGCTCCTATTCCCTCCCCTGTAGGCACCTCATTACCCATCACACCACCTCCTATCTTCCTATTAACTCTCCTCTTGGCTTTTCACACCCCTATTATCATAGCTGTTTATTCCATGTTAAATTATTTTTATTAAAGCAGCATCTGGGTTCCCTTGTACTAGGTCTTGCATATCCATATGCCCCTCTAGAGCTAAAAGATGCAAAAGTAGGAGAAAGGAAGGATTCCTATCTCTGTTTTGAGGAGGAGAAACTAAGGCTCAGGCACATGAATCGGGTTGCCCAGCATCACTCTTGCAGTCTAGGGGGGCTCAGATCTGCAGTGTTTCAGGCCAGCAACACCAGTGACTCCCTGGTGGACCCACAGACTGCTCCGAGGGCTCCCAGGACCTGCTTATTGCTCCTAGAGTAGTAATAGTAGTGGTAGTAGTAGTAATAATAATAATAATAATGATGTAGGTTTCCTTTTCCTGCTATCTGCTTCTACAGATCCAGTAAAGAGGAGTTGGTTTTCTTTAAGACATTTGTCTCTCCTGGTGTACAGTTAAGGTGTTACCACAAATCCAGACCTGTCTTTGCCCAGCCTTGCTCATGGTGTGATTTTGAGGAGCTCTGAACATGAATTTTCTAAATTTATCACAATTACAGCCACACCTGTGCTAAATACCTCTTTTGTACTACATGAATTCCCAGGTTGTTCCCGTGCCCTTCCAATGTCTACCTTCTGCCTTGTGAACAAGCTACAGGTGTGCACAAGAGCAGATGAAAATGTGATTTTTGAGGAGTGTGATGACAGTTCAATGTCCATAATGCATTTGTTTTGAGATAAACTGGTGAATCTGCTAACTCCAGGAAATTATTAGAGTTTCTAGAGGTATTTTATCAGATCAGCCTTTATATTGTCTGCAAAGATCAAGAAGGACTCATGACAATACTGGGGAGGGGATAAAGTTTGGTTGCTCACATCAGGGTTTTATATACATAAAAGATGCATAAAATACCGTTGTCTCTTAAACTAATACTCCATACATTAAATAGGGAGCGTTATGGGTGATGCATTTTGAGAAGTAGGCTCCTGACCTACATTTCCGCACTGGAACTTGCCCATGGGTATTTCCACTTTAGCCTACCTTTAGGTTCAATATATTTAGTTTCTTGGCATCTGCTTTCAAGGTTTACATAGACTTGAGTTCTATTTAATTAATATTTTAAGCCTGCGCCTCTGCCTTGACGAGAAAACAATCCTTTCCAAATGCTGCAAATGTGTTACTTTTATTTGAAATTGCGTCTGAACAAATGGCTCAGCACGCATTAATCTCTTCTGTTTCCAAAGCTTTTAGTAGCTCTCCATCTTCTGCAACTTTGGCATAGAGTCTCTATACATGAAATTTAATTCACCAAGCTCGTCTGCCTATGATAACATCTCCGTTGCCCCGACTACTCTTTCAGAACATTTGTTACTGAAACCAGTGAGATATTTACTTACATTTTAGCAACTCTTTGAAAATGGCCATTATCAGAATATATCATTATGGGTGAAGTATCCTGATTTTAATCTGCCTGTTGATATTTACTTCATGTAACGACAGTATGTGCCCTGTAAATAACATACCGCATCTCAGGAAATGAAAGATGTTTTGAATAAATAACTAATGGCTTGCTGACTACTGAGTCTCCTTGCTTTGGTAATGTACTGCGTATGAGAAAGTAAATAGAAATCTCCTTCTGGGCATTTCCAAACATCAAAATGCCCTCTGCATTTTGTTGTGGTTAAATATACAAGCCCATGAGAAGCCTTGAGACCCCTGTTTAGATGGTCTTGCAAAGGAATATCACAGATATTGCAGTAATCATAGTTACTGCAAGGAAACATAAATTGTTGTTGGAGGTAGGGGACTTTTTAATGAAAACTTCTGGCAATGCAAGGAATGCGTTTAAAACCTAGTGATGTCTAGTTGCTTAATGATAATTTATGTTACTGGGAGCATCAGAGGGACGTGCATATTTGGGGGTCTGTGGGTGACATTTGGCAAACATTATCTTCTGCTTGAATTTTAAATGCTGTGATGTGCAACGATCACATCGTGCTGTGTTGAGCCATGCGACAGGGTGAACCTGGCCTGGGATCTAACACACACCAGCGTGCATGCCATGCTGCATGAGGACCCCAGAAAACAGGGCAGTCCTCATGAGAGGGCAGGAGCGGGCAGGTGTGAAGAGGTGGTAGATTGAGATCATTGGCCATCCTTGTAAAATCATCTCCGCTTCCATAATTAACCTGAGCTTTAGCTGAAAAGTTGCATTTGTGGAAGGAAAAGACTGGAAACTGTGAATCCTGATGGTTTTGGGATGCTATTTAGTTTGGCTTGATGTGGCCGGCTTGGGTGGAGATCAGCATTATACACGAAGAAATATAACGCCTCCCACTGAGACCGAACACAGACACATGAACGGTTTGCAAATCCTGTCGCTGAATCATTTTCACAAACTATGGCTTAGGTAAAAGACAGAAATCTATCAAATGTTGTACAGATTAACTTATCACCTAGTTAAATGGGCTGTCAGTCTGGGCTGCCTGTGCTTGGCAGGGTGAATTCAAATGCATGTAAATTTCCCTGGTGGCTGACGAGCGACGATGGTGGAGCTGTCAGCTGATGACATGTGAAAATACATTAACATTGTTTAAAATATATTTGAAAGGGATAGCTCATATTTTGATAACATTTTCACAGGCAAGTGATTTGTATGAGATCTGAAATACTGACCACATAATTTATGCCGGGAGGATTTTTTTTTTTTTTTAATAGTAACACTTCAGATATGTTTTGCGCTTAAAGGAAGCCCCCAAACAATTAACGGTTACCACACAAACCAGTTCGAGTCCCATGTGCCACCATTGTACGGAGTCACTGTTCCGATAGCCTCACTTGTCACTTCCACTTGATCTTACCAAAAGTGATTAGAAACATCAAAAGAACCAATTACACAGACCATTGTGTTATAGACCCGGCGCTTTCTTTTAAGCCTCGTGCTCCTCCCTGCATTTGGGCTCTCCATGTTTAATTTCTCATATTTGCAGGACAGATTTCTTGACTTAGTGAGAACATCAGAAAACAGAAATGCTAAAAGCTCCATACCACTTAGCTTTCCCTAACTCTTCCTTTTAGGGCTTAGTGACTTCTTAACCGCCCCCTCCATTAACACACTGGGGAGGCACGTGGTTTGTGACGGTCACTTCATGTGTTTCCAGTTAYACCAGCTACCGTTTTAATAAGTGGCCTTGAAAGGTAGAAGAAAGATGCAGCTCACTGTAGGGAAAGGTCATAGGATGTGAACAAGTGTTGACTGAGCTGTGTGATAAGAAAAACATTTGAAGCATGTGATTCAAGATTCATCCTTTAGACTCGAATCTTCAGGGGTGAAAGGGGAGAACTTAGCACAGTCTAAAAACAGCAGATCTCACAGTTCAGCAGTCAACCATGGCGTCTGATACATGAAAAAAATTACTTATGCTGTCAGCTTCCATTATTTACATGATCTTTCTATGGTTGAGTCGTGGCTGTGGATGTGCAATTCAACTAGAAAAATTGCATATTTACACAGATGGGTGCTGGCATGTGACCAGGGCTTAAGCAAAATGCATGGTTAGAGGTAGAAATCAAATACAGAGAGTGGTGAATCCGTTTTTGAGGGGTTTGGTTACAAGGTACAAATGTTTACGGATGCTTATAAGTATGAAGGGCTCTCTTGGAAATGGTGATTCTTAGGAAGAGGAAGGTATTGCAAACAGCTTTGGGTGTTTGCTCTCCCTGACTTCCTGGGGTGTCTGTATACAGGGTTTCAGAAGATGTTTCAAGGCATCTCCACCTCTTGTTTTATTTGGAAACTAGCAGCAAGGACTAGATGCAAGTGTAGTCAGAAAAGTCTGACAATAAGACTAAAAAAATCTTTTCACAGAATAGTGGAAGTTGAATGTTAGGGTGTAAATGTAGTGCCTGGGATGTGGGAGAAGAGACCTGGTGGTGCACCTTCACAGCAGCATCTTACGATGAGGAAGAGACAGAAATGTCAGGACAGAGGTCCTTTCCTTTCTCATTCCCTACTTCCTCTTCACTGCTGTGGATTGTGCATTGGAATGAACTGTTTCCACCATAACCTGGATTACAGTATAATTAAGTCAGTGGAAATTTATCACTAAACTTATTTTCTTTTGTGCATTATAAAGACGGGTTGGTGGATTCTGGGCATAACTGCTTGCCTTAGGAACCCCTCAGAGTGGAAACCTGGAGATAAGAGATGAAATCCCTAGCCTTTCCAGTGACCATACGACACTCTCATAAATCCCTCCCTCCATTGCTGGCCATTTCTGGGATTTGCCTTTTGAACACCACCATCTCTATGTGCAGAAGGGCTATAAAACATTTCAGTAATGTGCTGACTCGGTTCCTGCCAAGAAGTTTGCGGAGAGGGAGTCCTCTAGCACTGGCAACCTGAACCTAGAGCAAATGCAGATGATGGGAAAGCTTACCAGGTTTCAAACTGGAAAGCAGCTTCTGTTACAAAGTGTATATAAAGCTTGGCGTTTTACCATGATTATCTTGATACCGAATAGTAAGGTGAGGTTTTTGTCATGATGTCAGTGGTGTGAGATGACATCTTCTCTACCCAGCTTTCAATGTAAGTAGAAATCTTTGACCTGTTTTTGATCTGTGAAGTCCAAATACCGGTAAAGTGTCAGGGAGCATGGACCTTGGTGCTGCAGGGCACAGGTAATGGAGAAAAGGAGAGATGAAGGGAGGGAAAGAAGGAACAAGAGGATGGGGCCATGCCGTCAGAGAGACCGCCAAGAAGGGCAACAGGTTCTCTGTTGATATTAGTGGCCTGTGGTTAACTTGGAACAACATGTATTTCACATTAAAACACTATAAAATATTTGTAGGTGTGTTTATGCCTTTCTTTAGGGTGTGACTCTCCCTCCCTTAAGGAGGAGAAGTGTCCTTGTGAGTTGCCAGGTATTTAACACGTGGAATAGGTGCATAAAATCCATTTAACTTGTTAGCGAATCAATTGCATTTCCCTTGGCGGTGGTGCGATGTGCAAACCCTTTCCCTCCAAAAGTACGTTGTATCTACAGTTACGCATGTTTTCCCTCTGCTGCTCATAGCCTGGCTAAACTCCATTCAGTTTTATAAACTGGGAAAAAAGAGCATAGAAACTCTTGCTCTTGTGGAGGCATTTCCTTAYGAAAAAGAAGAATAAAAGGCACATAGTTTTTGTAGTTTTTGTACTGCTAAGGAAGCCAAGTAGAGCTACGTTTCCCAGAGAGAATTCATTCAGTAGATGTTGTTGTATTGAGGGGGACCCCCCTCCCCCCCCAACTATTCTGTGGTCACTTTTAACAATTCAGAAGCTTCTGATCATAGATGCACTAACCTGAAACAGTTAACAGCAAAGCAAGCCACGCAAAAGAAAACGAAGAAAGAAAACTCAATGCCTCAACTTTAAGCACCCCAGCTCACAAACCACTGTCAGCACATCCTTTTTTCATCAGGTCAGCCTTGCCAGAAGCAGTATATAAGCAAGGAAGGCGAGTGACAGTAAGGCTGTAATATAAAGCGGGCCTCCGCCTCCCTCTGCATACTTCTGCTAATTGCTTTTCCCGTTACAAGGCCAGTTCCACCCCTCCGTGTATAAATTACGCTTGTTTTGTGCAGCCGCGAATGTCAAGTCATTGTGCTACTTTGCTTTATCACTTCTGTCCACTTACAGCTGTTTCTGACTGTCTGATGCTCCCTTTGCTGCCCTCTCTCCTCTTCTGCATGGTTTGTACTGCTCCCAGGCGCCTGGGAATCGCTGCTGYGAGGGGGAAAGTCCACTTTTCTGCTGTGCAAAATTGGCTTCTTGAACAAAACCCATCTCCGAAGCACTTTCCACGTTCCTGTGGTTTTTTTCCACACCCGTCCCCTTCCAGGGAGGAGAAAACGCTCTCCCCGGTGCAGGCAGAGGAGTGGGCAGCATTGCTCTGCTGCGGGGCTGTTTGTGATGGGTACGTTGTCCTTTTTGCACCCGTTTTGTACTATACACAGCTCTTGAAAAGGACAAGATGTTTCAGTTCATGTTCACCATGACTCTCAGTCCTGCTATGAAAATTACATCACTCGGTCTCTTCTTCTGTTTAAAGCTATTCTCTGCCTTGAGCTTTTTCAGGACCGGTGCCCACTAACCCCATTGTGGGAAGGTCTTCGCCAAAGTCTTACGACCTTGACCCCTGGTTATGGGTTTTGCTGAACGGACTGCTCAGGTGTATTCAGTGCTTGGCACGACAAAGCCCAGATGCTGTCTGGGATATCTCACATGAACCACTTAATTTAACTAGATTCTTTGCCCAGATACAAAAATCTTGTTGTATTTTCTATTATTCCCCTTTTTTTTTTCTTTTTTTTTTCTCTTCAAGGCGATTATAGATAATAAAGTAGGATGCAAAAGTCTTCATTAAAAACACATTTTGTAAAATTGAAACTTAAGTGTCAGGTTTTTCTAGCAGTCTGTCAAATACTTGACAATTAAAGTAGCTGTTTTTAAAAATTTAATGAGACACAATAAGGACTAAATGCACAAGAAGCTTGCTCATTCTTAGGATAAAGCAGAAACATAACAAGTCCATTATATTTCCTTACAAAAATGTCCCATTTGTAAAATATGCTATAATCTATTTTTAATTAAATTAGTATATGCAATTTATTACCTGAGCTATATTTATTAATATTTAATATTTAATTTCAAATTAATTATCTAAGTGAAAGAGTACTCAGCTGTGCTGAAGAGACTCACAAAACAGCAAGTGCCCTGCACCAGCTGAAGGAAACACGCTTCTGCGGCAGGTAAACCTGGTGTGCGCAGCTGGCCTGTGCTTTAAGGGAATGATGACAAAAAAAAAATATGCAGCAGAAGTTTTGGGCGCAGTCACCCTCCTGTATGGAAGTATGGACTACCTCAGGAGGTGAATGCCTCACATTCATATATTCATAAAGCT